>OY804258.1:51693591-52295728 GCA_963680825.1 Meiosimyza decipiens
CTGTAATTTTTTGTTTGACAATTTTTTTAAAGTAGGGAATAGAGATAGTGGGTATAAGGCCCCACTTAAACATATTTCAATATTTCTAAAAGAAACCAATTTTTTACCATTTGAACAAAATTTGGTCAAAATGCGAACTGCATCTTTGACGTTTTAGATTTTAATAGCACATTTCATTACCTTTCCAACGATATATGTGTGTGTATTCTATCAAATTAGATCTGTGCGAAGCGATATTACCGCCATTCTGACATAACCTCAATCAGCATTTAACAAGTAAGCTTAAAAGTATTGACTTTTACAATATTAAATATTAAACCATTTTCTGTGTTTCTATCTAGTCTTCATCATTGACAGTGATGACTTCGAGAGTAAGATTTAATATTTAAGTAATGCTTATTCACATAACCGATTCAATATCTAATCATCTAAAGTGTTGACTTCTGAGCAGCTTTTTAGAAAGAAAAGCGTATCAGACAATCAGCTGGACTGAATGGATTGCAGGGTATTTCAAGAAGAAACTGTTCAGAGTATTAAAACAAGAATTTGACGACGAAATTTTGAGGTAGTTTAAAAAGAGAACCTCTAACTAACAAAAGATGCTGCTGTAGAAAAGGGAAGGTCCATGAGCTTCTTTGGACACAACTCACAGTTGAGTTTATTTTAGAAAGTGGTGCTTTCTTATAGAGAATGCATATCATGATATTCATCAAATATATGGCTATATCTGTGCCATTCGTTATCTTCATATGCATAAATCATATTCAAATGGCACAAAATAATTTACCGAACAACGACAAAATTTTGGTCACTGGAACAATTTTGTGTGTTTTAATTCAATCCGATATTCTTCTTGTGTTCTTTATCTCCTCGTTGAGCACATAGCCCACTTAAAACTCGTACAAGAAGAAATGAGTGCCTTCAATTCTCCACAACATTTATTTGTATTTCGACGATGATTCGAAACAATGACACTCAAAAACAAAAACATCGTTTTGTGGCGCAGCTTACATTGACAACTGATCGATTGGTCTGGTGAAATAAAGCCTGATAATTTTCAAGGATAGCCGATTTTATGAACAAATTTCAACTTTTTTTTTTTTGAAAAGAAGTTCAACTTACATTTGAAATGGCAACACTATTCAGCAAATAATACCAGCAGTACAGTGGTGTTAATTTTTATTTTAAACGCACTGTGCACAATTGCTGATGCCTACATATGTTGTTGCCGTTAATATTTGTGTTGTTGTTACTCTGTTAACAAATGTTTTTTTTTTAAATTAGATTAAAGAAAAAACAACAACGAACTCGACCTTAAATTAAAATAAATTTGTTTCATAGTCGTCTTTGACGTTGTTGGTGTTGTGGTTTGTCGTCGCGTCATTATATTGGGGTGCTGCCACTTCATGATTGCCGGTCAAAGTTGAGCGCCATATTTGATGAGGTTTAATAAGAGTTAAGGTGGTATTATATATAAAAGAGTTTCCTATACACTTTTTTGTAATTAATTTTTTCTTTTATGTCTCTAGATCACAAACTTAAATTTTGAGGCCATAGGTTAGATTACAATAGAGAAGTGATAGCTTAATTTATGTGTATCTATGTAAATAAATATTTGGAGCATAAAATGTACGCAATATGTAACTATGTCAGCCTTATTTTTTCAAAATGATATTTTGAAAAAATATAGTTTCAACTGATGCTATCAAAAGTCGCTCACAGTGAACACGCCACTTGATCAGGAAAGACATTAGGAACACTAACCGATCTATGCTTCATTGGAACTCTCAGGAAAAAGGTTTAGAGGATCGTGGTGCCGAATTTCAGAAACTGATATGTCAAAATTCGAATAGAATTTTCATAGCATAAAACAACAAGTTAGAGTTCGAAAAAGTTGTAGAAATTTGTTCAGGCCCTACGCTCCTGACGTATTTATTATTGGATACTAATAGTAGTAGTTCATTATATTTCTTGTCTTTCCGCACGCTAAGAGGTATAGGATTTGCTGAGGATGTTTAGTACTTTTTTTTATATAAAAACGAAGGTTAAAAAGTGCTCTTGGATATATCGTGTGAATCATTTCAAAAATGTAAAAAAAAACATTCACATGGAAATACTCGAGCGCTTCAAATATTGATAGTATATATGCCCCACGTGTCTCGAATGACGGAGGTATAATAATCTGCCGGTTTGGAAAGTGGACGAATGAGCTAACCATGGGGGGGGGGCGGGGTAATTTACTCTTGCGCGTCAGATTTTTATAGGGGATGTTAAGTGATCCCGAACAAAGCTGCTAGTCGCGACATTTCGAAAATGCATCAGGTTCTTATACAGATGGTTCAACTTGATGTCCTGGTAGTGCTGATCCATAATCTAACGATTATTTGAAGGGATTTACTGAATCTGACTATTTAAAAAAATTTACATATTAATCTCACAAAACATAATTTACAAAACTTAAAACACAAACAAACAAGCCAAGGCTTCATTGACGAGCTTTAATAATTCGGCTTATGAAAATCGGCAGAAAATTCAAAAATAAAAGAATTTCGACCGCTCTGGTGAATGTCATACGTTTTTTTTTTTTTGCAAGTTTGTGATCCTCCTACTCCCTTACGGCACGCTCAAATCGTCAGATTATTTAAATGCACACTTTTGAGCATGTAATTAACCCACCCACCATACCTTAATCTGACGCGCTCGACTATTTCCAGCTATCGATGTTTTTTTAGTATTCTGATCGGCTGCACAACACGTGCGGCCCTATATAGAGGGCTAAGATTTGGAAGAGGTGCTCAACAAGGTGCAAGATATCCTCCATATCTTAATCTGCCGCGCTTGATTAAATACCAAAAACCAATGCTTCAAAATGTAGTTGAAATTTTTGCAATTTATGTTTTTGTGAAAATCGGAAAAATGTGCATTATTATTTGCCTTTGTTTTGTAATACCACCTTAATAAAAAATAAGAACGTTGTGTGCTCAATACAGTAAGTTTAGTAGCACATTCATGCATAGAAGAAAAACTAAATATCACTTAAAAGACATAAGAAACTGCAATTTAAATAAGGTCAAAATTTAAATATGAAATTGAAAAAATGCAGTGAATAATAAAGGAGAAAAAAGCATAGAGTTTTGATGAATTAAAGTTGCAAATTAGGGTGTGCAACTACTTTAAAAAACTTTTGATATGAATGAATCTTTGATGTGTGTAAATGTTTTTACCGGCGGGTATGGAAGAAAATTTAAAGAAAAGTGAATTGGAAGATGTATAATGAATTAGATTACAGTGTGCATGCTGAATTGACATACCATACATATGTTACATACGTTGTTTACTTCGCATACATTACATATTTTACACACTTAAAATCTTTTTCATACTCCATCGAATTTTCGACATTTTTTAATGCTTGATCCATTGCGGACTGCTCCTAGAAGGGCCCGTACGATTTTAATAAACTTTCGTCGAGAGCTTATATTAAGACACAGAAGCTGACAGGTAAAATTAATAGTTTGTACCTTGCCGATTGTTCGAGATATGAAATGAGTATTTAAAAACCCAACACCCAGAAACAGTTTCTAGAAATACTTGTTTTTGGGGAAAAATAAATAATTTTGAGTTCAATTTTTATTGATATTTATTGTATTGGGCTTTAGATATGTTAATTTATTTATTTATTTACTTATTAAAATTAGTCAAAAAATACAATTTTAAAAACTAATATAAAAAACGAGTACTAGCTACCAGGGCTTACGACTCGGCTATACATTAAGTGTAGATAAATTTAATTAAGAAATTATATTAAATGGCATAAATTACATTGCTTTATAAATTTTTCAAAAACTAATATGTTTTCTTGGGTACAATTCTTAAGTACCTGACAAGGATCGATGTTACCGAAAATTTGACTTCTCGCTGAGTTGAAAATCGTGCAGTGAAGAATGAGATGGTCAGTAGTGGCTGGGCCCTAGCAAAATTGGTATGGCAGCGCACCGCTGCCTTGTAGTAGATGGGCATGGGAAAAGCTTGTGTCACCCATACGCAGTCTTACGTAAAGTGTGGTCTGAAAGCGAGTAGAGGAAGACGGGAAGCATAGCTTGGAACCGTCAATGTTAAATTGTTTATAACGATGCGTCATATTCTCCTATGCTGCTTTTCTGTCCATTGCAAGTTTTAATTGGATTAATCTTAGAGTATCTTTTTTTTCGTCCGTTCCATGTGAGTAAAGGGGCAAAATTGGGACAAACAACATTATGGTAGCCTTCGAAAAAAGTGATATGCAATTTCGCTATGCTTTCAAGCAACCAAATTCTATTTTACCGCCGACCGAATTTGAAGATCACCCATTGATTTGCACATTTTTGTCAAAAGCAATGTCATTTTCATTCATTAACCATAGTTACATCAATTCCAATTTTTCATCAGCCTGAAAATGTAGCGTTTGATCCCTACCATCTGGATTCTAGATGATGTGCACTGTCGTCCTCGTGCAAATATTCGATTTAAAATCAGCCAGCAATTGCACCAGGCATTTCGTTATCATGATTTATTATTTGTGCATTGTCGTCCAATGGAATATTAATTAAGTCAACGCAAACTGCATTTCGTCCGGTATCCTATCCATTCGATCATCATTATCAATCCATCATTTTATCTCCAAATTGTAGTCGAAAGCACTTCAAATAATTCCTGTACGGCAATGGAATATGATTTCAAATTTATGGCTTCTTCAATTTTTATGGCATAGAGAATCAGTCTAAGTTTTTAGTCCTTCTATGTTCAAATAATTTTTCTATGTAAATAACACTTATAAAAGAACTCGTTTGAGAACACGTTTCTGCTTGTTGGGTATTTAAATACCCAAATATGTACACTCAGGTGTATGGTGGATGTGGTTTAAAAATTCTCGACCATTATCATTGTATTGCTTGGAAGACATCTTAGACTAACTGACACTGGGAATCTGTTATGATTATCGGATCTTATCTGATCTGATCTTGAAGAATTTACCATTCGAAAAAATTGATGATTTTCAAACCATGAAAACGTAATATAATCTTCAAATTTTTTACGTTTGCCCGAAATCTTGATTGTTTACCTATTTGTACTCATACCAATGAAAAAAAATTGACCAAATATCTTAACCCCAGGCTGCACTATAACTTTTAAAAAATCACTCTGCTCATGAGTATTTTAATATACAATAGGCTAGAATGGGTTAATGACTTTTTGGAATTCAGTATTAAATATCAAACTTTATATGTATTATGTTGAGTAGTTATGCAATGCTTTATTTCTTTTCTCTCCCTCCTGATCAATACCACATATCGTATAATGCTGCACAGTTTTCAAAATAAATTAAGTGGAATATTTCGCATCGAAGTCAAACTTTAAAAGATGCTTAAAATCTTTTCTGGCTTATGAATTTTAAAATTAAAGCTATGATACACAGCACTTTTCTTCTTTTTTTTTAAGAAATGTGTTGTAATCTACCCTGACATGCATTTATCTCTAAAGGGCCACTATATTGACACCATCGAAATGCGATACGTTGTCGCATGAGGAAGTACTTAATTAAAAATAAGAAATTTAAAACATAATAACCATTTCTGTACCGCATTATTACCAGTAATATGAACAGAGTACGCGTATCTCTTGCCATTAATTTTGTTCATTGACTTCCAATAAATTTTCAACGCACTGATTGCGAATTTTATGTTCATTTATTTTTCCATAAATTCGATTTTATTGCACTTCGCTAATTTATAATTATTTGCCTTTGATTATACCCCACTGTCTACATTTTTGCTTCTTCTCTTTGTTTTTTGCACGCTTCAGCGCTAGACTTCAATTAACAAGACTTAGTAACTATAAAAAATAATAATAAACAATAAACATACTCATAGGTAATAATAACAGCAATAATAATGACAGTAAAAGCAATTCAAAAAAAAAAAAATAAAACTAAAAATAAATGCAAACATTCATTTTATTATTTCGAAGTTTTGATTCTCGCCGTCAGTAGTCGCTGTTGGCGTTGACGCTCGTTTTGTTTATTTACACTTAACCCACGTTATTGCATTAAAAAACAAAAACAAAAAAAGCAACCGGTGACAACAGTGACGACCTCAAATGTCGCAGCGGTATCGCACAGTGTGTGAATTTAATGATTTACAGTCGAGTGAAAAATAAATTGACTTAAATTTGCAAAAGATTTTTAATGAAAATTTTGTTTATTAAAAAGTGCACATTAAAGCATCGAAAAGTTCGCACACATTTAAGAGCACTGCAATAGTCTAAAATAATCGATATATTTGAAATTTATCGAACAAAATAAAAATTAAAAAATTTAAAGCAACGAAGAGAGATCAATAATGTGGAAAAGCGTCGAAAAACATCGAGAGAGTCGCCAAGTAACGAGTAATATAAAAAAAAATCATCGAATTATGTTAACCCTTTCGGAACTTCTCCTTTCCTTTTGACTTTAAAAATCAGTATTTTAAGTTTTCTTACCCTTAAGGCCAATTTAAACAATAATTGAAACAATTCCTTGTACCATTTGGGATGCATAAATGAACCTTGCATTTTGAACACACAATCTGGAATATCCTGGGCATCCTTGAACCTTGCATATGCGCTTTGCAATGGTATGCTCCGGCCAGTGTTCAAAGCTATCAAAACGAACTGAAACCGAAGGAGCTCTCTCGTATATTAACTTCGACCTTGAAGTAGTTGGGCTCCAAGACAGATCTGCATCTGCTGTTTGCCTAGGTCGTCCACGCTTTCTAGAAGGATTGTGTATTGATGAAGATGCTAATAATCCGTCAGCTATATCGTTCCGAAATGCCAATAAGTCCAATCGATCTTTCTTTTTTATGTTATTGCTATCGCAATCCATGCGATATTCTAGCCAACTGTTACATACTGCTAGGTCAATAAAATGGTCGAACATTTTAAGTGTCCACTTTTTTGACCGTATAGCGGTTCGGTACAACGATAGTAAAAAATCTAATTTATCAACCCCACCCATAAATTTGTTATAAATGCCCACAACGTTAGGTTGTGGTATAACAATTTTCATTTTTTGTTCAGCACAAAATCTTGTGACAGTGTTTGTTTCTTCATTACCATAAATGGACGAAGCCAGTTGGACACAGCCCCCATCCAACCATTTCAAAATAAATACATTTTCATTTCTTTCTATACAATAGTCATAGCTACCTCTTCCTAGCTTTTTCAATTCCTTTTCTGTTGCCAGTGGAGCGTTTCCAGTTCTATTTCCTCTAATTGTGCCTGTTGCCCATATGCCTTTTTCTTGCAAATATATTATCAAATTAAGTATCGTGAAATAATTATCAAAAAATAATTTAAAATTGAATCCCCCACAATTGTATTTTTTCCTTGATATACTTCGAGATCGTAAAGAATTCCCTTTGAGCTACATAAACAAAACACTTTTACTCCCCACTTTATAGGCTTTTTGGGCATATACTGCCGCAATTTAGTTTTCCCCTTAAATGGAATCATCATTTCGTCTACGCATAAATTTTCATCTTTGGGAATATCCAAAGTTATTTTTGTGAACATATTCAAGAGTGGAAGAATTTTAAAAAGCTTGTCATACGATTTCTCTTCTAGGGTAAACTTTAGTTTATTGTGTATTGAATGAAATCTATTTTTTGCCATATTTTGACGAAATGCTGGAATTTCAGTAGCACCAGTCCAATACATGTTTAATCGTGGATATCCTATCGTTCCAATTACGTTTTCTAAACCTATTAATTTTAGAATGTCTTCCATTGTGACATTAATTGAAGTCCCACTTTGTAAAAGTGAGGTTCGATTTATTGCTTGAACAATTATATCAATGAAATCATCTGTGAAATATTTAAAAAAATATAAAACAGGAGTGCCTAAAGATTGTTTAGGGTAATTTTCAGAAAAATTTGAGCTTGGAACTTTCCATGGTTTCTTTATCCATCGAAATTTAATGGTTTTTTGAAACGATGGTTGCGCAACTTCATCCAGATCCAATAAATTATCTTCTGAGTCCAATAAATTACCTTCTACATCTACGTTTTTGCCAAGTAAATCAATATTATTATCCGGATTTGTTAGCTCTTCGATTAAAAATGAGTTATTACCTTCCAGAGTTTCTAATAAGGTACCCAAAAAAAACATCAGTTTCTTCTTCTTCTTCTTCATCAGATAAGTCTGAGTCATCAAAATTTTTTTAAATATTTTCAATATCTTCCCCTTTGAGTTTTTTAAACATTGTAACTACCTTAACTATGAACCAAATTAATTAAAATAAAAGCGCCTAACCGCTGCAGCTCTTTTTAACCAAATGAAATATTTTAACACCTTTAGATAAAATTCATGCCATATTGCATAGCGCGACATAGAAAAAATCGCACAGCATTACTGAACTATATTAGAGGTCTAAATTTTTTTATAATTACTAAACTAACATTCAGCTTCTAAATGACATTCATCAAATTATCAAATAAAAATATTTATTTAATTAAAAAATTAAATTATGAAGTGGTATTTTTTTGCAAAATACGGCAATGAATATTGATGTTCGCTCTTCTTAATCATACAGCTTACTGCGTTCACCAATCACTACAATTTTTTTTTAACTTGTGCACAAAACTTCCGAGAAAAAAAATTAATATTGAAGTTTTTTTGACTTCAAACAGACGTTGGAAAACGACTATGCCATATGGCATAGAATAACCGAAAGGGTTAACTATCAATTATGAAAGATATGTAATTTACACCAGAATAAGCTTGCAGATTGCTGATAATCTCTGTAAAACCTAATCGACTTACATACCAATACATTACATACTTTACATTCTTTTTTTATTTTATAATGCCCATGTTATACTCTACAACAGCGATGGGCACGTTGTGGCCCTTTCCGCCCTCATTGCCCGAATCGTTATTCGACGCACAACTTACAAAACAACAGAATTTCAACGCTATCGACGCACAGCGTTTACTTGAGTTCCAATGAAAACAAAAACAACACACAAAGGCGTTAGTGACGGTGCTGCATTCTGTCCAGAGAATGAAAAAAACTCTATCGTTTAGTTCGATTTCGTTCTGTTCTATAAACGTTAACTTTTCCCTTCACTCATTGATTGAAACACTAATAGCAAACGACATGAGAGAGCGCAACAGAATGGTAACGTTCTGTTCTACGTACAAGAAACTCGCGATTGCTATCCGAACCCGTACAAAATTTAGTGATCGTTTTTGTCATTAGATTCGTATGAGGAAAAATTTTTCGGGACTCTGAAAAGAAGCGTTTTTGACCTGAAAATGGGTCCCCGGACTATGGTACTCGTTTTTAACCCATTTTCATGTAAAAATTTTGTAATTTCAAAAAACAGATAGCTCGAAAATAGTTTTGAACATCACTAAGGGAGGTTCAGGACCCTGTAAAGAACCTCTTTTGACCCGAAAATGGGCCCCCTTACCATGGTACCCGTTTTTGACTTCAAAAAAATGGCAACACTAACACGAATCTAACGACAAAAATGATCACTACACTTGGTAAGAGTTCGGGTAGCAATCGCGATTTAAAACCACAATAAAGCGAATGAAGTTTTTTGTACGTAGAGCAGAACATTACCATTCTGTTCTTCTCTTTTATATCTGCTTGATTTAGTACGTGTTGGTGTTTGAATCAAAGAGCAAAACAAAGAATGTGAGAGGTAAAGTTTGCGTTTTGCAATTTGAACGTTACGATAAGGTGCGGATTTTTTTCATTCCCTGATTATGTCTCGATAAATGTAGAAATTGTTTTTGTTTGAATGTAATATGTTTTATTTTTTGTTCTGTTGGCGAATTTGAAACTGAAACAAAATATCTTTAAAGGTTTGCTGCTTGATTTTGTTGTTGCGCCCTTTGGCAAGATGTCCATGCCCACCGCTGCTCTACAATATTGTTCGGCAATACAGTCGTGTCTGGATGTAGTGAATAAAACTCATTTTATTTGCTCAAATTATACATTTCCATATGTAAATGAGATAATTTAAATAAAATTTGTAGGAATATAGAAATATACATAGGTTTAGTGAAAGAATTCGCGAATAGATGTTTGCTTCTTAGTACCATGTCTAAAATTTTTGTGTTCTCTTTATCAATGTGTTCACTACATAGGCTGTTCAGTATATCCAGATGCGATTGTAATTACCATTTCGATATTTTCCGACTTTTCCGACATAATTCAATTACAAAGTGGAAATAGTTTAGAAAAAATAAACAAGTCGAAAATAGTTGATAAAAGTTGAATAAGTCTACGAAAAAAATTGCTGACATAAGTTGAAAAATGTGTAAAAGTCGAAAAATGTTTAGAGAAGTTGAATGAATTGAAAAATGTTACATTTTAAATCCTAAACGATACATGTCCGCCGCCAACTCACTGTAGTAATTTCTCTTAAAACTCATCAAAAAATTTTTCTCAAAAATAACCCAAATCCGTGAATACAAGGCCATCCATGGACACTTGGCCGAAATCGAACACGTCGGGTTGGCCTATTTTATTTCACTATAAAACTCCAGTAGTTGTTGACAATCTTAATCATTGAAGATGTTGATTTTGTTATTGTTACTATACTGATTACTCAATAATATATTTGAAGGGTTTGATAAATAATACACTGCGATACGATTTGTTGTTTTTATTGCTGTTGTTGTTGTTGTTGTTGTTGTTAGCAATAAAGCATCTGTAGTCAGAATGCTTGCAGCAATAAAAAAAAAACAACACTAATAAAAACTCACACCGATCGTGTCGCAATACGCCAATTGTTTGTAAAGAATACCGCTGTGGATGGTAAAGCTCCTTTAATTAGATTCCACAAAAGGAGCTTTAGCAAAGCTTTTGCCGCTTATAAAAAATGTCGTTCAATTTAAATGCTAAAATTAGCAAACTGATTATTTAATTATTAACACGCTTAATGCAAATTTACACGAAACAGGGGATTGGCAATATAATAAACTTGAAACTGAATTTTAAAGACATTATGGCGTACAAGCTTTAAAAATCGCTTGGGAAGTCATAAAATATCACATGAAGGAAAAGAATGTCATCCCAATACTTACAGTACAATTTCATGAGATATTTAAAAATAAGTTGATCTACTTCAGCAGACAATGCTGGCTTCGTCGTTTCTTTTTTAAAAATATTATTTAGGCTTGCAATGGATTCAAACTTTTGAAAAAATAAATTTTGCCTAAAGTTTTCGAAAATGCCATTCTTTTGAAGCATTTAAAATTACCAAAGCTCATCAAAGTCTTTTATCTTCTGCCTGTGCATTGGACCACCACAAAATTGATTTACTACGCTCGGTTACAACCGAGCGCCATTTTGCACCAGCATATCCTCTATTTGAGGATATCGTGTTGCAGCAATCATTTCCAAGTTGCCGCTGCAAGAAAAGAGCTTGGTGCACTTATTAGGTACAACTTATTGCAAATGCTTAACCTAGCACTAAGGTAAAGCCTATTAAAAAGAGACATTTTTTTTTTTGTTACTACAACTGAAGAAGCATATAGGGTAAAGTGGGGTAAGTTTGACACTGGGGCATATTTGACTTAGCTACTTTCAGTATGAAAACGGTGTAAAAGCCATAAAGTTGAAATGCAGGATGGTGCCTCATTCGACTTAAAAATCGTAATGAACTTTGACAGTTCTTCTTCAACTCTCTTCAGAGCGTCGTTTTTTTTTCTATTTTCGGGGTCGCTGATGTCATTTCCTACATTCAGTACGTTAGCGCTCTATGAAATATATATTACTGCTTTTATAAATCGATTAACAATGTATGTTAGCAATAGATGTAAGTATTAACATCACAAAAGTGTGTTTTGTGAAAAAAATTTAAAAAAACATGAAAAAATCCTCCGTTTGGGTCACATTTGCCTTTTGTTAAAGGGCTACATTTTACATTAAACTAATGTGTACCATGTGCACAGTATTTCTTATGATATCCAAGAACAATTTCTGAGAGTAGTGCTTTGCGAATCCTATCGGGATCCGTGAAAAAGCGTCTAGTAAAAGAAACTATCAAGCTTTTACGCTTGAAGCTACACGACCCATACCGCTTGTTTGCATATCAAAAGCAACTTCCAAGAGGGACGCATTTTCCATTGAAAAGCGTCGAGCAGAAGAAGCAGAACTTAGAAAAATTCACAGAACGCTAAGCATAAACATTTAATTGAAGGTACGGGCCATCCATAAATTACGTGACCGATTTGGGGGAATAGGAGGTCATGAAAAATACTACGAAAAGTAACGACAGGGAGCGGGGGTTTCGCGAAATACTACGTGACTTCAAATTGTAAAATTGTGGATCGATGTAGAAGCTGTTGAACTGGAAGACGAACAATTAAATATAGAGAAAAATATTACTTTAATTGAGGGTATACCTTCTAGGATAGATGAGGGAATTCCTTTCTTGGAAGAAATTTAAATATTGAAAATTATTTCTTCATTTTAAATATGTTATATCAATTAAAATATAAAATGTAATGTTTTATATTTAATATTGTCAATAAACCATGTGTTTTATTTTAAAATTCATTATTATCATTCATTCATAATTAAATAGGGGGAAGGGGGGTTAATAGAGTAAAGTCACGAATCGTCACTATAGAAGGGTTAGGCGTTAAAAAAAAAAGGTTTTTTCGGTCACGTAGTTTATGGATGGCCCCGTAGTATAAAAGCAAAAACGAAGGTTCCAAAAAGACGCGCTCGTCTTAATTAAATTTTACTGGTGAAAGCGATTAAAGCATTTTCTATGCCGACTTGGAAGACTCTACAGGCTTCGATTTGCTTTAAGAACTTTTAAACTGCAAAATTTGGTGAAGATTAAATAAAATGTATTTTATGATGTGGCAGGCAGTACAGATGTGCATGATTATGAAAAGCAGAGCCAAAGCAACGGTTAGGTTTTAATTTTTAGGCTTCGCACCTGCTGGTTGAAAGCGACCTTGCGCCAACTGGTTGTGCTAGCTAAGGCCTGCTCAGACTAATATGAATTTTTTTAATATTGACCTTTTTTATAAATCGTTTTAAAAAAGATTTAAATTAATTTGCAATTTATTTTAATAATTTTTTTTAGGTTTGAAATCTCTTAGTTCTTTTGGGAAATATAGGCATTTAAAATTTATTGTCAAACGTACCACGCCCCCCCCCCCCCCTTTTCCCTTCTCTACTGGTCAAGCATTTGAAATTGTTAAATAAAACGAAATAAATTGATTTTTATATCAAAGTTTATTTCGTCGCCTTCAAAGTAGGCCCCACCGCTTGCAAATTCCAGAGTTTGATACAGCTCTTCAAACAGTCTGCATAGGCTGATTGAGGATTTAGCTCCCTAAGGCAGAATGCCTTATACTGATGCAAATACCGAAGTTTTATTGGTGCTCAAATGTACTTTTTTTTATTTGCTCAAAGCAAGGCTACTCGCACAATACTTTCATTATTTACAACTGCTTTTCGCAAAATATATTTCTCATGAAACTCTCTTTTTTAATGTCCTTGACGTTAGCGTACATTGCTGAAAGTTCTTTCACTGACATATTTATTTAATCTTAATGACTCCATTCTTGATTCAGTTCCATGATATAATCGAAAACGTTTACTGCCTTCAATATTATGAGTGCTGACTTTTTAAATTATTAATTAAATTAAATCCGTAAGCTAAAGTTTTGCTTATTACTACGTATATGAAATAAAAACCAAACGCTATTTATTTTTGTTTTTTTTTTTGTGATTGAAATATCTTCGCAATAGGAGTTCCAAGAAAGCTCCCACATGGGATTGGCATTGCATTTATTCTTGATATTGCAGAACCTGGTCGCTCCTTGAAGACTCTTCACTGAGCACTCCTTCCATTCCTTGGTTTGCATCTCCAATATTTTTTTCAAAAACATTATATTAAATTTTCTCTACTTTTTATTTCCTTTATATCTCATGTACATATATACAACTTAAACTTTAAAATACATTTTATCTATAATACTTTCTACGTCGTGGCAGTACTCCATAAACACTGTAGACATCACTGTAGGCAAAATGTGAACCACTGCCCATACGTTTTTCGACAATTTTACGTTCCAGTAAATTCGCCACCGCGAAAGCGGCAAACGCTGCAAATGCTACGCCCATGAGTGCACCAGCAAAGCAATCCGTCCAATGATTTAAATTTTTATCAACACACTCCAGCGCTACCAGGGAGGCCAACGTGAGCGCTGCAAATTGCAGCAACGAACGCAGAGTACGCCAGGCAGGTAAAGCCAAACGCGCATGTAAATAAAAAACCACAAAGCACATGCTATTCCAAGTAAGCGCCACTACACGACTTGGCATCGAGAGGCGTACTTCAGCAAGTGCCTCCATCGACGCAGTCTTAGTTGTACAATTGTAATCGACTACATGAAAGATATGCTCCATTGTGTCATTGTCACAAGCAGCTATGCCATTTGGCAAATGCGGCTGACATACATCACGAAAATGTGGACGCAAGCGTCCCAGCATTTGAGCGGTTAAACGCACAGTGATCTCCTCCAGCGCTAGCACAAAGAGGTAAATGCCAATTAAACGATAACATTCGACAAGAAAACGTGGTATGCGATAACCCTGCACGACTACCTTCTTGTTATTGCAAGCGGCACGCAACAGCTCACCGATGATGATGACAGCTATTGGCAACACCAAAACTAAGATTCCCAAATACAGCGGTTTATCCAGATAGTCCGAGCTACTGTAGGGGAACTTTAACGTTTCGTCATTGCAGGAAAATCCATGCTGCATTGTGGCCGGTAGCGCATAATCTAGTCCAACATTTGCAATCAATGCCACGCCCAGCAGTATTAGCACATCGAAAATAATGCGCCATATTTGACGCAGCGAACGTGACTTTTTCGAATATTTCAATGGATAGGAATACGGATACGAGTAGGTTGTGCTGTATGGCATATTGGAGCGCGTTTGTTCATCCGTTTGTTAGGCGTTGACCGTGCAGACTGTTTTGTCTCTCAAAGTTCTTCAGTTAAATATTCTATGCATAAGGTTCATAGATTCGCCTCTAATGAGGTACATCATGGTTATTTCAAACTGTTTTTAATTTTTTTTTCTGAGCGTTTTGTAAAAAGAATCTTAAATTGGTTTGTTTCATAAATCCATTCAAAAATTCCTAACTGTACGCTGCGAGACAATGGCTTTTATAATAATGTAGCTCTTTTGATTGTTGGGCTTTAATAAAGTGGCAACTTTCAAAAAAAATAATACATACATGAAAAATACAATGGGGTTTGATAAATTCGTTTGTTTGTTTGATTTTAGTCCAGTGTCTGCAGTCAAAAAGAAGTATTTTCGACGTAAAATCAATGAATACAGATACCTGCTTGCTGAAAAAATGCTCTGTAAAAAAAAACTTAGTTGGAATCGATTTTATAAAGCTTTTATTATTGGAATGGCACTGCTCAAATCCTTAAGTTTGCATTTGGTATATCTAGGGAAATACCATGGTTTTTGCTACTGTCAATTGATAGCTTATTTTGAAGAAGAAGATGGACTGACTGTTAATAAGGCGAGCCATTAAACACCGTAATGACAATTTCAATGGATTTGAGGAGTATGTTTTAGTTTGTTTTCGTAATAAAGAGGGCTTGAAATGATATAAGAAGATCAAAAGGAGTCTTACTCTATTCGAATTTCAATAAGTGGCCGTGGCAACTACTGAAACAAGTGCGATAGAAGAATTAGTAGTTGATTTCACAAAAACTAAAGGGTGTTTTGCATTTCTTAAATACAACTTCACATACGTATGCGTCAACCCGCCCATACAACAATATAATTGAATATGTAGTTATGTGAAAAGCTTTGAAGCCATTTTAATGATATTTCACATCTGAGTACTCCATGTCATATTGTCTAATCATACGAAATTTTATTACAACTGCTTGTATGGTTCACGAGATATACTATATTTGAAATCACGGGCTTAGGCGTTGTCAAATATTTTTTCTTCTATATACAAATTTTCATCAAGTTTCAACATATTTGAACATATTGTTTCGAAAACTAAGTTTTTCCTTGAATATAAAAAGGTTTTTGTGTGAGCGGTGGAAAAGTTCGGTAGGCAATTCATAACGTAGCTTGAGAAATATTACCCACAAAATTTTGCAGAATAACCAAACAGACACTGGACTATTTCTGCTTCTATCGCTCGTAAAATTTGGATTCTTCTTTATTTATGCAAAGTTTTGATTGAGTCTTTCATACTTGCAGCATCTTGTGTTGATTGTTTTGTATTAAAAAGCATAAATTTAGCATTTTTATACTTCACACTAAACTGGTTATCCACGCCATGAAGCTTAAATGTCGCATTTAAAATCTTTTTTCACTGAGCTTAGAAGCTTACGGCATTAAAAAAAAAAACCTATTATTGTTAAGCAACTAAATTTATATATTTTGTTACAATATCAATGGTCTTGACTTTTTGCTGGAAGAATAGGGCGAAAAACCTACAGTTAGACTTAGTTGAGGCAAAAATCATTTGTGTTGTTTTATTACTCAACATTTTTTGTAAGGGTATGTCTGTTTCTAAAGCATCCTAAACATAAGCCGGTTGCTTATTTGCAGAGCATTAACCCCCTGTCATCTTTTGTTCATTTTCGCTAAAGATTTTGAATTGAAAGACTATTCACTTATTTTGAGCTTTTGCGTCGTAGCCAAGCAGGCAAAGATGAGATTCGATTTATTCTCAGAAAGTTTATAGAACTGCACCGCTTCACAAAAAAAAAAAAATCAAAAAGCTATAGAGTTGTAAGTTCACTCTATTGCATGATTTTAGCTGCTGATTTCGAGAATGCTCGCTGTTATTTTCAAACAGCCTTTCTTCTGAGATATTTAAAAAAGAAAAAAACGATTTCAAAAACATCTGAACACTCAAACACTGAATATTTTATTGTAACAAATATATTTTTGCAATTCCTTTTAATATACCAGAGAAATAGAATATCTACAAAAATCAAACATTTAAGATTATGTTATTTAAAATCGTCCCAAATACATAAAAATAACACAAATAATTTTCATAAAACTTATCAGACTTAAAGTTGATTGGTTCAAGAAAAATTGTAAAAGTTGTACCGATCGCCTTTAGTCGAAATACACGTATTTCTTACGGAAAGTTGTACAGCAGGAAAGCAACCACCGTTTTGGTGTAGTATGTTCTCGGTGCATTTGTGTGTTTAGACTTAATCGAGTTTTGCCATTTTAAAAGTCAATTGAAACCCATTTTTTCAACAAAAAATTATATTATATTCTGAAGAATAACTTTTACAACGCAATACTGCAATACTTTACAACGCAATACTGTGGAAGATTTTTTAACAAAAAATTTGAACGAAGTTTATCGACTCAAAATTTGGCACCATTTGACTTCTCATGAGGACGACGCTTTTAGTCAATTAAAGCCATAGTTTTTCTCAATCAGCTGTTAAAAAAATTAAAGACAAACTGTAGAGTAGGCGCAGGAGTCTACTCAAAACTCCCAGTAATCTCTCAATCCAACCTGATTCAGCTTGCGTTTTGCAAGTTAGTAGAAAGTACTAACTCCGGAAAGATATCAATTTTCTTCAAAATCCAAGCAGGCAATCGAAACTTTTAGAACAATAAAGGAAAGAACTATGTACTCTGGCTAGGGCACCAATTTTACAACACTCGTAAGGGTTCTATTGAAGAATTTTAAAAGACTAGTAAGAAGGTGTGGTTCTTGTCTTGATAAAACCTCTCGGCTTAGTCAAGAAGAGAATTATCTCACCGAAAAGTACTGGCAGTCGAAAAATAACCGATCAATTAGCCAAATCAATCTACCTCTTTTGTAATAAATTGATAACCATTTACTTACTGCTCAGGAGTCTGTTCGACACCGCGAAAGTCACCGCTGCACTGAACATAATAATCGAGAAGTATGCTGGAAGATGAGGAGTCCCTTTCAATTTTTTCTTTCATAGTCGCTTGAATACAATCGAGAATGAATCACTCAAGCGCTTTCTTTGCAGCTATTCAGCCTTTGCCAAAACCAGACTTAGATGTCTAGAAAAACTTTCCTACAACAACCTCAGCGAATTTGCCTAAGCAGAAATCGACTAGCTACTACCTTAAACCGTCGTCAGTGAGTTTCGGAGATGTAATACGGCCAATTACGTGGGAGTGAAATACCCCAACATTTTTTTTACTATGTTTTGTTAAATGCATGTTTCATACAAATGGGCCCATCGCAGTCAGCGCAAGTATATTTTATTTTCTTGTAACATCGCCTACTGTGTTTTGATTATTGTATTTTGTAGCTCCTCAAACGTTTCTTCAGAGCTTGTACCTATTCTTTTGCAAAATTTTTTAGTATTGCGATCAATAAGGTGGGGTGTGACACATCCCAGCTGTGTTTGTTTCCCTTAATTGTTGCTGTGCTAGCTCTGGGATGTTTTAGCATCAGATACTATGACAGCGGTAAAAAATATTCTTGTGATGAAAAAGATGTCTCCGTTTGTAATCACGTTGGGTTTGTTAATAAGGCTAACTGGATATAGCTGTTACTCTGTATAGCTGTTCTTTCTTACTAAAATGTAAAAGTTACACATTTAATGCTACTTACTGTTTCTAGCTTGTCATCCACGCCAACACTCTAACCCAACTTTAACATAAAGAACGATGAAATATCTTAATAATGATAGCGTTAAATCTATAAATTTGGCAAATGATGTTCCCATACATCTTTATTCAACAAAGCTTCTCTGCCTTAAACGAACTCTATATATTTGAATTCGAAGGAAGAATTTCTCATTTTATTAACATGTTAAAAAATTATCATCTTAATTTCAGAGAAAAAATTTTTAAACTTAAAAATGAAAATTTAGTAAAAATTCCTGCTTTTAATTGAATTGCGTCATCAACAAAAAAAAAAAAAAAGGTTTAACGCTAAAACCCAACCAAAGAATTCTTATAAAGCGCATGACGTTAACGAGGGATTTTATCTTCGCTAACAAGAAGATACAAAACTCTCAGCTTTAGCACATAAATGAAAGATGAATCATTAGTATTTTTTATAACATTGGATTTTCTACTATCACACATGATCTGCCGCCAGTGGTTTTATTAACCAGACAAATACCTCATACTTTTGAAATCTGTGTTAGAATCATTTGAAAGGAGCATGACTCGAGAGAACATATTTTCGTTTGTCGTATGCATATTAAAATTAGTAGATATTACTTTCAATACCTTGGTGAAGATTTTGAATGCAAATTTACTTACGTATTTAGAGCACCCAAACAAAACAATTAAGCATTTTAAAAAAAGAACACTTCAAAAAGCAACTTTTATTTGAGTCGACGAAAATCTTCGCTTAAAAATATAACGCAATAAATACAAATAAAATTAAAAAAAAAAAATAAGTATAGATAAATCTTTTATACAATTCATAAGATAAAAGGAAAAATTAACTAAAATCGCACTTAAATTCTATGCACGCAACTTTCTCCTACTCGAACAGCAGTGCAACGCCGCCGCATGCACGCCACTGCTAATTGCAGCATTCCTGCGCTTCCCGCCTCATGGCACATAACCATAGTTATTGTACGGCTGACCATACGCACTTTGCAGATATGGCATACCAAAAGTGTACGAGGGCAGCGCAGGCGATGGTGCATGCGCTTTCGCCACTGGCGCAACGCCATTCTCATCAGTAACAACATAATCAGCAACCAGATTACCGCCGCCGACTAAGACAGCACGTTTACGTTCAAAGAGATCAGCAATAAAAACTGTTGCGATCAACGCAATGAAACTGCCCAATGCGGCACCGGACATAACATCGGACCAATGATGCATATAATCACCGATGCGCGTTAGCGCCACAAACCAAGCGAAAACAACAAAAATGAATTGCAGCAAATGCTTGAGCAACTTGGAGGCGCGCGTACTAAGTGTCGCCTGCAGATAAATGGCTGCATAAAGCATTGAATAGAAAAAGATGCTCGCATGACCGCTCGGAAAGGAGTTCCGGAATTCATGAAGATTATGTTCGGTCACATTTTCGCCACCGCGACAAGTGTAGTCCTCAATGTAAATGCCATGATTTTTTGCATCAGCACAAGTGCTGCCATCCGCCAGCTGCGGATGACATACAGCAAAGAAATGTGGACGCAAACGTCCTGCTGCCAATTTTCCTATCTCTGTTGTAAGCAGCGTTATGGCCAAACCAAAGAGATAGCAACCAATTTGCTTGTAGCATGTGACTAAGCGACGTTGTATATTTGTGGACTTCTGGCCGCTACTCGCCGAAGATGGCACCTCCAGACGCTTGAATAACTCGACGGCCAATATCACTGCTGTGGGCACTGTCAGCACGATAATGATGAGCGCCTTCAAACCTACGGTGCTGGGACGAAGCGGATATGAAAGTGATTCATCACCGCAGAAGAATCCACGATGGAATGGTGTAAACCAGCTGTAAGCAGCGAATTCAGCAAAGCAGACCAAAGCGAAAATGAAAATATCCAGCACAATGCGTGCAATTTGCTTACACTTGGTTGACATGTTCGCGATTATTTGAAAATTTCTCCTAATGCACGCAAACGTTCGTTGTTGCTCGTTTTGATATTCGCTCACGAAATACCGCGTGCGCTGTATTCACAAGCGTTCCAAGTCGCGCTTAATCGAAGACTTAATTTTATAAAAATCTTAAATTTTTACTTTGGCCAAGACATCACTTTGGTTTGACGTCGAAAGCCGCTTACGTGCTAACTGTTGGAACAAAAAAAAAACCGCATATTCGCGTTAGTAACCATGGTTTTGTTGTTTGCATGTACAGCTGTTTAGCGTGTGCTTCCCTCGAAACCCGCCGTATGTAGAAGAGTCAGCTTGTGGGTTTTATCCGTCTCTCTGTTCGCTTGAATTCCACAAGCAGGTTTCTGATTTCGCGCAAGAACCAGTTTTATACTTTGACACCAAGCTGTTCACCAAGTTGACTCTCTCAATGCTGTATACTGGCACACTGTTCGAAATAGTTGAGAGTATAAAAATGCAGTAATATTACTGCGAAATATTGCGCCAAAAAAGTAATAGGAAAATTAACAAATATTCTTCATAAAAAGTCATGTCATATTTTCATGGATAAAAATAGAAAAATAAACTGATATTTGTGTCAAAAATGATGACTTGATTCCATGAATTTTTGGGCTTTTTTCCATTTAAAAGCAAAATTTGTCCGATAAAGTTAAGTCCTTAAGACTTAAACACAAATACTTTCATCAGAACCAGATCCAGAACTTGAGTTCCATATTATCCATTACTTGATACTTATGTATATCCCTTGTACAGAATGTCTTTGAATGCCCTTTTTGCAAAGGAAATAGTTACTTATTTTCATTATACAAAGTATTCCCTTCTAACAATCCTATTAGGAAACATTTTGTACCTACTTAAAAATTATAAAAGTCAAGCACACAATTATGAAACCATCAGAGTTTTTGCTCTCAGTTTCCATATTTTATGCTTTTTCTGGCTCAATCTCAAATAGCTAACCTGCGCCATTTTGACGAACATCAGACAGATATTCACCTCTTTTGCTCTTACTTTCGCACCTACTTAGCTACATGCACTTTCACATCAACTTAGCGGATCCCGAAAGCTGTGGTGGTAGAGCGTAGTCAGTAACAATTGTAGATTTTGGAATAAAGGCTACTTGCTCGTTTTTTTGACGTTGGCTTTTGCGTAAATTTTTCGTCACACGTTCATACTACGCGTTAAAAGTGTATGAAAAACGTTCAAAATTATATTCAATATTATTTTTAGCGTCACTGATCTAAATTGAAAGAAATGTAAAAAATAAGGATAAAAAGTTTTTTTTTGTGCCATTAAAAAACTATATTTCTAAGGTACTGCTCAGACGTAAGCTTATTTGAAAACTACTAAAAAATTCATTTTGTTTTTAAAGTCAAAAACTAATGTTGCAATTATTTATTAACTTATATTAAACAAACTATCAGTGGTTAATACAAAAATCATTTAACTTAAAACAAATATTCCCCTCCACATTTAAAACATCAAAAAATATTGTGTTCGTCCAAATTACGAATGGTTATGTTTAAAAGAGTTTTCAAACGCTATTTAGAGTTACATTTTTGGCTCTTTTATTTAAACTTCTAATTTCCATAATTCTAGCATTTTATTCTATTTAATTTGGCAAAAGCTCAGGACTGATCTTCCGATTGCCTCCTTATGTTGCTGGCAGAATATGTTTCTTCTTGTCCTAGGTGCTGTATTTAAGTGCTTTGATAACCTTTGAGACTATTTAAAATATTTGTAGTGTGCGCTAAAAAATTTAGGAAGTAATCAAAGGAGAGCTCCAGTATTTTCGGTTATTATAGTGTCGGGATGACTTCTTTCAATGAAAAAAGTCCATTAAAGTATTACGTCTGAAGCAAAGTTCTGCTGAAGTGTTCACAATTTTTTTTCTCTACCACTTCGTTTACCCCAAGAAGATGTTAGGCGAACGTAACTTGTGTCCGTTACATACAATCGAAATTTTATCAACATGTAAGGACTGTCCCAGAAAAAACTTAAGCTTTTTATTTTTTGTATTATGCTCTACCTGATAATCTTATAGGTCTAAAAAGACATA
This sequence comes from Meiosimyza decipiens, assembly GCA_963680825.1. Taxonomy (NCBI): domain Eukaryota; kingdom Metazoa; phylum Arthropoda; class Insecta; order Diptera; family Lauxaniidae; genus Meiosimyza; species Meiosimyza decipiens. Next base: position 51,716,298 of record OY804258.1, read on the forward strand.
ATATTTGTTCTATATAAAGTGACATTTAATATGATGTATACCACTTGAAGATAGCACTTTTGACGACAAAGATGTCTAGCAAGCAACAAAATGTCCGCGAACTGATTTTGTCCACATACCTGCGAAATTCAGAATTAAAATATTCAGCTATAGCAAAAATAGTTGGTGCATCAGGAAAAACTGTCTTTACGGTTATTTCTGAATATAGGAAGGGTCTATCTAATTCCCGAAAAAAAAATCAGACAGAAAACCACAATTTTCTAACCCAAAGGTAGCGACGAAGGTGAAACGCCTTTTTAAGCAAAATCCCAAAACCTCAGAGCAAGATGTAGCGGCTAGAGCAGGTACATCAAAATCTACTGTACAAAGGATTTAGGAGAAGAGTAAGTTTAAGACATATAGAGTTCAAAAAGTACCAAACCGTTCCGTTGAAAACAAGTTGATGGCTCAGATGCGAGCCCGAAAATTGAATGAAAGGTACCTGACTAAATTTGATTGCTATGCTCTGGACGACGAAACCTACGTCAAAGCAGATTTTAAGCAGCTACCTGGGCACGAATATCATACATCACCGAAGAAGGGGCATGTGCCTAGTAAATTTAAAGAAAAAAAAATTCGAAGTTTCCGGAGCAATGTATGGTTTAGCAGGCAGCAGATTTTTTGATACGCAAGGCACAATCAATTCCAAAGTTTATGTAGACGAGTGACTCGAAAAACATCTTTTATCATTTATTCGTGCACATGTTCTGGCCAGATTTAGCAACCTCTCATTACTCTAAAGCTACGATGGAATGGTATGTAAGTAAAAAGATCAATTTCGTACCAAAAATAGCTAATCCGCCCAACTGCCCAGAGTTTCGCCCACAAATAAGTAATTTGTGGTATGAGAAGTTTTCCTTCATTTCGCAGAACTTCAAAAAAGAAAAGTTTCAAAATTTTGTTATAATAAATAAATATTGAAATTAATAATCACTTACATTATAATTTCTGAGTCTTGTATCCATATACATATTATTGTCCTAATACTAAGAGCATTTCGTACATTGTGCATCGTTGCACTCTCGCTCTCGTTATATCGCTTGCTCTCAGCGGGATACTGTTTCTTTTCTTGTTTTTTTTTGCGTCTCGTTAGCGAACGTGTTGCTCGTGGTAACCGCTTTTCCGCTCCCCTACGCAGTAAATTTTTTTTTGTGAATGAGACTTTTTTTCTTCTTTTAGGGCAACCCCAAATTTATTGTGAGATTTTTTCCACACATGGCAAATTAAATTACTTGCAATGTTTTTTCCTTATCTTATCTCAATTTAATGCGAATTGTTTTGCATTTTATAGTTTAGAGACAAAAGTTTTCGCAAGAATAAAGAGTCAGCTGGAAGAAACCTTGGTATAATGCATTCAAATTCTCGACGTAAGTTTGAAAAATATTTTTATAAAATTCTTTTGCGTTGTTACGAAAGACTTAAGCAACGAACGTTTCATGGATAATTGTATGCAAAAATTTTAGGAAAAAAAATAACTGAATAAATATGTGCATATAAATACCTATTATATCTTGTTATACTAATTTTTGCGAATATTTAAGTAAGCTTTATTTTCTGTATTTTAGCATTGTGCTTTCTAAACAAAATAATCAATAGGGGTCTTCGCATATCGTGTTGTTTTTGCGTTGAAATATTTAAGTGTTGTAGCAGCAACTGCGTTTATACAGCGCAAAAGCAAAAGTTCTTTAGCAAAGCTTATTCTGACTGTTATCAATTTTAACGAGACTTGTGCGAAATATACGTTGTTAAAGTGGCAAGTGCTAAAAATAGCAGGCTGCGTGTTTTTTGTATAAATTAGCATTGAAATATTTCAAAAAGTAACATGTGAGGACCCCTAATAATTTAACATTAATTACATTCTGAAAATTCAAGATTTGTTTATATAATCCCATACTTAATTACGTTTCACAAAAGTTTAAAATAGAAAGTCTCCTGATATTTCGATCTTTCCATAAAATTAAAGATAATATATAAAAAATAATTACCAAAAAGATGAGGCTAAAAAAATATAATATATAAAAAATTAATGATTTTTTTCTCTTAATGTAAAATGATATACATTTGTTCATACGATGTTAACTGTTATTTTCCCTTCCCACTTGTATAAAACAGTGAAATTCATTTTGCCAAATCTCATCGCATTTTGAATTCGTGTTTTTAAGATATTTTCTAAAATTCTTTTTCATTTTTACTTTCGCAATTTCTCCTATCTTGCCAAGTATTCCTCAGTTTTTAGTGTAACTACAATAGTTATATTGTATATATACATTTCATACGTAATATCATAAAACTACATACCTTTATTTTCTTACACAGTTTTTTCAATATTCCAATGAATAGCTTGAACGTTTTTAGCATCTTAAATTCAGTACATCAGCATTGTCATTAATTTATTTCCCCTAGAAAGCTAACTCTGACGCATGACGTATTAAAATCATTCATGTCGTCATTGCTCGACAGCTCTCTATAAAAAATTTCACGTTATTTTTGACATATCAGTAAAGTTATCAATTTCGTAACATAGTCGTTGCACGAAACGAAAGATAAAGGCTTTTCCAGAATCTTTTTATAACTTCTTTCAGAATTATGTGCGGCGGTTTGTCTCAGCCAGCAGCAGTTAAGCAGTGATGCCCGCACGTGGGTATTGGTAAATATTTTATTTTGAAACAGAGGTAAAAGTTTTTCACTGAAAAGAGTGATGCTCAAAAGAGGAATGGTTCTTGAATTACACCATTTAAGAACGTTGATTTTAAGAGAGGGCTTTTCAAAATGAATTTTGAACGGAAACGAAAATTACTTGCTTCCAATCAGTGTCGCTACAAAGTTTACCGCCCCTTGATTAACTACCTTAGCGGTGCTAATGACTTTTTTTTTTTGTAATGCAAGAATTTCCTGAAGATGCTCTTACATTTTTGTGAATTTTTCTTTAGAAAAACTAGCGTAATATTCAGCAAAAAAAAAAATTTCAACAATCACTAGAAATGTTTTTAGACGATCTGTTTTTTGTGATAATATCCCTATACAAAGTCTTTTAAGTGATAAATGAAATATGTTTGGGTTTCAATATTTTTTTTTTTTTTTTTCAATTTAATAACGCCCAAAATTTCGCTTCAGCCACAGAAATTTATCTTCTGCCGAAGAAATTTAGATTTGGTCCGAAATGGCACAGAAACTACAAGCTATAAATGTGGATTATCTGAGAAAATCTTCAGTTAAATTAATTTTTAAAAATAGGGACAATTCCTGAATTGTCGGAATTCACATATTACCAAATGGAATCAGTGAAACTTGATCGCACATGAGTTGGAATATTTCCCAAAATACTTCACAAATTTTCAATACCCCATTATAAGAGACGTTTGATTCAAATCGTAAAATGCATCTACCAAAAAAATGTTCTAACCCGTCGTCAGTGAGATGGGATGTCAAAATCCCCACATGTTAGTTATTGTACTTCAAACTTGTCCTATTTTGTACTGATATCGTTTTTTCTTCTAAGTCCTTAAAAAGGTTGTATTATACAAATCAGCTGATACATTGTTTTATTTTTCAAGAAAAGCCATCTTAAGGGCTGTTTTTCGGCATTTTAGACCCTCCCCTCCCCTGTGCCAGAATTTGTCATATGAACCTGAACCAAAACTGTCATAAATTCCGAAACAGCACCCCTTAGCCGTTAAAGTCATATGCGAACAGCTCCTTATTTCTGTTAACTCGTGACTCGGAGTAGACCTCGTCCGACTTAAAAAAAGTACTTGATACTTTGAACTTTTTAAAATGGTATCGAAAACCGTAAATTCCTCATAAAAATAAACAGTATCGGAGCAACGTATACTTTAAATATTGCAGTTTATCTATCACTAGAACATAATAAGTCATTATCTAACAGGAAGAGATAATAACTATATACTTGCCTCCAGTTATATTAAGAAAATTTCAATTTAAAAATTGTGCGTCTTCAAGCAGCATCTTTGCATATCAGCATTCCTTATTTTGACGCATAAAATATTTCTTCTTAATAATTTTGTTTACGACGTTTTTGTTTAGTTTAATATCAATACCGAAAACTCCACATTAACTCATATTTACCTACATATTTCTTCATTCCCATACCCATAATTTTGTTTATCTCTCAAACATTTCGCTTAAAAGTTTTTTTCGCACCATATCTTTTCATTGTTTCATCATAAATGGCAATAACTGATTAATTTCACCTCAATTTACCAATCAATGAATGAATGAACTCAGCCCAATGGCATAAGTCAGTCATTCAGTTACTCACTCAAACAATTGACGACACTTGCACAAAGGAAATCCCCTAGCAACATCAATAAAATGCGGCATAATTCGCATTGTTATTCGATGACGCGTCCAGACGCTGTTGTGATATTCGAAAAGTTATTTAAGGAATTTGATGGGGAAAAGGGGTGTACATTTATCAATTTATTTTTATTAAATCTTATCACATTTAAATATTTACAAATACTACTGTTGCAACGACACATTGCGCGCCGCGATCGTTCTTTTCTCTCTCTATCACTCTCTCGCTCTCTCTCGTGCTCATGCTGACAACACCGTTTGCAATTTGTAATCACTGGCGCTCTGCACTAGCGTCTGTTGCTGCTGTTGTCGTTTTTGCTTCTTTTTACAATTCAGTTTACCCTGCTGTTGCCCATAATTATGCTGCGGCGATAAAAAATCTCCAACATATACTGCGGCCAGCACAGCATATATCACGCCCATTATTGCACCCGCCAAAACATCTGTCCAATGATGCCAATAATCGGTGATGCGACTCATAGCAACTGCTAACGCCAATAGCAGCAAAATAAATTGCAGTAAATGTCGCAAAAAGCGACATAAGCCGCGTCCCTTCCACGCGGTATGCAGGTAGAAGCAAAGAAAAATTACTGCAAAAAATGAAAGTGATGAATGCGCTGACGGAAAGGAAACTTGCAGTTCACGCAGCTGACGTGTTGACAAATTACGATTTGTACAGATGTAACGTTCGATGTAACGTCCCTGATTGGCGGAGTCTTCACAATTGCTGCCGTCCTGCAGACGCGGCTGACATGCGGCAAAGAAATGTGGTCGCAGGCGGCCAATGACACGTTTCATTAGCTCTGTTGTCAAGTATGTGGATATGAAACCAAAACTAAATGTGGCGGCATTACGCCATAGATTGTATAAGTAGCGGCGTATTTGAAAGTTGCTGCAAATTCGTATGATTTCAATAACGCTGATAAAAAGTAACGGCAGCAATAGCATGCAGATCAGCAGCATTGGTATGCTTATGGTGCAGTCATTGTAGGGATAACTCAGCGTTTCGTCCGTGCAAAAGAAGCCGCGTTGAAATGGACGCATATTGGTGTAGCTCGCATATGAGCTAATTTTTCAAGTTGAAGATTTGCGTAGTTTTTGCACTATATGGTTTTTGAAAGATTTTTGGGATTTTTAAAATGTTATTTCGAAGTTTTAAACAGCTGACAAAGTCATTTTTTTACTGGAGGTTTTTTCTTCTGCGAATAATTTAGAATTCGCTTAAAAGGTAATGTTCTCTTTGACGATGCACAATAGTTTTATATATATTATATCATTATTTTTTGACTTTTGTATTGTTTGCAATGTTTTGTTCAATTTTCATGGTTGTATTTTAGAACTTTATTCCTGGCTTTACTATGCTTTATATTGCATAGTTTTTGCATTTCTTCCTGTGTCAATAAAAGGAAACATTATTTAATATTTGCACAGTTTTTACTGCTTTTCATTTGTAGATATGAAGTTTAGTTTTCACTTTACTGAAATCTATTTTTATTTTTCATTTTAGTTTAAATTTAATTCAACACTTTTTCTATTATTCATTTGTATCGATGAATATCAAAAATGCCTCAGTTACAAATATATCAATCGTGGGAAAGTTGTATTTTCAGTTTGAATTCTATTCTGTGATCAATCACAAGAAAAAAAAAAATTCATAATATTTTTAATTTGATATTTACTAACTTATTTAAAAACAAAAATGTATGGACTTTGGCATTTTTGAAAAGTTACATTCTAAAATACTCTTATTTGGTTGATTAAAACGCAAATGTGCAGAGTTGAAAGTTAAATGTAAATAGTCACTTAATAGTTAATGAATAAATTTCAGAGACATAACTATAATAACATCAGTTCCTTATCAAAGGAGTTGCTTTGCAATATTTACACTGTTGCACAAGGGCTAATGGCAAGTGGCTATGTGTATTCGATAGATTTTTTTTGTGCTGATACCGAATCTTGGCTTAAAAATTGTTCATCACATATTGTTGGCAGTGAATTCGGAGTCGTCGAAACTACCAGCACGTGTCCATAACTGAAAGAGTTTAAGGGCTAATTGCGATATATGTAGATTCATCCATTTTTTGTTTGGTGGTGATTATGCAACTTTTTTCGATCCATTTTCATAATGGGAACTCTTTAAAGATTGTGACCATCACAAAAAAATCAAGAGTACATTAATCAATATAGGGCTTCAAGATCTGATACGACTAAATTTTACTTTATTGTTGTCAACTGGAATATTGACAAGCTTTAATATGAGATATTTTGGAAAATTCTAGGACTCTGGCCTTTGTGTTCACGGTTATTCTAAAATGGCCGTTTTTTTATAGTTTCTTTCCCGTACAAGGCTTTCTGTCAGACATATCAGTTTTCACAACGTGCCCAATCCTTTTGCATTTCTTCTTTCGATAAATATCTGACGATAATGAGTTTTTCTCGCATGTCTGACCGTTTGGTCGCGAGAAGGCATATCTCAACGACATTAGCGACTTCTAATGGATGTTCACTGAAAGTGCATTGAATGCGACGTTTACAAGCGTCTACAGTTCTGTTGAGAACATTGTCACATACTATCGGAAACTATATGGGTGACAACAGATAACCTTGGCGTACAATTTAGAGGAATTGAACTGATTTATTTGAAATTAATTTTTTCTCGTTACCATGTGATTTACGGAAGATATACTCTACTCATATAATTAGGTTACTTCATAGAACAAATTACATTTTGGGTTGAAAAACCATTTTCGTATTTTTAAGGTGTGCAATACCTATCGTAGAATTTTTGAATCAATTTTAAAATTAGATTTTTGTTTTTTAAATAAATTAAATCTATGATCATAATGGATCGGAATATAATTTATATGTTGCTTACATTTGTTAGCGATAAAATTTATCTGAGCTATGAATTTTTTAAGAGTTTGCGGCAAAAAAATGTACTGAAATGAACGTATGCTCAATAAAAAAATAGAACCGTAGCGAAAAGACTAAAAACTAAAAAAGCCACTTAAATAAATTTTCCAAATGGACCAAAACATTTTCGAAAAACTCTACCTTATAAAATTGTAAAATATCTTAAATCTTAGCTACACATTATCGTGTTCATTTCATAAACGTTGTAGACCAGCATAATTATTGCAAGGCAACTTAAAAACATATTCCATGATTTTGGGACATAGCTGTAATATCGAATTGGTTCACTGATGAACTCTCACCGAATCAAGATTTAAATGCACTTTTTTGCTCATTGTCTTATTAAAAGCCGTAGACACACAGCCATAAGTCTTTGATAATGCACTTTTTCTGCAAATTTTATATTTGATATCTAGAATGAATTTTTAATAATTTTGAAAAATTGCTCAATTTTTTAAACACTTTTTAGATAATTAATGTAGAAAAGGTTTTTCGTTAGTTTTGAATAAAGTTTTTTTTTTATTTTATTTTGAAGCTTATCATTTTTTTGTCACTGATAGTTTTGTGCTTTGTTTGCTTTTTATTGATTTCATATTTATTAACCTGAATTGGGTTATTTATTGTGAATTTTTTTTTGATGATTTTTTTTTTTTTAAATTATTTAGATTTGACTTTTTGATATTAGTTTTCGCTTTGAGTTTTTTTTTTATTTTTAATTTTCAATTATTGCACAGTAGGTATTCTAAGGCTGTACGTTATGAAACTGCTGCAAAGATTGTGCTACATTATGCTTTTATATTTGTAAGTAGGCATGCTTAACTTTTAAACAAAATGCTAACTTAGTTTTTTATGTAAATATTCTTATCGTTGTTAAAATGAGGCAGTGTTTTCTGCAAACAAATTGAAGACCAAACCATTTTTTTAAGCGTTAGGCATGTTAAAATAATATTAACGTCGTTCCCATTCAGCTGGAATTTTATATGTAGTTCAAAAAATTAATTGGTATATCGAATTGATTTTGCCACAGTAATTATTTTTGCAACGAAGTGCGCGGCCGCTAAAATATTTAAAAGTTTCCAACAGTGTTAATTGTGAAAAGTAAAACAAAGACAAAAAAACATACAAAAAAAAAGTTTTGATTTTTTTTTGTATATTCAATAGCAATAAGTCGGTGCAATCGCAATGTTTTCTTTTTATATTGCTATATATATATAACATATATATCTAAATATATTGCGTAATATTTTCAATTTTCCAAAACTTTTTTTTAAAAAGAATTAAAGGAAGATTAAGGGGTGATTCATAAGTTTTGAAACTAAGTGCTGTACACTGACAATTCATTTTCCTGTTGGCAGATTGCAAAATTGCTTACAGTGTAAGCGTAATGGTACCTCTACTTTGATTTAAAAATCTGCGCGTTTACTTAGTTGCATTCAATATGTCGCACAAGGTTTACTTACGAAAGAGTGACACCTCGTTGTTTCGACAAATGTCCACGAAGAGAATTTTGGAAGTCTTTAAAACTGTGTATTACATGATTGCCGTAAGGGTAAAGACCAAGAAGATACAAAAATCTGGTCGGCCTGCTACTCCTAATAGTAAAAAAAACGAAGAAGAAACGAAGAAAAGCACACTACGCTGTTTTGAACAGTTTTCTTAGCGGATATGATTTCTTTTACATTTACGATTGCGAAGCAATACCAAACGATGTCAAATATGCTACCAAAATAAAATTTAAACCGAAAGTGTTCAGTTGCGGTTAATTCTGATGTGTATATTTCCGAATGCTTGACAAAATTGAAGCAGCTTATCGAGAAAAATCGCACAGACGACAAAACAATCTTTTGGCCAGACCTGGCACGTTTTCATTATGCGAAAAAACAAAAAATTATACAATGCATAATATTTCCACTTTGTAAAAACCAAAGTATCTTTTTTCTATCACTTTTGTATGAAAAATGATAAAATGCATGCCAAAGCCGTTGTCTGCGTACTAACCCGTTAAGCCGTTAATTGGAGGTAAAAGTCGTTAATTGGAGGTAAAAGCCGTTCGTTGGAGGTAAAAGCCGTTAATTGGAGGTAAAATTGATTTTATACACGCAAAAAAAGGAATTCATATATTTTGTGCTCAAAAATATTATACAACATTGTAGAAAGTATTCAATATTGCTGGCCAAAAAAAAAAAAAAGTTCATGAACTTTTTCCGAAAATATTTTGTCTGTTTAGAAAGCCACAAGTTTCTTATTTTGCTTTTTTTAGCACCGATTATGTAAGAAGTATAGTTAAATAAAATCCAATGTTGCAACTGCAGCTTTTTACAACTTGTTTTTTACAGAACTTTTTTCGATTGCAATATTTGAAGAGAAAAATGTTTTTCTTTCTTCACATTTTGCAATCCTTAACAATCATAGTATCACTTGTAAAAGCTTACAGTCTGTGGGGAGGGGAGGTGCTTTAGTTCAGAAATAAGTTTCTTCTAATAGAGCGGAACAGTTAAAGTTCAAAAACAGGTTTTCTCCAATAATTTGTGAGCTATAAAAGGTGTCGCACAATTTTTAGCATTTTTGAAATCAGCATTGCCAAGTCAAAGGAAATTGATAGCCATTTTGAAGAAAAAGTCTCAACCATCTTTTGTATGGGAGGTAGGCGTATACGTTAGCGTTTTTTTTTTTTTATATTCACAAATTTTAGTTGTTTTAACCTAACAAACATCCATACCGAATTTTAAGAGCCTAGTGCTTTATATACAAACTCATTACTTGTGCGGCGTTCAAGTTATATGAATGCCACTTTTTTGACTCTCTTGAAAACATCGTTTAAAAGTCATCAAAATCAATTTTTAAATTCAAAAAATTTCGGAAAGGTTGCATAGGTTGAAAATGAATTTATAAACCGGTTGTACAATGACCACATCTGTGAGCGAAGCTATGAAGACAATTGTAATCTACCGCTCTAACCTAAAATAACCTAACCTAACATAGCACAAGCGTTGCACTCAAATGTTAGATAGCGTTAATGTGAAACAACAATATAAAAACAAATAGCAAATGCTTGCAGACTTAAGACACGATTTTCTCAAAATATTTTAAAACTTTTTTGGCTAATTAAGAGTTTATTTTTAGCTTATAATGCCCACAGTAAGAAAATGACTTGGCATCAATTTTTCCACTACCAAGATCGCAATATAATTTAATGAAAAATTTGCTTAATATTTGACAAAATTAATCAAAGATTTTTGTTTGCAATTAGCATCGAAATTACTTATTTACTTTTTGTATAATTACAAAATATTGCATAGTTTTGTTTTGATTTATATTTGCACATCACAAGAATTCTATAGTTATGCCAAAAATATTGCACAATATTTTTTATAAATATTTTTTCAATGTTGATTTTCTCATATTTTTAATTTTGTTTTGAAGTCTTTAAATGAAAATTATTATAAAAGGCACAATCTATTTATTATTTTCTAAAAGTTTAGCACAATATTTGCGCAAATAACCGTACCACTCAGTTAACTTCAACGCAGTAAATCAAAAATAAATTTGATTTTCTAATTTTCACAGTTGCTGCACAGCGCTTTTTATGCAAATTTCTGTAAACAAACAGTGAAGTTTTTCCGCTTTTTTGTTGCACATTTCACGTATGCGGCGCAATTTTACAGGTGCGTGTGTATGTGTCTAACGAGCCATATCCATAAACGCCAATACATTGTTGCGCTGTGTTGTTTTTCTTTAAGATTTCTGCAAATATTTGTACACAATGTTGACACTAACACATGCTACTGACTGACTGACAGACGACTGATCTTTGCACAGTTTTTTTTTTTTGCATAGCCAAGCATTATTTTGCTATTTTTTCATGAAAAAAAAAATTGTATTGCTATACAAAAAAAATTGTATTGATAGCATTTTTTTTTTTGTCACATTTTAAAACGGAACCTTTTTACTGTGATATGATATTAAATTTCCGAATAGAATATGAACTAAAACCGCGCGTTCTTATCAGCAAAATGAAAACAGTACGTTTGTTCAAAAGCGCCAACAACACTACGATCAACGTTGAGGATCACAACAATAACCACAATAGCACGCGCCGCCAACGCCAACAGTATAACACTTGGCAGCGATAGAAGTATTCGTATCAGACACTAGTAGGGTTTCTGGTTTTATGTACATATGTACGTACACATCTTTCGCGTATCTTTGCTACATTTGTACATATGTAACCTGCGTCAATGTAACTGATCTTATGCGGTTAGCGATCACTTGACAGGAGGGCGGGCGGCTTTAACTATATAATGCAATATTTATGTCAAAATTTTTTTAATGGTTTTTGCTTAAATTACTTCGTTAACTTTGTTTTTCCAGTTAATAGCAGTTTTAAATAGTAAAATTTAATTTGGTTTTAGCAACGGTACTGCCGCTACCGCAGTTGCGACTTATCAATTGCACGATCAGTTTACTATGAAGTCTCAGTTTTACAACGTAAGAAAGTATTTCTTGTGCTTCAATAGTAGATTAGGACTGTTAGCGAATTTATATGAAGGCTAAAAGTATCGATACTTTGTGTAGTGTAGCAGGTAAAAAATTAGCGTACCCTTTGAGCACTAACGCCTATTGTAAAAGTTGCTTGTAAAAATATCAATTTACTCTTAGAATTTCTAAAATTTTTATTCAAAAGTCGTTCAAATTAAGCCGTTTTTTCGAAAAGAACCTTCCTCATAAGATAGATACAATTGAACAGTACTCATTTGTAAGTTTATGTTTATAATATAAAGTGCATCTTTTTTATTACCCAGCAGGCAATTGAACTAGCCCTACTCCGGAGAAGGCCTGCTAGCACTGCTCCGATTGTAAGAGGCCTTCTCAAAACTAAATTTCATGCAAATAAAAACATGAATGCTATTTTTTTTTTTTTATCATGATTTTGTTTTTATTTACAATCTGTCAATATTAACAATATGAAAATTTTATAAGTAGTGAAATTTTAATTAGCACAATAGTTACACTCCATTGAGTGTATACTCATGAAATGCTATTATGCCTTACCATGGCAGGCGTGCTATTATGCCTTCCCACAGCAGTACTGCTATGAGGCCTTCCTACAGCAGCAGTGCTATAAAACCTTCCCACAGCAGCTGTGCTATAAGGCCTCGTAATAGAAGGCAAAAAAGAAGGACTTCATGCATTTTTTTATTTCATGTATTGCAATGTTTAATGATTCGACATTACTTTTTTGTCATTGCATTGTACTTATACGACATCAAAAGTTGTTACATGGTTAAAAATAAGGAACGGTGTGCATGTTGCTAGGCTGGTCTTCTGTTTCATGTTATGCTAAAGTGGTAGAGTGTTGTGTATTCAATGTCAAATTATAAATTAAGAAAACGTCACAAAAAATAAACATTAAAAATACCAACGCAAGGGAGGTTGACGCAGATAAAAAAAAAACATTTAACTAACACGACGTAGTAAGATTTAATTTTTTCAAATTACTTCTGTGACCCCTTCTACGGTAAGTGCTCTTAGAAGGGCTCTTGAGGCAAGCGATGTCGGGAGACCTGCTTGAAGAGTATTTCTATCAGGCCTATTTTATCGGGACGTTTCATATAAAAAAGAAAGTAAGTTTGAAAGGAGGTGGCAAGGCCTTAATCTTACCAAGGAAGGCCTGCAAGCTTCTGCCCTTGCCTACTGGGGAATCGCACTCGTTCTTTGATGGAACATTGCTATCGCAAAAGCATTCATCATACACTGAAAACTGTGTCGGCTCTTGAACTAAAATTAGTAAATATGCATTAAATGAAATTTCCTGACTTAGCACATATTTTAAAGTTATTGTTAGATTGAAATAGCCTCTCCAAATGGGAGACCCAGCATCTGCCTACTAAATTCTTAAATATGCATCATTCAAGTCATGTATATTATGATAATTTTATATCTTTAACCACATGGTGGAACAAGTACATAGCAACCAGTAAATTAAATAGTTCGATGTGGATGTTTCGTTGGTTGTAAATTGTTTATCCTTATGTAAATTTTAATATCACAAATACGCACCTACAGATATTTAATACAATAAGACTTACATTTTGAACTCAATGAGTGCAGCCACTCGCTAGCAAATTAGCGAGTAAATAATCAAAAATATTTGTCAAAAACTTTACAAATATAAAAATAAACAAAGTACCGTTCCTGCAGGTATCGCAAGGGATTTTACTTTTACTTTTAGTTTAACACTCGCTAACAAATTAGCGAGTAAATAAGTAAAAATAACGTGCAAAAACCTAAAAGTTATCGAAATACAACGTGTGGGCACAATCGAATGCAAATTAGCGAGTTAATAATTACAACTAACATTCGAAAACATTACAAATATCGAAATACACAAAGTATCGCTACTGTAAATATCGCTTAGGATCTTACTCTCATTTTGAACTCATCCAGTGCAACCACTGGCTAGCAAATTAGTGAGTAAATATTTAAGACTAACGTGCAAAAATCTAAAAAGGAACGAAATAAGCAAACTATAGCTGACTCAGATTTTGAACTCAACAAATGGAACCACTCGCTAACAAATTAGCGAGTAAATAATTCATTCTAAAATGCAAAAACCTAACAAATATCGAAAAATATAAAGTATCGTACACGCTTCCTCACATCCCTATTCATTATCAAGAATTTACGGGTAAATAATTGTTTGATTTGTCAACTGCTATAGAGATACTCGCCCGTACAAAAACCCATACATATAATGGAAAAAATATTTTTAATTATCTACATGTGTAGTATTAAATATAGAAAATATTGCATATCATTTTTGCTGCGGCTTTTGTTGTCGTATTGGTGGCGCGATAAGCGTCTACATTTGTCAACAATAATTTAAAGTAAACTTTTTTGCTACTTGAAATCGCTTGGTCGCCTTAATTACATTAAGTAATTCAAACAATTGTTTTAAAAAAATATGGTATTTAATTGATTGATATGCGTTTCTGATAAATTGCCAGGGCGCGCGTTAGCATCGTTTAAAGAAAGAGGTCAGCTTTGAGGGTTAATTAAATAAAGTTTCTGTAAGATAATGCACACATGTAATAGGAAGTAGACTATTGATGTTTGTGCCAAAAAGAAATTCGCTTTTATAGCTTTAAGTGAGCGAAGATATAAATAGCGACCAATTGAGATCATATCGGACAGGTCATGTTTTATTGTAGGAAAAAGCCTACGGCAAAGAAATCTCAAGTCATTATCGATAGCAATTATACATAAAATAAGCAAATTCAAACAATTACTTTAGTTTCAATAATAACTGTGTAGAGTTAAACATTACTGACAGGCATATCTGTTGGAAAATATGTTTAAATATTTTAAGCACTATAATGTCATTTTTTGAGCAACAAGAGGTTTGATATCTTCTTTAAAAGGTCTTTAAAAGACAAGTAGCATAAAACATATCAAATTATTTAGATAATTTCGTTATAGGGACTTATAAGAGCCATTTGGTGTATGAAGTATTAGCACATGTTCCCTTTTGTACTATCTTTGATGAGACTCGGTAAAGTATCATTCTGAGGCCTTTTAAAGACACCTTAAAAAGTCTTAAAAAAAGTTTAATAAAAAGAGTTTTGCTGGGAGACTTAAGAGATGTATTGGAGACTTTATTTGTAAATAATTATAATTTTTTTGTTATAAAATATCATAATTACTTACGTTTTGTATACCGATGTCGATCTCACGTTCCAACGAACTTAGTCCTGCACGCAATCTACCAGGCTAACTGTGATGTATTATATAATACGCTTAAGGCGAATAATATTTTTCTCACGCTTTCTTGGTAGAGCACCTTAAAAAGTCAAAAATCAACAATAATGTGCCATTAATCCTAGTATAAAGACACATACAAGACATGAGGCAGCAGTGTTTCAAATGACTTTAATATCTACAGTAGCTATAAGCATTCTATTATAAAGACGCGCACGAGATATGCCACCTTATGTTTTTATGTTTAAGTATTTAGTTATGTAAAGTATAAAGACACATACGAGACATTAAGTGGCATAGCTTTTAACATTCCATCTTTCTATAATCATCCTATTATGATCTTAACAAATCAAAGTTAAGGACATTTTTGTGTCTCTTTTTTACTATGGTTTTATATCGTGCTCTAGCAAGATATTATAAAGATTTTTGGCTTCACTTTTCCGTTAGCTATTAGCGATTTTCTATTAGTTTTGGTTTGGACTGACACAGTGGTTGAAGCTCTGGTCAACTATTGCCAGAACATCGTCTTAGAAAATGCTGAAACTGTATTTCAAAATTCTTCAAAAATATAATAATAATTTTCAGCGTATAGCTAAATATAACAACAAATTTCTGTTAAAGTTGATCGTGATTCACTTAAACGGGTTCATCTTCATGCTAGTATCTCGAAAATCTGCCCACATATCTTATAAAATGAGGAAGATCAGTCAGAAAATATCTAGTGGGATAATGTATACAAGATATTTTCACGCCCCGTGGTCGAAGATAATCTGGAGATATAGTTTCAAAACGATGAAAAGATTAATACAAATATTGGCTACGTTCCCGTTCAATAAGGCATAACTCCAATATATAGGATTTAGGCAAAAAAGCGTTCCCGCTCTCGAAAATCTATAAAAAAAAATTCGGACTTAATTTGACCCCAAATTCTCAAAATTCGAACTAGCTCTTAATTTTTTAATACAATAACGAAATGACGTAAATATAGGACGAACAATTTTCGCCCTAAACGAACTAGAAATCTGACATTTAGAACAACTAATCCGTAAGATTATGAAAAAAGCTGTGAAGAGAGCCTGCATTACTGAGTAGGGCATTTATGGTCATGGGTGGTCAGAATGTTTCTTTAGACATATAACTGAAAAATGCCCATGAATTTTGAATCAAAATTGAACTAACCTGTACAGACAATTTTTCATAAAAAAGAACCAAGCCAAAAAGTCTCTATTTATTTCATCTAAGAAAATGTCAACTTAATGATTCAATGATTTTTCCTTCTTAAAGATAAGGAATAAAATTTTCCTAAGGTTACTGAATTCCAAAAATCTTTCCTTATAATTTAAATTTCCATCAATTAACCAAAACTTAAATAACGCGTCATTGTAACATTCGAATCAATTTTTCTACAATTTTCACCAAAATAAATAATTCACAATATACAATCATGCATTCACAATAGAATCTACAATTGTATGTCTATACTCACACAATGGTCAACATTTACCCTATGTTTGAAGTCAAATACAAAAATGTTGACCTCTACAATGTACTACGCAGTCGAGTGAACGTCGAATGTACGAACCACTCATAAAGTCACCCACTCACAGCGGGTCGGTCGGTCGGTCGGACTATTCCAAAGCCAGATATGTTGTAGTCAACGCAACAGCAACAACAACAACAACAACAACAACAGCAACAACAAATGTAACAAATTTTATTATTCCATACAACAAAAGAAAACTGAATATGGTTCAATTATCGTATTTCATGATTCGTTAGTTTCACATTCGCTCAACTCAACGAATCAACTCAAACTTTTGGCACAATTCAGCGCAATGCAGCAACAGCAGCAGCAGCGTTCAGGTTTTTGACTTGACAAATAAAGAAGCGATAACAGTCAGTAAGCAGCAGCAGCAGCAGCAGCAGAATATAGAATATATGACCTGGTAGGAAAAATTGTAATGGTTTCTTTGAGTTATAGAATGATAAAAGTTTGTTTTAAAGTAATTGGTTCCGCCAGTTAGGTATTCCTTAAATGGATTTTCCAAATTTTCTTACTTTAGTTATTTGCAAATGAAATTTTGATAGAAGACATTAGGTAGCAATCGAAGCTATGGCTGTCTTCAAATTCAGTAAAAAATTTTAGATTTATTTTATCGAAGGCTTTAAAAATGAATTACATATTATTGGGGTCAACAGTTGTTTTCACAGCCTATTTTGCGATATGCTGTCCAATGGCTGGATAGTCTAACTTTTCTTTTAATCTTTCTTTCCTTTTTGTATGATATATCTCGTTTGAGCTGACCTTAAATGGAAAGCATTTTTACGTTCTGTATAAGAGAGAGTAAATACTCTACAAAAGCGAATGTATTTAATTTTATGTCGCATATATATCCATAAAATATCCTTTAATCAATGAGTATAGTATCCCCTCTTTCCTCTAAATGTCTCTTTCTTGAGTTAAACTCTTAACATAATGAAAATCTCTATTTTTCTCATTCGCTCTAACTTTTTTTTGATGAACAACATGTGACTGTCCTATCTAAGACACTGATTATAAATACTTTAAGTGCCCAACCAAATCTATTTGTTGCAAAGTTCTCATAAACTGTTTAAGAACTATAAAACATAAGTGGAAAATGAAAACTGAGCACAGATTTTGTGGCATTAAGATTTTGCACTGTAAAAATATTTCGATTAAGACAGACCTGCTCTAAGGCTAGCACCAGCATTGGCATTTGTATTGACTCCGCCTGCAACTTTGTAAGCATAACTTTCCCAGGAGAGGCGTCGCTCTGTCACCTACTGGGATACGCACTCATTCACAATACAATACAATTACAAATACAAAAACAGCTAGTACAACAATTTCAATTTCAATGGCAATAAAAGATGCCAACAACATACATACATGCATACACAAATACAAAAGATGAAATCGACACAAACACACATCCATTCAACATATACAATCATATAAGCACAAACACACACACACATACATACAATCACATTGCCAGCATAAGAAAGTTAAAATTGCAAGCTCAATAAAAGCTTAGCGCAATCTAACAGAAAACTCTGGAATTCTTTATATTCGAAGAAAAGGCAAAAACTTTTCCAACTTCTTCGCCCAGTTTTCTCCACATCATGTGATGTGCCTTTTGTTAGAATGAAGAAGAAAAAAATTAAATCGTTGTAGGAAAGTTTTTGCAACTATTTTGCTTAGAACAAACAAAATAGAAATGATTTGCTATGCTTGGCAGTTAAGATTTTGTTTTGAAACAGAAAGGGATTTTGCTTTGTTTGTGCCTGCCTGGTCAAAATACCTACTTATTTTACGTTGATTGACTTTTATTTTTATATTTTTTTTAATTACACAATAAAACACAGCAACTTGACAGCAATGAAACATACAGTTTACATGAAAAGGTAATTTCTGATCATTTACGCAACGCGGTTAATGGACTTTTAAGACCTTTGCGCTCAATCTTTAGCTTTGTTACATCACACGTAACGAGTTTTAGCTTTCAGAGACATTTATCGTACAACGACATCAAATTAAATAATTTTTGATTTAATTGTTAATCAAAATAAAGATGATAATATAATATCTGTATGCATGCTAATTAAATACAAATAAAACGAACTTTCGACGAACTTGAAAATAATGGAGATTGATTTTTCAAACCTACAAATTTTTCCTATCGATGATGTTCAAATCACCTAATGGCTTTATTTAATATATAGCACGGAAGAATTCCACTGCTAGAAAAAAAGTAAATCTTCAGTGCATTTAATTTATTCCGGTTCAGTTGTTTATTACTCAGGATAATAAGAATACTCGTAATTCGAAGGATTTTAATATAAAAAGCCTTGTATGAAAAAACCATTTATTTTGCTACAAATATAGACATATATAGACACATAAGAAAATAATTTTTTTTTTAAATTTATAATCGTAGGTTTGCCCTTTTCCATTGAGAACGATTGGTTTTTGCATCTAAAGGAGGTATCTTATTAACTTTCACAAACGCCACTTTTTTTCTATATTGTGTTTGTTAAACATTTGTGGAAAATTTTACTAACAATTTCTGTTTGCCCTAGACGATAAATTATAATTTAGACAGTGAAGCTTGGAGTTGATTCTCATTCACACCATACAAAATTTTTTTTTTTTCCTTTTTTAAACTTTATATTAAAAAGGTTCGTTTTCCAAAGCAGAGTCCGAAAGCACAGGTGGGCAAAATTTTAGAAGCAGGAGCTGCTTACAACAAAAGCAACAAAAATAACAATGACAACCGCAGAACAAAACAAAAACAAAAACAATACTCTGCTATAAACCAAAAGTCAATTCCAAGAATCTCGCTAGAACAACATGAGTGTAGAAATAAAAGTACACCGTTCAAACAAAGCGAGAGCAGCTGTCCTCAACATGCCAATTGTTGTTTCCTTCCCCGCTTGCTTCGGTTTTTGTTTGTTTCTTTTTCTAAATGATGCAACAATTACAGTAATACAAATCCCGCGGGTATAAAAAAAAAATCACAACGATTAAAATATGCGGTGGTGAGTGCATGTGTTTTTTGTTATTTTTTTTTAAGAAGGGCGACGTTTTTACTGTGAAGAGCTAAAATTGGCTCATTTTTCTTATTTTGCCCATCGCTACCCTAGAGCAATTTGCGATGACTTTCTATGACGAAAATCAATTTGTTCACAAATTTCAATTACATGAAAACAAGGAATGCCCATAAGAAACTTGCAGTTATTTTACGGTAACTTTTTTAATATGACATATCATATATGTAAGGTCACCCATGCCTCCCATTTCATAAATTCGCTGACCCCTCTTTATATCTTTCACTCGTGTTGCATGCACGACTCCTGTGGTGGTGATCAACAATTCCAAACAATTTATGCCTCTCTAGCGCGAAGTGTTTTTTTAAACACTCTCGAAATTAAGAGTAGATATGGCAAAAGCTGAGCAAACCTATCCAAGTCTTTGAGAAATTTAAAATCTCTGCCTTAATTTTTTACTGTTTTATAATCAAACTAACAACAATTAGCTAGAGAAAATATTGATATTGAGATTTTTAGATTTTTGTACCAAAAATATCAAAACTTTATGGGACGTAACGCAGTGTAGATAAATAGTATTTGGTCAATTCAAAAAATATTTATAAATTTATTTCTAGCAATCAATATATTTATAAAATTATTTTGCATTGTTGTATTTTGAATAGTTAAAAGAAAATTCTCAGTTATTAGAGAGCACTTCGTGAGAAGACTGAAGCATAACAGTGCTCTTTAAACTTGCATTCGATCAGCACCATTAAGCACAGGGTGTATTATTTGCGTAAAGCTTTCCATCGTGTTTGCGTTCTAAGAAAAAGAGCTTTATTCTTACCGATATTTTCCTTTTTAAAGCTTTAAATTAATAAATTAAAAGCTTAAATTTTTAGACATTTGTCACTGCATTATATATTTGAAAGCTTTATCTGAGATTGTTAGAAAATGCAACTTTAAATGTTTTGGAGATAGCAAAAAGTTCACTAATAATGTTTACTAAAATCAATATTTAATAAATTTATGTAAAATGTCATTTATGCTGTATATCATTAATAATAAAATTTATAAATTTATTATTTTAAAGTTTAAGTTTTTATAGTATTAGATGTGTCAAATTACACAGTTCGACTAAATTTGGTCAATTTTCAGTATCTGAAACCCAAATATACTTCCCACAGTTTTTCGACGTGTTCAATTTGAATCCGAGGTTAGAATTTTTCTGGTGTTTTCGGTTTTCGAGAAATTCTAACCTAAATGTCCGATTTGCAAGGCATTTGTGATTATATAAAATCGAATGGTAATTTTTATTTATGAAACCATTAATTGGGTTCAAAAGAACTAACAGTTCTGTTCGAAATACACTTTGAATTATATCGATATCTCTCCTTTTATCCGAAATATCGTAAATTGAAATTTACTACACATTCTCTTACTAAAACTTAAACCGGCGAGAGTGTGACATACCCTTCCTGTTACTTTTATGTCTGTGGACTTTTATTTAGTTATTCCAATGCTGTTGCCGGGTGTGACATACCCACCCTGTTACTTTTATGTGTGTGGATTTTTATTTAGTTATTCAAACGTTTCGTTGTTTTGAGTAGCTGGAGTTAAAGGGATGCGGGAAGGGACAGTGGCGTGATCACAGTGACACGACAGCCTGCGTTCGAGTTACACGATTGCTAACAACAATCGCGTACGCAATTTTTAAATGATTTTCTGGTTTAATATTATAGATTTCAGTTGAAAATGATTTTTTTTAAATTTATATCAGCGATGGGCGCGTTGTGGCTTTTTCCGCCGTCATGGCCCAAACCGATATTCGACGCACAAGCAACTACAAAACAGTTCGCAGAATTTCAGCGCTACCAACACACAACGTTGACTTGAGTTCAAATCAAAAAAAAAACATCACACAATACCATTAGTGACGGTGGTGTATTGTGTCTCGACGTTTTTGTTTAAATGAAATTTGTTCTTTTTTGTGTGCTGTTGGCAAATTTGGAAATGAAAGGTAAAAAACTTTAAAATTTCGATTTTTGTTCTTTGATTTTATTATTGCACCCAGTGGCGTCAATTCATTAGGGCTGGGGAGGGCATTGGCCCTCCTGATACTAATTATTTTTCAATACTTTAATTCAATAAACCCATCTAATAGTGGTGGAACTATAATTCTCAGCGCGTCCGCCCCCCCCCCTAAATTTGGTGAATGACGCCACTGATTGCACCCGTTTACCTACATTTCCATGCCCACCGCTGATTTATATAGTTCTTTATTTAATGTTTTATGAGGCTTTTTAGATTTTTTTTTTTTGTTGATGAAGAATGTTTTTTATTACTTTTGTTGCTTTTTTGACAAAGTCTAAATTTTTTGTTTGAAAAGTTAGGTAATTTTTGGGTTTCTTCGGCCATAATATAAAAAATATTAAAGTCCCACAGGTGTTGTCTTAAAATTAAATTATCATATTGCTAATTACAATAAAAAACGTTTATTTTAATGCTTCTTAATTAGTTTTAGGTCAATTTTGTACGCGGGTTCTGTCACATCTTCTTTGTAGAAATTTTTCACCACACTGCCGCCGCGTTAATTTATTTTGTAAGATATTTCAGAGAACAAGGAAGATATTGATATAATTCAAAATGTGTTCAGCAGAAAAAAAAAAATAGTTACTCGTATTTTGAGCCCAATGAATAATTTCATAAATAAAAAATAGCTTTCAATTTTTTATAACCACAAATATCTTGAAACACTGTGATTTTCACACTTTAAAGTTAGAATATCTCGAAAATCGAAACCAACAGAAAATTTCTCTCCTCGGATTCTAATTCGCTTGGTCGAAAACCTTCTGAAAAGTATATTTGGACTTGAGACGATACTGTGTTATTGTTACAAATATATAAGTTTTCAAATATATATATTTTCAATCTTTTTTTGCATAAAATTTGGTTTTTTTTTGGAAAATAAAGAACTTTGCCAATATATTAAGAATATTTTTCTTCTCTTCTTCTTTTATTTCAGGTAAGTGCACATTTTCATCATTTTAAGAATGGTAAGACAAAACGAAAGCTTCACTTAAAAAAATTTTAACTATTGAATTTTTAGTCATCACCTTAAGTGCTGCTAGTAATATACAAATTGCAGAGCCATCCAAGAAGTACAGCCAATGCAACATCATTTTCATTTTTACAACAGAAACTTAAACTAAAAACTCATACAGAATGCAAACCCAAGCATAATTTTGCAATTTTAAGTTAAATCTAAAAGCCAGTATCCAGTCATCCACTGTGCATATGTATGAGTGACTAATATCCTTTAGAATGATGTATTTTCTGTATATGCTGTGGCTATGTCTATTGTCAACGTCATCAGAGTCAAAAGTGTCTGACTTTGCTTGTTGGTTGACTAGATTGGTTCGAAGTCTGGTGGTGAATCCTTGCTGTTGCTGCTGTTGCATATTGCTGCATGTCTTCTTTAACGTGAACTCTCATCAAAACGCGCTATGCATGACATTTTAAGCCTGGCCGTCTCTTCGTCTGGCTGTCCGTCTTAGTCTTGAATTCATATGTTTGGTTTTGAAGCTGCTCTAGAGTGTAGAGTTGCGCAAAACCGGTGCAAATTATTTGATATTTGGAAAGGAAATTCTGCTGTAAACTGTAGAACCCGAATTGATATGTTATGGACCAAACAGAAATTGTAGCCCGACGGAATGTGAAAAGTTAGAGGGACTCTTGAAAACAATTTCTGCAATATTTTTTTTTCGATCGGAGAAAATTCAGTGTAGCATTTTTGTCTTGTTTTATTTGTTTTGTTTTATTTCCGTCAAACAAAAAATAAATTATTCTTTTGCCGCGGCCAGTTTATCGAAATGAGCTTAGTTTTGAAGCAAAAATTTAGCAAAAAAATATTATATAAAGTATAAAGGCTAATTTTACAGAAAATCGAAAACTTCTCAAAACAGCCTTGATAACGGGTGAAATTTATTTATCGTTTGGTTTTTGAAAATTAAAAAAGCACAGAAAATTTGCAAAAGTGAATAAAATATTTATTTAGAGCAATACATAAAGTCCTTTCATTTCTTTTTAAAGGTTATTTCATGTAAATATTGCCTGCGGCTACACCTGAGGTAGTTCATCCGTACGCGTCAGTTTTGGGGTACTATTTCAATCATTTTCTCACTAATGGCAGCTGTAATTTGTTTTCCAGGGCTGCCATTGTGGCTGGTTTGTCCCTGTACACGAGAAACTATACACAACATCAGAGAAATAAATCTAGTGGGTCGAATCGCATGATCTTCGTAGCCAATGGACTGTTCCAAATTAATTGCTCACCGAACTCGCCTCTCAAAAGGTCCATGGAATCGCGTGCTGTGTGGCAATTGACACCGTCTTGTTGTGACCACAAGGCAACCAAGTCCAATTCTTCCATTTTGGGCAAAAAAATGTTGCTAGTCGTCGCAAGGTACCTAGCTCTATTGACTGTAACGTTGCTATTTTCATTACTTTTGAAAAAGTATGGTCCAATGAGGCTGCCGGCCCACAAACCGCACAACCAGTGTAGTGGCAGCTCTTGAACTGCCGCTGGCTGCTTTTCCGACCCAATTTTGATATTCTTTTTGTTGACGTACCCATTGAGCCAAAAATAGGCTTCGTCACTGAAAAAATTTTTTCGATGCAAACACATTTCCCATTGAGCTTTAAATATGATAATAAAATTCAATGATTTGCAAGCGCTGTTTCTTCGTTAGTCTATTTATGATCAAATGGCAAGCCATACTGAGCATTTTTGGCGTGAACACATTTAAGAAATCGCACGTTAAATGTCAAAAAAGTTACAATGAAAGAACAAATAGCAAAAAAAATCACCCGTTACAAAAAAATTACTCAACAATGGAAAGAATATATTGGCCAAAATTAATGGAAATATAGTAAAGTTATATCCTTTTACGAAAGATTTAGTTGGTTATTTTTGGTCTTTAAATTTTTGGTCATTTTGTCATAAAAGAATAGTGTCATCTGTTGTGTGGCCCTAAACCATTTTATTTGGTGAGCGAATTTATAATATTTGGTAATAAAACGACCGACTACTTTTAACTATACGACAATCACTACATCGAGAAAAACTCACATGGATGTCAACAAAATGTTTTAGCCATTGGTACATGTTTCGCATTAAGTGGGAGAGCACGACATGGAGAAAGAAGTGAAAGGATATATACGTTTATATAAAACCTTAGTCAACCAGTCAGCAGTAGCGGACTGACAAGTGAATTTGAAAGCTTCCTTGCTTTCTCATATTGGCTGACACCTACTACTTCTGCTGCTGTTGCTGCTGTTGTCATCTGCCAATAGAGTTATAAAATATATGGATGCATATCCTGACTAGGCTTTAGTTGTGTTAAGTCCTTACAACAACAAAATGTGGTAGAAATATCACAAAAAAAAAAACATTGACATACAGTGATTCAGACAAGATTTTCTTATTTTCCTAAGTGTTCCTTATGCACGTAATTTGTTCTCTTTCTTGGCATTTATTTTTTGTTTTCTTGTGATATATTGTCACTGCTATTTTTGTACCTTTTGCTATTGTGATATTATCACTATATTTTTCATATGTGAATTCGAATTTCTTAAGTTTTTTCATCATTAATTTGTCTGTTCCTTTGATATATTACTAAAAGAATCATCTCTGCTACATTTTCTTTCAAAAGGCTTATGGCCAGTTGAAGCATGTGCTCTTTAAATTGCTTGGCATATTATTGTGTTCGGCTCGGTTATGTCGCAGTAATGGTATTTGTTCTTAATGCCATGTTGCATATTTCTACAGGAATTGTTAATAGCTGTGTAAGCTTTTTCTTGTCAAGTGAGATTACTATACGCATTCTCTTAAAATCATTTAATGACCAGATTGCTCTCGACGTAAAATATATGGTATATTTTGACCAATTCATATCAGCTCAATTTAAATATTTTGAAACCACAACTAAAACAACTTATCATACGTCCGTTCAGAAATCATGTTTTTTTTTATATTTGCCTGCTAAGTAGGTGTGGCATGACCTAAGAATTTAAGACTGTTTTGGTTTCGTGCACAAACTTCGCTTGTCTCGTTTACAATTTTTTTGTTTTATTTTGATTTTTTTTGACTGACTAGGCAGAAAACAACGTTCATACCGAATTGACTACACTACGTTAGGTTAGGTTAGTACGGCAGATAAAAAGTGTCATCATAACTTAGGCCGCAGTTGAGCCCATTGTATACCATGTTTATAAATTCAACCCATGCAAAACATTTCGAAATTTTTTTAAGCCTCAAAATGAATTTTGGACACTTTTGAGCGAGAGAGAGTTGAAGGAATGGAATCCGAATACTCTATAACGCCAATTTGTCAGCGCTGGGTATTCACAAAGATAATCAAAGACAGATTCTTCGACAACATGAACTTTACAGCTTCTATAAAATAGCGTCCTGTAATAACAACAAAGATTCTCAGGGCTTGTTTGTCTAATGAAATCACTTTTCGCGTTCTATTAGCATCATAATAACGCCAGATTGTCCTCGAAGTACAACATGTTGTCATGTAAGACCATCTCATCTTAGCCAAATTTATACATTTTGAATCTATTTTGGCCCTTATAAAGACTAGTGGAATTATAATATTGGGTTCAGAAATTATATCAATTTTAGAGTCTTTTGCTTTAAATATAAGGTTCACATCAAGTTACAATATTTATTTTGAAGTTTTTTGGCATGCAAATTCTAAAAGTGTATGCAGAAAATTAAAATGCACTTTTTCAATGAAAAATAAAACTATTTTTCCAAAGTCAACTTTCAGATCAAATTGTTTGTACCATTAACATTTAGTTTAGAATACTAGCTACCCATTAAAAATAAATATCCGCTCAAAAGGAACATTTTCAAATTCGATTCTGAACAACACATTTATTTTCCAAAGCTATTAAACTTATCGCAGTAAAACTCAGTACCGACAAGTTCTCCTACTGAATATAAAGCTTAAGAAAATAAATAAATATACGTGGCATCAATAGTTCAAAACAATTAGTTATGATACAGTGGAGACAAGACCACTCGATTATGAAAAAATAACTTTTCATGTTTTATTTCAAGCCTTACAATTGTACCCATACCGACCAGCATAGGTTAAACAAATGATGCTCTTTCCAGCTGCGTCAAAATTTTCAAAATTCACACCATTTCTCGTAGTAAAACAAATTAACAAAGTTTAATTAATAATTGAAATTGGAAAGTCCAAAACTTCCAACAAAGGAACTTTCAGTTATATTATCCAGCGTATCAATAAAATGAACATAAAAAGTTCATGGAATCAACACAATGCAACACCGCACTCAATAAAAACGATGCCATTAAGCTTAACTTCCTTTGCTTTAAACTGGACCAACCACCTTCATATGCCCTTACTGCTGATTAGTGTATAGTTTTATAGTGTTGTTGTAAGCTGCTTAAAACGAATAAATTTAATTTTAACAAACAACATAAATAACACTAAAAACTGACTGACCATAAAACCATAAAATATGCGAGTAAATTACAACAAAATATAAATTTAATGTTCAGATGCATACATATTGGTTTATTAGAGTGGTCCTTATTTTGCAAGTTTTCAGTTTTGTGCATAGATTTTCTGTAGGAAAAGTATCCTAAATTGAGTTTTCTTCAATTTCTGTGGTGTGGTTTAACGGAAATCCTTTAAATTGTCAAAGAAGGACAAACTGTAAATTCTATAATAATCTAGTTGTCATGACACGCTTTTGTGGGGGATTCAATTGGAAATGGCCAAATTTGTGGATGGAAAACTGAAGGAGCCGAATGCTGCTCTTTCTACTCCTCAACGTACAAAAAATGTATGGAGAACTGGATCAAGCACTGTGGTGTCTACTTTAAAAGCAACAAAATAAATTTTGATAAACTAATAATAATTTTGTTTTGTTTCATTTATTAATTCCGAATACTTCTTCCACAGTACAGTATTTCACTCATGAAACTCACAAAACATATGTGGCTACTTTTAATTTTTATTGAACCTAGAACATCTAAGTCGCGCCACATCAAAAGGTAATGCACATAGCATTCAACTCATAGAAAAAGTACAAAAGGTGGTTAAAGTTTAACCACCTGTATCTTAGAGTATCGTCACCATACTAAGGTAAATGATAGCTCACTTCAAGGGATATTGATATTATTTGCACTACGATAGTGCTATGAGCTTAAAAATTTTGAGAGCAATCCTTAAAAGCAGCACAAGAAATTTAAGAAAAGTGAAAACTCCCCGCAGATTCATAATGATTAATTTAAAATCAAATGTCTCGTAAACACTTCGAGATAAAAGAATCGATTTTAAATTCAAAAAAATATTCGTTTTGGCATGCCAGCAACATTTTTTCCCTATATTTTCTCAAAGTTATTGTGTGTTACATATGTGATCGAACAAGATAGCAACGAGCATTTTTTAAAAAAAGATTTGTTTTTGAATTTCATTATGGCCGAGGACCACTCTTTTATACATATACGAGTAAGTATGTGTGTATGTGTAAAATAGCTAAAACAAGTGGGAAATGCCATAAAAACATTGAAATAATTTAAGAACCCTGTTTGAATGAGGAATGAGAGTTCAAATCCTGGCATTAAATGGCGGTTGATGGTGGTGGTGATGGTGCTAGCATCTCATGCAGAGCAGCAAGAAACCGACAATAACAACACATTTGCATTTCCTGTTTCCGGTTTCTTAACACTATAAGATTTTCATTTCAAAGGAGTAGCAGCAAAATATAAAAGGAAGGAGGAGGGATATGTTTATAATCAAATCAGGATATAAAGTTGAAAGAGAGTTGGCATCTTTAAGTGATGTCCTCAAAATGTCAATAAATTAGTGAATGTGTAAAATTTTAAATCAGCATTTTGCTTGCATTTTGTCTTAGTGGGCAAATACAGCTAGGGTTTTCGACACAATAAATTAACTATGCTTGGCAAACTAGTCTGTCATATCGAATTCTTGTGTTTAGGCCAGATTATCCTGAATTATATCTGCTGTTCACCTCAGATAGGAAATGAAATTAAAAAATTTTATTTTCTTATTCACAGAAAGCTTTGCATGTACACATTTACATTGCAATGTACGTTTTTTTACCCTGAAACAAATATGCGATTTCTGTCCAACTTTTGTTCTGTCTTCAGTACATTCGACAAGTTTTTAAAACATTCAGTACACTTGATGCGATCTTAGTACATTTAGTGCATTATCAGTACATTTGAACTATTTCTAAAAGATCTTTTTTTTAGTAAAACAGTTTCATTTTTGTTGGAGCTCTTAGTAATTTTAAAAATTTCTTCATGTTCATGACGAAAAAATACATTTCAAGTCCCGATTTGGTATATTTACTTTTCTCTTTAAATTTAGGTGAAAAACGTTTCATGTGAGTAGTGGGTGATTGAAATGAAACATTTCCATTTTTTAACTTTTTTCTTTTGATTATATTTATTATTATTATATATTAAAATCAGTGAAATTCTAAAACAAAGCAACATTTTGTCAGAATAAACTTCTGTCAAATAGTTAAAGTCCTTGCAAAATGTCACAAAAGTGAAACATTTCCAAGAAATTTTATCAAAACGAGGAATTTCAATTCATTAAATGCCAATGACTAGTGCTTCACCGAGGCTGCGAGACAACCTCGTTTAACGAGGCGAGAACGAGGCGAGACCGAGGCGTGAACGAGGCGAGGTGGAAATATAAATTTGCCTCGCTCGACCGAGGCGAGGCGGAATCACACCGGCACCTCGCCTCGCCTCGCCTCGCTCTCGCCTCGCTCTCGCCTCGCTCTCGCCTCGCTCTCGCCTCGCTCTCGCCTCGCTCTCGCCTCGCTCTCGCCTCGCTCTCGCCTCGCTCTCGCTCTCGCCTCGCTCTCGCCTCGCTCTCGCCTCGCTCTCGCCTCGCTCTCGCCTCGCTCTCGCCTCGTTCTCGGTTCTGAGAACGAGGTGCCTCGCAGCCTCGCTTTAACACTAGCTCGTATCGGAAGTAAGTGCAGTATTTTTTGTTCTGATACTATTTTTTGAAATTTGAGTCGCTATTTTTTTTTTGGAAAGCATAGATAAGACTATAAAACTTTTATTTTGAGTGCATCTTTAGGGTGGCTCTCATACAAAAATATTTTTTAAATATCATTTTCTCGAAGACCGGTTAACCGATTAACACCGAACTCACACCACGTTGCTTTCACATTAAGAAGCTCAGCTTAGGCTACTTTTATTTAGAGTCCATATATTTCGTCATATCTTCGGTCTTTAGAGTCAGCAGTACTAAAATGATCTCTAATCGAATGGGAGTTAGAATAATACAGCTACTACTCTCTTTTGTTATTATTATATGACGAAAGATTTAATAAGGGGACCCCTACGTTCGGTAAAAAACTTTGTTGTTAATATCCAAAACCGTTCAACCGATCGCCTGAAGATTTGGCATATGTCTATGTTTCCTATGATTTGGGGAAGGTTCGTAGCATACCTTGGTATTGTTAACTACTTGACGCAGATAAATAAACCCTTTTTTTTATATCTCAGTAACTATATGACGTAAATGGATAAGATTTGGTACATATAATTCTTATAGTTTGTAAAAAGTTCGTAGCTTAGCTTGATTGGAATAAAAATGGACAATGCCACGCCGTCCCATATAAGAAATGAATTAAATTCATCATATCTCATCCATCATTATATATATAAACATAAAAACATATATTTTTTTTACTTCTTGAGGCGTATCAACGCGTGCCGGCTTTCCTAGTTGAATATATCGTTGGCATACAAACAAAATTGACCATTTTTTTTAACAACCGAAAATAATATATCACAAATTTAAGAGGATGTAAACATAATTAAACGATTAATAAGCGCCACCCACTTATTATTTGTTTGCAGATAGTCAATTTTGCTTGAATGCCGACAATATACAGGCCTGATAATTTTTTTTCAGTTTAATAAAATCCTCGGTTCTTACCGAGGCGAGGCGAGGTTTCCACGAGACGAGGCGAGACCGAGAACAACTAGAACCTCGCCTTGCCTTGAGTGAAGCACTACTAATGACCTTATTACAATGAAAAAAAAAGAAAAAATAGAAAAATTAAATTCCGAAAGCCCTAATTGGTTATTATTTTCTACTGTTAAAGTGATAATATCTCGTTTTGATCGGCCGCTCCTCACATAGCAACAATCGAAAAAAAGTTGCCTCAGTTCTTATCAACATAATATTGGGGTATGATCCATCGTGTGTGGCCTGAGTATGTTGGCAGACTTGATGCTTGGCGGTACTTAAGTTGTTTATGAAGAAATACAATATTTTTTACTAATTTATTGCCGACCAAACTAGCTTTTCAGACAACTGGTTTGTCCTAGGCCAAACTATTCCATCCGAAGCGTGTTCTTCTATACCTAAGAAAACGGTCGGTATAAAATCATTTTAGTTAAGAGCTTTCTCTATTCTACCGCTCATTTCAAACGAAATGTGCTCAGAACATGCAGATCGAGCAGACGTTGTAGGATTTTTATAAAAAACGATATATAAGGCTTTATTCCTCTGTGATAAGAAGAAAAATCACTTTCAGTTTATTTCATTCATGGGTCTATTGCAGTATTTAGCCTAGCAGTTTGTAGTATAACTGACTAGGTGTCATCCGATGCCGGAGATTTCTGGAGCTTTAATTAAATTATCGATTTTATTCTCATTACTCTTAACCTTCACACGGTCACTATTAACACATGTTAATATCGCAATATATAATTTGCTGTATCTCGCTTATTCGTGATGCGATTCTCCAGAAGCTTCGACTCAGTGACTAATTTTCAACCTCTTTTCGAAAAACTTAAAAATTGCTGTAAATATTGATTTTTTCCGTTACTTTTCGAAAAACTGTCGTTTTTATCCCTTAAATGGTTACTATTTACATATTTACATTTTGTTTGTTTATGGGCACATTTTATGTTATTATAATGTTAGCTAGTGATAAGAAGGCATTTTTAAATAATAGCTTATTGAAAAACCGATAGCTTAAAAAATTTTATTAATTTATTATTATATTTAGTTATTTTAAGTTTTTGAAGCTGTCTTCACATTTTGTTTGAACTTTGCTAAGTTCAACACAAACAGGCTTTTTGGACTGGGTACAAATTTTCCTAGCGGCGCGTTTTCATTTGTGTTCCTCGTGGTGGGATATATAGCAAGATCTTTTTACTTTGGAATGACCACGATCATCTCCACCCGGGACAAAATTTTCAGTAGTGTCAGTTTTCAACGAGCGAATAGTTGCGCCAACCGTATAAAATGAGTTTCACGAAATATATTTTGCTGCCTCATTCGTTGCAAATCGGGCGGAGTTTCGCTCCATATTGTTCCATCCTTAACCATAAAAAAATGTTCTCCTTCCTCCTGAGAATAAGGCGCTCCTGCTACTTCAGCTCCTTCGATTTCATCCTCAAATTCGAACTCAATTTTCCCATGATCTCCTTCAGGCTAAAACACCATCATATCCTCATTAATCATGTGTCCTTCTGTTGCGTCTGTTACCTCTGTTTCCGTATTGTCCTCATCCGAGTCCATATTGGCAATTAAATGCTCTTAGTATTTTGCCTGCATTTTAAACGATAACCTGAACATTGAATAAATAGCTAAGTTTAAAAATAATTCATCTTGTACTTACTGAGCCACAGAAGAAGCACTCAGAATTTTAAATTTTTTTATTTTTACCTGCCACTTATGAGATATATATTTATATTTTTGTAATTACAAATATCACTTCTAATAAGGAATTTCAAAACAAACTGACATTGAAACGCAGCAACTGAATCCTAGGTTACCCCTAAAAATATTGTGACAATAGCAACTCTTACAGGGCTTGCTATAACGCAATCTTCAAATTGAAAAATCATAGTAAATGTGTAAATTCGCATACATTTTGTATGAAAACAAAAATATTAACATATGTTAATAGTGACCGTTACCGTAGTAAAACATTGGTAACCGTGTGAAGGTTAAGATATATTGATAATTGGAACGAAGTGGCACAGCTTAAGTCTAAGCTATCGAATATGAGTTTTGGGATACAAGCAGTAATAATACACTTACGATGCGATTCTCAGTTATTTCTGCTTATGTACAATGAGGGGAGTGGAAGTTCATACAGAATTATAAGGCTTTGTGGCCGTTCTTTATGTTCGGCTTTGACGATATTATTGATGCGAGCATCTTGATAAGCTTTGCTGATTTTCTTGACATTCCTACAGGACTAAATTTAAGGTTTTATTGTTTTTTTCTCTGTTTCTCACTTTTCAATGGTCTTACTTGAATCCTATCACTGGCCGCTGTTGCGAAAATTAGAGTTCTCTCTACTTCAACAGGAAAAAAGTCGTTGTGAATGCTATGCCCATATGATATAACGTGCTTGTGGTATTAAGTGGAATCAATCAGGTTGTATGACTAATGAAAAATTATAAAAAAATTTTTATAGCCTTAACTTTTGGCATGGTGGCTTAATAACAATATAGAAGTTTATTTAAATCTCTGTTGTTGTTCATTGCATAAAAATGTGTAATAAAATTTTAAGTATGTGGGGAATTGCATGGCTTTGTACTTCGTTTTTTCCATGGAATTGACTTTGGCAGAATTTACAGCTGTCAAAATGAAATTTATGAACTACTTTTTAATCGCATGTTTAACGCAAACAGCACATTAATTATAAATTAAAGTGAATTAACGTATTTCGAACATTAAAAAATGCAGAATCTCATCGTCGTCTTATTACTCTTCTTCGGTGTTGCAAAAACAAACTACAAGATTTGCATAAATCACTTAAAATTTAGCGGCAATAAAAGATGATATATAAAACGCTGTGAAGCTGAAGAGTGTGCAAAAAGATTAAGCAAAAGAAGGAGTTTACATAGCAAAAGGGTTGCCATAAAATTTGTACCGTTGGAATACTTTTGTGACACAAACAAATGACAAAATTTTCAAGAAATGTGAATTGAAAAAAAAAAACCGTCTTGATAGGGATTAACAAAATTAAATTTTCGTTTACGAAGAAAGCAAAAAATATCGCTCAAAATGGAAAAAAAAATGCATACCAGCAAATGAATTTTATAATTCAGTGCCTACAGATGCCACTTCTAAAAGAAATAGCAGCCATTTGCCATGAGACACTTCAATGAACAAAGCAAACATACGCAATTCCATTTAGTTTTTCATTTAAACCCAAGCATCCATAACCCAAGCAAGATACTTGTACTAAAGGTATCTCATGGTTACGATTCATTTCAGCTTAAAACTAAGCTATAAAAATTTAAGTGAAAATAGTCATTTCAGCCATGCATTTCATTTTATTTTTTCAACGAAATGAATTGTTTATTTAAGTTTTAATATCGCAATGATGTGTATCTTTAAGATACTCGTACCTTAGTTATATGTATACTTAACGAACATGCTATCGCTGCATCTTTACTACTTGAAAATATACACTGCAGCATTCGCTCTAGTTAGAAAACCGTTTCTCTGTATTTTTGATTATCTTGAATTCATTTTACTTATTTTATATCTGTGTATCTGCACGTACATTAAATGGTATCTATAGATCCATTAGCGAATGATTTGTCTTAACAATTAGCTCAGCGTTCGTTCACTGGAGAAGGTGTTGCAGCAACGTCTATGAATATGGATTGCTGCTGCTCCTACTGCCGGGAATGTTACTTGCGAATTAACGTACGTGCATCTTTCATTTACATCTTAAGCTTTACGCTACTCCACTGCAACAAGTACAATGGAACAATTTTGCAAGAGCAAAACGAGCGCTCGTAACTCATAGCTACGATGCCACACAGCAGCCGCATACTCGAACTCGGCATCATTATTTTGCGGCTTAAAAGCAGCCTCTTCAAAAGGTGACGGCGGCAAGTGTTGTTGCAGCGCGTGAACAGTGGGGCGAAGTTGCTAATATCTAGCTGATTAACTTAAAGTATTTTATTTTAATTGATAAAGCAAATAAGAGCCTACACTGAGGTAACAGTAGTACCGGAACAAACTATGCTACAACATTTCTCGAAAGCTTTGAATCAATTTTTTTCATCGCAAAAGTAATTCATTTTTTGATCTTTGTAAGATTTGAAACTTAAAAGATATGTGAAAAAAAGTTGAATATAAAGTGTGTCAACAACAAAAAAATTGCATTTAAAAGAGATAAATTAAGCAGATAAATTGACTAAGCCTACTCATACTAGTTTCGTCCGCTGCTATTCGGACTCATCAGTGACTTTGAAAATATCAATTATCAGTTATTTTCTGTTCGGGCACACCAAAAAAGTTGAAAAGGTTGAACTTTCGAAAAAAATTAAAACAGCTTCGATAAATCAAAATGAAGTTTAAAGAAGTTGAATAAGTCGAAAAAATATGAAAGATGTGCAACTCGAAAGAAGTTGAAAAAGGTTAGATAATTCTAAGAAAGTAGAGTACCTAAGTCGAAAAAAGTTGAAAGAAGTTCAATGAGTCAAAAAAGTTGCAAGAGGTTGAACAAGTCGAAAAGCTTAAAAAAGGTTGAATAAGTCACAAAAGTTGAATGCGTAAAAAAAAATTCAAAAAGATTGAATAAAACGAAAAAAGTTTAATTAAATCGGAAAAGGTTGAACGACTTGAATAAGTGCAAAAATGTTTAAAAAAAGTTGCATTACTTGAAAAATAAATGAAAGAGTTCGAATAAAATGTCAAAAAAGGTTGAAAAAAGGTTGAAAGAATCGAAAAAATTTAGGAGAAAGTCGAAAAAAGTTGAATAAAGTTGAATTATTACCAAGAAAGTTGAAGAGGTTTATCCAAATTAAAGAAATTAAAAGAATTTGAATAACTAAACAGAAGTTGAAAAAGGTTGATTGAGTCAAAAGAAGTTGGAAGAGGTTAAGTGAGTCGAACAGAGTTGATAAAGGTTAACTAAGACGAAAGAAGTTGAAAAAAATTGAAATTGGTTGAAAATGGTTGAAAATGTCAGAAAAAAAGAGGGAAGTTGATAACCCGAAAACGGTTGAAAATGGTTGATTAAATCTGAGCAAAGGTTGAAAAGTCGAAAATTTGAAACAGGTCGAATGAGTAAAAAAAGTTGAAAGAAATTGAGAAATCGAAGAAAGCAAAATTACCAAT
The DNA here is from genome assembly GCA_963680825.1 of Meiosimyza decipiens. Taxonomy (NCBI): domain Eukaryota; kingdom Metazoa; phylum Arthropoda; class Insecta; order Diptera; family Lauxaniidae; genus Meiosimyza; species Meiosimyza decipiens. The sequence continues at coordinate 51,752,084 of OY804258.1, forward strand.
ACATTGAATAAAAGTCCAATCATACACCACGAAAAAATCAAATTTACAAATACAGGTCCAAATTATATCAAAACATTTTCGAAACAAACACAGCTAAAAAATGTCGAGAACAGTTTTCCAATCGCCCAGACTTTCGTCATTATTGCAGCTGTGTTGCTCTTGTTTACCACTGTACCGCTTGATGCAATCAAAAGTTTAAAGCACAGAGTGTTCTGTGAAAAGAATCGCTATGTTTTGGGTCATGTCAAGTAGTGAATATGTGAGCAAGAGTATTGTGCATTATGTATTGCCGCGCTTTTTCCGCGATTGCGCTTGGGGTTGAGGGGCCACAATTTTGCGTTGCTGTGGTTTTATTAGAATGCAACGTTGATTGATTTCAATTTCACATTTGTTGAATTGAAAGCATTGAATAAGGAAACAAAAAAAAAAAAAAACAAAACAAAATTGAATGCCAACTGCAAACTGGAACTCGAAAGTGTTCTACTTTCGTTCGTAGAGAAGTCAAATGCAAATAAATGATATCGCGTGTGGGAATAATATTTGCGATATTCTTTCTTTGCAGTATTCATTAACATTATTAAAGTTGAAAAGTCTTTTGCAAAACGAAAACCTTGTGCTACATTGCTTATAGTAATCATATTAGGAGAGGTAATATCTCTTTGCTATATCTTAAATAGAGCATCTTTCACTGAGTTTTGTAATGATCTATCACTGCTGGCTTTTATATTCAGTCCATGGATAAATTGGCTTTTGTTGGTTACTTCGAAACAAATGTTTTATTTTTAATGTTAAAATAAATAACTCATGTGCCTTCAATATTTTTGTTTTTACATTGAATGCTTGGAATTGTTATGAAGCAAAATAAATTTTTACCACATGGTAAAAATTGAATTGAAATCCGCATAAAAAAGAAAAAAGTTAATTTTCGAACAAAACAAAGTTTGCAAACTCATATTAAATTTTAGTGGGTGAAAACTAGGAAACCAGCGTCCACACACTTACATGAACCATCACAAAAGTTTTGTAGTCTTTATTGTTGTTGCTATTGTTTTACTTTTGCATTTATTTCTAAAAAATTGAATGCCAGGCAACTCCTTTGCCTGATAGCACATCAACTCAAGTGCTGACTCATATCGGTACAGTCACAAAGTGTAAAACGGACAGTAGATAACCAAATTGATAAATGACGCTAATGTTGCAAACAGAATGAAAAGTTGCTTTTAGAAAGCTCGAAGCTAACTCTAAGGTTCCAAATAATATTCCATGAGCGACTCAAGGTCTAGATCAAGATTAAGGTCTAGGTCTACGTCTACGTATAGGGCTTGGTTTACGTCTACATCAAGGTCTAGATCTAGGCCTTAGTTCAGGTCCAGGTTTAGGTCAAAGTCTTGGCCAAAGTCTAGGTCTCGCTCCAGGTCTAGGTCTAGGCTTTGGCTTAGATTTAAATTTAGAAGAAAAAAAACATTGACCTAACTCGGGATTTGATAAGAACAGTTTTTGCCGTGAAAAAAAACATTGACCTAACTCATGATTTGAAAAGAACAGTTTTTAGCCGTTTGTATTTAATTCTCATTTACTTCATTCTAAACGTAGCCGTGTTCTTATTAAATGACACTGCAGTTATTATTATTTTCGCTTAGTAATACAAAAATATTTGCAACATACTGTTGCTATACGCAACAGCTTTAGAGTAGACAAATTCTTTAAATTGACAATCAACTGACAGCGTTAGTCCAAAGGATGATTTTTTGTCAGAGCAACCATAGTGTGAGATGCAGCAAAGGAAAAAAACAAAAAAATGAAGTGAATACAACTTTTGGTAAGCGACAGTCTAAAATTGGGTTTGATTTAAATTGAGTTTGAAGAAGACTGTATTTTCTTAGTGTTTTTGGTCTTGGATGGTAGGTAGCTCTTGTGCAGAGATTTCATGTGGGACTTAAGATGGCAGAAGCAGTAGCATACCTAGCGCCAGTAGGAAACGTGACCAAGTTTTAAAGGATTGGGATGGGATTGAAAGGATGCATTTTGGAGAAAATTTTAAAATGCTGACTATAATACAAAGTTAACTAGATTCTTGTTGTGTAAACTAGATGGTTTATTTTCTTAAATTGTATAAAACGGTATGAGTTGCACGAGAAAAAAATTCACTATAAAGTTGTAATGCAAATTTAAATGAAAGCTTTGCAATTTGCTCAGATTTGACAATAGACAAAAGTCGTTTATGTGGGATTGGCAGTCAGTTTAGGAACCTACTCAGACCAAAGTCTGATCCATTGTGAAGCCGTGGAGCGTTAAGTAGCTAACCTATACTAACATGTCTAAGGTAACGAAACTAACAAACAAGCCATTGCTAAATAAGTAGTGTAAGCATATGCAAATTAAAACGAAAAAATGTTGTATTTAAAACAAAATTTGTGGCAAAAAAAGTAAACAGCTGCTGGGGAACGGAAAAGTTGAATTTGATTTGTTGAAAAAGAAACTATGGGCTCATTGTATACAGTGATGGATTTAGGCTTAGGCCTGCGAAGCCCGGGCCTAGGGCGGCATAATTTGAAGGACGGCAAAATTTTCTAAATGCCAAAATTTTAGAGGCAAAAAAAAGTAAAGTCAATCAATTTTAAAAATTGGTTCAGATTAGTTTTATAAAAAATTTTCTATAGAATATATTATAATTCAATTAATTAATTTACTTCCGAATTTGTATGGGTAAGATGTTAGTCTACAGATTAATTATAGTGTTTATCGAGTAATGTTCTTTACTTTCTGTTTCTTTAGAGAGATTAATCTCACGTCTATCTCTAGAAAATAATGGTTTGGACATAATGAACTGTCGTGGTCAATCTTACGATAATGGAAGCAATATGTCAGGCATATATTCAAACGTTCAGACACAAATCAAAACAATTAATCCTTTAGCAGATTACGTTCCTTGTGACGCCCTTTCCTTAAAGTTGGTAGGATCATGTTCAGTTGAATCCGTAACACAAGCAGTCGACTTCTTTTCTACTTTGCAAGAACTACACAATTTTTTTACTATATCACACATCGTTGGAAGATCTTGGTGCAGCGTACAAATTTAAGAGTTAAGAGTCTTTCTCCAACTCGTTGGTCTTCTCGACATGATGCATGTTACGCATTAGAAAAAGAGTGGTCTGCAATAATTGATGCTCTGGAATTTATTGCCAAAAACAGAGACAAGAAACCGGTTGCACGATCTGAAGCTACAGGATTGCAGCGAAAACTGCAGCATTTAGAAACAGCAATTCTAGCCATTGTTTGGAACGAAATTTTAGAACGTTTTAATGCTGCTAGTAAAGGGAGCTTTTTTTAGAGGTTTGTTTTTCGAATAGAGATAAAACTGGTATTTTATGGTCAAATCTGGCAACTCTAATGTTATTTATGTTCAGTTTGGTTTGCCATTTCATCATGAACAGGTTGACAAAAGAACAACGTTTGCAAATCGTGCAAATTTATTTCGAAAATAATGGTTCAGTTCGCGAAGTTTACCGCAAGCTCCGTCCATTTTATGGTCGACATAATCGTCCATCAGAGCAATTAATTCGGTTAACCATGGATCGTTTTCGCACTACGTTTACTCTATGTTGTAATACGCATCCGCAGAGACGTCGAACAGTGCGCACCGAAGAAACAATTGCCGCTGTAGAGCAAAATGTTGAAGAGGACCCGAATGAATCGATTCGCCACCGTGCACAGCAATTGGAGCTTTGTCCATCAACTTTATGGAAGATTTTGCGCAAAGGTCTTGGCTTGCGACCTTACAAGATCCAGCTTGTGCAAGAATTAAAGCCGCGAGACCATGCAATGCGTCGTGATTTTGGTGTATGGGCCGAAAATGAGATTGATCTCGATGCTGATTTTCATCGCAAAATTTTGTTCAGTGATGAGGCTCATTTTTGGTTGAATGGCTACGTCAACAAGCAAAATTGCCGCATTTGGAGTGAAGAGAATCCACATGAGACCCTTGAGACGCCATTACATTCATTTTGGTGTGCTCTATGGGCTGGTGGAGTCATTGGGCCATACTTCTTCCGAAATAATGCTGGAGAGTCAGTTACCGTTAATGGAGACCGGTATAGAGCCATGATAACCGACTATTTTGTTCCCGAATTGGATGGCATGAATGTGGATGAGTTGTGGTTCCAACAAGACGGCGCTACATGCCACACAGCGCACGTCACAATCGATTTATTGAAGGAAACATTCGAGGAGCGCATAATTTCGCGGAATGGACCTGTCAATTGGCCACCAAGATCGTGTGATTTGACACCATTGGATTATTTTCTTTGGGGATATGTGAAGTCGCTCGTCTACGCCAACAAACCAGAAACGTTAGGGGACTTGGAAGCCAACATTCGTGGCGTTATTGCCGACATACGGCCCCATATGCTCGAAAAAGTGGTTCAAAATTGGACCTGTAGAATTGGCTTTATTCGAGCCAGCCGCGGCGGCCACATGCCCGAAATCATATTTAAACATTAATGGCATAAAATTATCCTTCCAATAAAGGCAAATTGATGGACATTAAAACGATTTTCTTGTGTTTTATTTCAATCCGAAGCTCTATACCTCTAAAAAAAACACCCTTTAAAAATCTTCAAGATTCTTAAGCTGATTTATCATCCGTTGTTCAAATCTATACTTTTCTGGCTCTATTTCTTCAAGACATGAGAGATAGACAATTTTCTGAATATGAAGAAAAAGCCAAAGCGCTACCCGGAGTTCACGCTTATTATCGTTATGATACGTTGCAAAAAAAACAGAAAAATTTAGCCAGATGAGTTACAGGTAAATGAAAGAACACCTGTTTCTGGAAAAGAAAATTTTCGGGCTAATGTTTATTATCCAATTCTAGACACTCTGAGTGTGCAATTGGCCAGGCGTAAAAGTGCATATGAAAAGCTCTACACAAATTTCAATTTTTTTGATAATTTATCTGAAATAGATACAAATGAATTGAAAAACTTGGCCAATCAACTAGTCAGCAAGTATCTTGACGATTTGGCAGAGACGTTAGGCAATGAATGAATTCATTTACATTGTCAACTCGAAGATTCCTCAGCAAATAAAGAAGATGTACGCTCGGCATAAGAAATACGCAATGTATTGCACTCACGGAGTCTTCGAGACGTTTATCCTAATGTGGACATTGCTCTCCGTATTTTTTTGAGTATTCCGGCTACGAATTGTTCAGGAGATAGAACTTTTTCTACTCTAAAAAGGGTAAAAACCTATTTACGTGCAAGCATGGGCCAAGATAGACTTAAAGCACTTGCATTACTGTCCATTGAAGCTCAACTAGTCCAAGAAATTAGTTATGACGATATAATCGACGTTTTTGTGCGGACCAAAGCCAGGAAAAAGAAATTTTCAAATTGATTAATATTAAAAAAAATATTTATTATTTATCGGTCTGAAGTTTATAACTTATTTATTTGTAATGTTTATTAGTTATATTAAAAAATTCTATTTCCATAAATAAAGTTATTTTTAAATAAAAATATTTGATCAAAATTAATGAAATTTATTTTTTAAAAAGGGCGGCACATCGAACGGGTCCTAGGGCGGCAGCAAGCCAAAATCCGTCACTGATTGTATATCTGTATACGAATTTCGGAGATGTTGAGAAATCATGTTGTACTTTGTTGAAATTAACTTTACAACATAAATTTGTTTTATGTTTGTCTGTATTGATATGTTCATGAAAATATTTAATTGAAAATAATTTTTTCTGCAAATTTATCAGAAAAGTACACAACTTTCGTCTCATAGTGTTTTTATATGTAAATTATGACAACAATAATGAAAAATTGTACCAAAAAGTGAAATATCTCTTTATGTACCTATTATCATTTCAACTATTTATACAACTCATATAAGCCTAGGAAATGTTTATTTTTTTAAATTCTTTTTGTTAGTGATACGCACATAGGTGTTTGTTGTAAGCTTAAATTAGTCTAATACACTAATCGAAAGCAAATAAGGTGCCTTAATATGAAAATCAACTGTAGTATTTATGATAATAGTTGAAATATTATGCGTCAGAAATTGAATTGTTTCTACTAAACAGCAGTACAATACTCACTACAAACATTTATTATTTTATCATAAAACACTTTTTAAATATTAATTTTTTAATGTTTTTAAAGCTTAAAATGTTGTCAACTCTTACATAAACCAAAAGCAAGTACGAAAACTTGACGCATTTAACTTTAACTACGGCTAAAATCCCGAATGATTTTAAAAGCCTCTTAACTTAACAGAAACGTATAGTACAAAAAAGAGAAACAAAGTACCAAAAAAATAGGTAAAACCATCGTAAAGTTCATAAAAACCGCAGGCAAGCGGCAGTCACAATGCATTTTATTGACTTGAGCCAAAGATTTTAATCATGACAACAGTTTAGAGCAGCTATAAAATAACATTGTTTTTTTCTTCTTCTTATACTACCTACACATAAAAATAAAATCTTACTCCCATCCTATCCCAGTCTAACCAGAACACGAACTGATAAACCTTTTGAAAATCTCCGTCAACGGAAATATTTGCCGCTTGACAATAAACTAATGAAGCTGGCAGTCATCAGGCGTTGTTTTGTATCAAAGGCAATGTCTTGGCCATATAAAATTTTGCTTTGCTTTTTTTGTTGTTGGTTAGCTGGGTGCTTAATAAACATTTTTATTATACTGCTGGCTAATCATGTTATATTTTGTTTCTTCAATACTCGGCGCACTTTTTTGTAGCTTTTAAATGGTATATAAAACGATCATTTCGCTCGAATGATTTTAATATTAAATTCCGAAACATTTAAGTGTTACTGAGGCTAAAATTGAAAAGCCTCTTTTAAAGGTGAGAAAATAAAGTGTAAGCCGTTTAAGCAGCCTGAGGAGTGCTTGCCACTGGCGGTATGTTACGGACGAGTGGGCCGTCCTATAAAGTTATGAAGATTTCATTTTGATGGAGGTAAATATTTGGAGTCATAAATTCAAGTCTTAACGAAAGTGTTTTTATAATTCAGTCGTTATAGAAGAAGCTTAAATTGAGTTTAAAAAATTATTGGGATTTATATTGGAAGAGCTGTTGAGACGTTAATTTGGTGAGCTTTGTCGTAAAGAAAATTAGTCAGTTTGTGAATAGTTTCATTATGGTGAATAGATTTTTGTATATTGTAAGCGCTTGAAATGCAATATTGCTCATCAAAGTTGGTCGTTAATTTACCACAAAATTAGGACTAACAAATATGAATTTCAAAAATGCTTTAATAATTTTGTTAATAAACTTGGTCGCCAAGTACCAACTCAGTGGATGCAATAATGTCACATGTGTATGTACGATATATCCTTAGAGATATTTAAAAACAAAAGTTTCAGAGTATCAGCTATTATATACTCAAAGTTTAAAGATAATTAAAAGTTATCTATATTTTTAAATTCTTAACTATCAGTACTTAAAACAAACATTAGGCAATTTGCTATAAATAATTTTACTTGTTTATGGCTTAACTGCGAGCATAGCAATTTTTGTTTCTTCGATTCGAGCATTTTCTTGCTGAATATGTTAGTAAGCGTCTTAGTTTTAACTTTCTTTTCCATAATATGTCTATTGGATTCTTCTAAGCAAACCAACAGTCAATAAGCAGTTAAGGTCAAATAAATTAATAATTCTTCGTGCGCAAATTCTCATAGCTTCACGAATTATAAAAGTCATTGTATAATGCTTTTACATACATATATTTATGTATGTATGCATTTATAAAGAAAAAAGAAAAAAAAACAGAAAAAAAAACTCAAAGGAAGAGTTCACTTCAAAGCTTATTTCTATTTATTTCCAAAGCCATGTTTATGCGTTTGACCGCATTTTGTAAGCACGCTCAGACATCAACAGCCAGGCACCAACTAACCAACTATGCAGCAATGTTTTATGGAAATTATGATAATGCTGTTGCTTCTGATGTTGATGATAATGATGCAATTGATAGTCACAAAACGAATAAGAAAATAAGAAAATCTAACCAAAGAAAAGTCTCGCGAAGCCGTCACTGAAAAGCAAAAATGTACCCTTTTAAGCTTAGCCATATAATAACAAAATGAAAATACGGTAGCCAAATGTACTGTCATGAAAAGGCTAAAAAGATACACGAGCCTATAAAAAACAAAACAACAACAAAAATCAGAGAAAAGAAAAGGTGACATGCAATCTAAAACACAAAAATCACAACAACAACTGGAAAACAAATATGACATTCATAAACAAAACATAAACATGACTTAAGGTAGAGTTAGGCAAAATAGTAATAAAGAATTAAAAAAGAGAGAATTCCAAGCAGAAGACTTTGTTTTTAATAAAATTTTAGGTATAGTTATAGTTATAGTTATAGTTATAGTTATAGTTATAGCTATAGTTATAGTTATAGTTATAGTTATAGTTATAGTTATAGTTATAGTTATAGTTATAGTTATAGTTATAGTTATAGTTATAGTTATAGTTATAGTTATAGTTATAGTTATAGTTATAGTTATAGTTATAGTTATAGTTATAGTTATAGTTACAGTTATAGTTATAGTTATAGTTATAGTTATAGTTAAAGTTATAGTTATAGTTATAGTTATAGTTATAGTTATAGTTATAGTTATAGTTATAGTTATAGTTATAGTTATAGTTATAGTTATAGTTATAGTTATAGTTATAGTTATAGTTATAGTTATAGTTATAGTTATAGTTATAGTTATAGTTATAGTTATAGTTATAGTTATAGTTATAGTTATAGTTATAGTTATAGTTATAGTTATAGTTATAGTTATAGTTATAGTTATAGTTATAGTTATAGTTATAGTTATAGTTATAGTTATAGTTATAGTTATAGTTATAGTTATAGTTATAGTTATAGTTATAGTTATAGTTATAGTTATAGTTATAGTTATAGTTATAGTTATAGTTATAGTTATAGTTATAGTTATAGTTATAGTTATAGTTATAGTTATAGTTATAGTTATAGTTATAGTTATAGTTATAGTTATAGTTATAGTTATAGTTATAGTTATAGTTATAGTTATAGTTATAGTTATAGTTATAGTTATAGTTATAGTTATAGTTATAGTTATAGTTATAGTTATAGTTATAGTTATAGTTATAGTTATAGTTATAGTTATAGTTATAGTTATAGTTATAGTTATAGTTATAGTTATAGTTATAGTTATAGTTATAGTTATAGTTATAGTTATAGTTATAGTTATAGTTATAGTTATAGTTATAGTTATAGTTATAGTTATAGTTTTAGTTATTGCTATGCTAATCTCCACTTTTCAAACGCAGATGCTTTTGTGCGAAGTATATTACTTACTATTACTCACTTATTACTTACAATCAAAAATGGTTCTAAAAACAATGATGACAACTGGTGCGCTTTCCTTATGACTCAAGGTTGCCTTTTGTGTAGCTATACCCCAGTTATCTTCTTGGCTTACTTTTTCTGCAGCACCTACATAATCGTGCAGCTGTGTTGTTGCTTATTTTTCTACTTTTGATTCTACTGACAGTTTACCGTCCTCACATGTACATTGAATTAGAAATTGACTATGCATAATCGTGTTTTGCCACGTTTTGCTTTTTTGTATTCATGTATTTTTTATATCTAGCGTTTATTTTCTTTTAAACTTAAACTTAGTAAGCTTGTCTTCTTTCTAAATACCGAGCTTTCTAATTCTTTAAAGCCTGTTTTTTATGAGACATATTGTATGGAAAACCTTTTTATGAGCTTCTCGTTTTTTCATACATGATGCACTCAAAAAAATTAAATATGTTCTTTGTGATATGTGAAAATTATTTAAAATAAGCTACAAACAAGCTGTATTTTATTCGCAATGTCGTTATCTATGTGCAAATAAAACGACCTAGTTGCTAACTTTACCACTCGCTATTTATACGAGTACTCGTGCTGTTCTTTCTACTTTTTTTATTTTAAATTGCTTCTTTTAGCTGTCTGACGTTTTAAACAATTGGTTTTTCGGGAATTAGCTCTTCAAAATATACTATATGAGATAGCTCTTCAAAATGCAAATCCGTTGAGAAGCACTGGCACTAATTCAACTTGATATGTATGCATAGGAACTATAATATGCTTTTGCTTTCCCATACAATTATCGTTGCAAGCCATAGATAACTAGTAGTGGATGGCGAATAAATCGCCATACAATTACATTGTTTTTAGTGTCCATTTTGTGTAGAAAACACTTTAGTGTTGGTTACAATTATCGTGTTATCAAAGAGATTTTTTTCTTAGCGTGTCACTGCTGACCTCGTCATAATTATTAATAATACTTTTGTTTCAAATTATGGCTTTTGAATTTTTTTATATAGAATTAAATTAAAATTTTACGAATATTTCTTTTGGAAAATTTATTTAAGAAATCTCAAGAGTAAACGTACTTTTTCTTTAAAAGAAAAGAATAATGCGGCAATTTTCTCCTTTAAATTACGAGTATGTTTGTTCTTGACATTTTCATGAAAAATCATTTATTCTTGTATTATTTTCTTTCTCACCTACAAACGTCTGCAAATCTACAAATAAATTCCATTTTCAATACCCTGATTGTTTAGTCGTCTCCGTTGCCGTTGTGTATTCAGCTCAACAATAAGCAGGGAACGAACACCTTATGGTGTACATGTAGTATCATCGTCATCATCCATATTGGTTGGTGGTGCTGTTGACTACAACACCGACGCAAGGCGACAATTCTCATGTTCGCTGATTTGTTTCGCATAAATTATTGACACAAGTTTTTCTACTTCGACGCTTTCGTCCGCTACTGCTCTTACGAACCCCGCGAAGGTGTTTTGTCTACAACTCTGTTTCAGCCATAGAATGATGCTACGCAAGCATCTGTAGCGCGCTCATCTTTTAGCATCTGTAGCATGGCTTTGGCCAGGCGAGGCTTTAATTTATGTTTGTCCTTCGCCTTCATAAAAACGAAGACAATCAATGTATTTTGCTTGTTTTTACAGATTTTGTTGTTGTTAAAAGCGTTTTTATTTTTTTTTTGTTTTGTTTATGTGTGTTTTGTCTGTCTGTATGTTTATGTTTACGACAGCGTGTGATTATTAGGGTGAATAAAAAAGATTCAAGTGTCCAGTTGGTGAACACATTTGCCATAGTTGCAAATGAGCAAAAAAAAAAGTATTTTTCAAAAAAGTAAATAAAGATAATAAAAAAGTATTAATCCTTTTCTCTTCAACATTTTAGTCTATTCCTTACCTCTCATCTCCAGAGGCGTAACGTGCACTTCGGGCGACTGGAGCAAAAAAACGTGTTGGTGTTTTTAGCCAAATGTTCATTTACCTCTCCAAAAAGAAAAAAGGACCTCATTTCATCACCTCATATCAAACTGAGATCTATCACACAAGCATTTCGCCACCCTAAGGGGGTACCGTACCATCGCTACGCTACTGTTCGTCTCGTCTACTTTTCACTCCCCACTTCTTTTTAAATTATCACTGCTATTACTAGCGCAACTGTTAGTTTGGTAATATAACTGAGGAGCGCCAAATGTCGCTTTCTTGCAAAATTTGTTTTGTGATCAATAACCCATCAATTGCCAGCTATCCTTACTATGTCCATTGGCGAAAATACAACAAAAAAGCAGCTTAATAGCCTATAGAAGAATATAGTCCCAAATCAATAACAGTAACTTAAAGAATCAAAATATTTAAACGAACTTTCATGGGAATCATTTAAAAAAAAATAAAATGATCTTGACATTATGAACGCACAAATATCGCCCCTGATAATTATAAATGCATAAATAAATTGTTGATACCATGGGAAAATTGCAATGACCTCTAATGCAAATCACTGCCGTAAATATTTTGAACAAGCCTAAATTTAATTTAGTCAAAAGGCACGTCACCAAAACGAATCGTTGGTAATAAATATATTGGCAAAGAGCATCACCTCGTGGACTAACAAATAGCCACATTCAAATTATAAAGAAGCGAATACATTTTTTGAAGTTATGAACTTACAATAAATTGTCTGGAAATCATAAGCGTAGATAACTTGTAGTTTCCAAAATTTCATTGGTACAAAAGTCACAAAAAAAAATCCCATATTAGAAAAATGTATAAAAAAATTGTCTGGATATTATGGACAGTTAAATAGCACAAATGGTAAATAACTTTTACGTTTTTCTTAAAGATTTATGAAAAATAAACAATTAGTTTTAAATTTTTTGAGAGCACCCAACCCCCAGGTTGTCTCTATTTCCAGCATGTCTCTCTATCATTGTTTGTACTAGCAAATTTTTCCCTTTATCAAGTGCTTGTCGAAGTTTTATGCGATTTGCACTTTTCTGTTGTTGTTGATTTCTTTTTTCCTTACGCGTTTATTTTATTGCGTTTTTATAAATATTTTTCTGTTTTTTGTTGTTGTCTTTTTACTGCTGCTGCGTGCCTCACGTGTTGCCTTTAGCTTTAACTCCCATGATCCTGGAAGAATGAGCATGAAATAGTCACAACAATGTATTGTTTCGTACCATGGTGCAAATAAGGGCATCAACAGAAATCTTGTTCCGTTTATTGTGTAGACATAAGTCTAGACCCTAGAGACACGGAGACATGTGAACGTATTTCATGTTGACATGGCGTACAACGCGCTTGTAAAGTTTCTTGTGTTCTGCCTTCACACTTTTGTTGCAATTTACGCATGCAACATTTTTTTTATTGTAAAGTGATGTTACAAAACACGTTAAGCGAAAGCACATAACGTTTTTGCTTGAATGTTAGCTTAAGATCAAAAAGCTTTCAAAAGCCAAGTGATGACTCTTTAAATTTATTGTTTTTTCTTTTTGGGCCTAAAATCGATTAAGCTGCAAAAATTATAAGCCACATACATAAATGCACCTAGGCATATTGAGAACATATGGGTCTCACTCAATATATTAAAAATAAGGTGCAAATTATTTATATCCATTAAATGTTTAAATAAATTATGTTGAGCAGCAAGTCAATAACATCGTTATTGACTGCCGTAGACCACGATATTTCAAAATTTCAGTAACAAATATTCAAACGATATCTATTTATTGCCTCGTCAGCGTATGTTGCGCGTATCCAACAATACCGAGAAGGCTCTGCGAATTTGATTTGCCTTTGTACCTTTGCCGTAATTTTTCCAAACTGATATGCTATATAAGTCAATGAGAAATCTGACAAAAAGTCAAAGTCTTAATGTTTTGTTTTGACATTCAAATTTAAGATGAAAGTTTTCTTGATATCTTTTAGAATCTAGAGCTTCCTCTCATTCAGTTTTGCAGCAAAAGATCGTAATCATTTAAAATCAAAAAAATTAATAAATGAAACTATTTAGTATTAATTTAATTTTCTGGCATATCAATATTGGTTGTAGCCTTATGTGCTTTAAGACCTCTTTCAGTTAAATGATATCGCAATCAGTATATGCTTCTTTTACAACTTGGCTAAAAAAGAATGTGAAATTAATTTTTATCTCGAGAGGAATGTGGGAGACGTTGCAAGGAGCAGCCTTAGTAAAAGTGATCATATGCAATAAAAAATGTCTACTATTCTAAAACCTTTGTATATCCCGTAGATATTATATATAATAATAATGTTATATTATACCTAAACTTTTAAAGTATAATTTTTGTTCTCGTCTAAATTTACAAATAATATCAAATGTTGAATTCATAAAATAGAATTTATAATAAAAAAAAAAAAAAATTAAAAGCGCACATCTCGCTATGAACGTTGAGTTTCTACAACGCTCATGATCGAAAATACTAAGCGCTGCTTTAACTTTTGGTACATCAAAAACTAACCGGGATCATAATGTTCTGTATGCCGATAACAAACTCTATGTTTATCTCTATGGAAATATCTCTCAACAATTCCCAATACGTAGCACAGTCGATTAATAGAGAATGAATATATATATCATTGTCAATGATCTTTCATTATGTATTATAGTACATTTGCATTACAGTTTCAATGTACTTTTGAGTTCAATTATCATTATACTGCTATAAACGTGGTGAATTTAAGGATTGGAAACACTTTCAAATGAAATGAATATGAAAGGCTAGGTGCTAAGTAATTTTAAAAGAGAAGACATCATATAAATCAAATATTTTTTTGAGATATCTGCTATCCTTGAATCGCTTTCATATTTCTAAATTACTCAATAGTTTGTAGACCAGACATACGCACAAATGTCTGCTTCGGGTGCTCAGTTTGGGTAGAAAGCTAAAAAATATTTTGTGAAAAAAAAATAAGTCACGTCAAGCTTATTGCATAAAAACAAAAAAAAAATATCACAATTTTTTAACTTGAGTAAGTTCCTTGAAAATAAACGCAATAAAGTTCGTATTAAAAATTTTATAATTTTTTATTGTGTCTTTAGCTCACGCAAAGAACTTGAAATTAGATGCAGGTTTTCTTTGGGTACTCGGTGTTTTTGTGGAACTGTATTTTCCCAACGTGAGTCTTAAGGCTTTTAGTGACAGGAATGTCAAAAGCTAGGGTACCTGCTTTTACAGACATAGCTTTCAGATATATTTTGTCCATAAATCGTTAAAAATTCGATATTCTTAATCTATTTCAAAAAGGCTCGTATGGATATCATAGCATGGATGAAATAATTAGATTTAATAACGGCCGTTTAAGATCAAACTTATAGTTTTAGAGACATGACAGAAAGATTTTTTAAAATATTTTACCGATTTTGAAAATTACAAAAATGACATCATTAAAACCATTGTAACTAATTGTCTGATATAAAATTGTGACAAGTATTATATGATGATTAGTACTTCCTAAATACCATATCCTTTTGTAAAAAGTGCCGCCAACTATACGTCATACTACAAACTTATTGTGCGATACACTTAAAGTGAAAGTAGAAACTTCCACTTATGTAGAGCAAATATAGAGCAAAAAGCGAGCAATTCTTTTGTGTCATCGAAAGTTGATGTTTAGTCTATAATGCAAATCATACTAAAGGAAAATATACAAAAATTGTCTAGTGGGGTCAAATTGCATAATATTTAGGAAACTGAACTGCTCCAAAACTTGAGATCAATTGCTCACAAAACTCGCCTCACAATAGGCTCATGATATTGCGTGCCGCGTGGCATGTGACTCCATCTTGTTGAAACCACATGTCAACAAAGTCCAGTTCTTCTATTTTGGGCTAAAAAAAGTCGGTTATCATCGCACGGTACCTTGTTGTTTTGACTGTAACGTTACGTTTTTCAATATTTTTGAAAAAATACGGTTCACTCATGCCGCCGGCCCATAAACCTTGCCAAATAGTATATTTTTCAGGGTGCATTGGCAGCTCTTGAACTGCCTCTGACTGCTCTTCAGGCCAAATTCGCCAATTCTGTTTGTTGATGTACCCATTGAGCCAAAAATTAGCTTCGTCATATATCTCACGGAGCACGAATTTTGATAGTAAAATTCAATGATTTGCAAGCGCTATTCGCTTTTTGGTCTATTTATAGTAAAATGGCAAACCTTACTGAGCATTTTTGACTTTGACACATGTTTTTCTACGACTATAGTATGTGTAATAAACATAAACAGTGGTATTCATTTTATATTTGAGGATATTTTAATACAAAACAAAATGTGCCAAAATAATGACAAAAAATCCTTTAATCGATAAAAGCTCATGGAAAAGTGAAATTCATAAAAATTTACGAGCTCACGCGAAAAGTTACTCCTTCAATGTATTTAGAATTGATTTTATTTGCTTTTTTCTCTGGTTACTCGTTGCGAAACTCATCTTGAAGACTGAATATTAATAAAAGCCACGAAATGGCGAATTCTAAAAAGACTTATTGCACAAGGTTATTGACTTTTAATGATTATTGAAAAGTCAATGCCCCAAAATTGTTGTAAATCAGTGTTCAAAGTAAGAATGTAAGGAACAGGACACTACCTTATACTCAGTTGAGACATTTTAAAAAATTACCTCTAATTTTAAAAATATAATAGTAATTCATAATAAGTATAACAAAGGTTCTTGTAAAATTTATTCACAAGCAATGATACCTGCTTGTTATAAAATATATTATTAAACTTTATAATATTTAAATTGCTCTTCATTAAAACTTACGGAGTCTTTCAAAAAATTTCTTCAAAAATTAAGTTAAAAAAAGATAACAACATTAAGTTTAACTCTTTTGTTTTCAAAACACAAGATTTATAAACACGATCATTAGACTGAAATGATCACAAGTAATTAAGGTTATCAGAGAAACATAAACATGGTAATCAAACAGTAGGGGTAATACAGATACTGACAAGACAAACACAAAAATCCCAGCGCCAAGTGCCATAAAATGTTAAACACTAACTGGTTGTGTATGAGCAACATTTGCACGAACATAAACATTGTCAGCGTGCAGCATAAAAAAATAAGTGGCAACAAGATCGGCACAAACCAGTCATAAAAGAAAACGAAGAAAAAAAATTTACTTGCGTGGTCAAAATAGTCACGAAATGATTTAAGAAATCAAAAATAAAAATCAGAAAATGCAAAAAAGATCTTACCACTAGCAAGATCAGTAATAATGTTGCAAAAGAGAAAATTGCAGCTTAGCAAAAATTATGGAATTGAAATTATCAAATGTATTTATTGGTATCCCATGATATATGACCCATATCGCAGTGAGAGACAACCTGTTAGTGCTGACCAGATCAGTGTCTGGTAGATCAATAAAAAAGTTTGTCGTGTCTCCAAAGTAAGAAACTACAAGAACAAGAAAAATTAAAACGTATCTTGAAAGTTGATGACGTCGATAACTCGTTTGTAAATAAATTTACAAATTTATTGATTTATCAACTGAGCAGCTGAAGATCGCATGCAATTTAAAGCAAAAGTAGCAAATCATTGAGCAAAGATCACTGAAGTTCATTGCAAAAAAAAAAATCACAACGGATTCTCACAAATTTGAAAAAGAGGAAGAAAAAAAAATGGTCAATAAATTGTAAAAAATTCAATAAACAGGGCTTAAATGTGCAAAAAAAATTTTTGTTTTTCGCAAGCTACTCATGATCATGGCAAGATCACTGAAGTAGCCAGTGCTTGCGTGCATATCGTTTTTTGGTTTGGCTACTCATGCGCAAGCTTGATGGCTATCTATGTGTGTGTTTTTTTTAGTGCAACAACAACAATTGATCGATTTTTTGTTTTTATTTCCCGCAATTCCATTGCTTTTGGAGTGATCTTGACTTGTGCATGCGGCATGTGGCACGCAACGCGTTTGGGTTGATTTTTTTTTGTGCCCCTTGTTGGTGATTGTTGATGCACATGCGCAATGTCGTTGTGAAGATTTATTAATTTGGAGTTTTTTTTTTCAAAATTGAAAATTGTCTTAATTCTTAAAAGCATTTTAAATTGGTGAAAAAAAACGGACAGAAGAAGTGATAACAAAGCGAATGTTGGTTTAGTGACTCTTTTATTTTTTACGAGAAGTAAAATCTCATCTGCGCAGATCGCTGTGGCTAAAGTTACCACAAAGTGGTTTGTCTAGTCCTTCAGTTAGCTGATCTAGTCCAAAGATGCACCCAAAAATCTGCTTATGGAGCTGGTTGCAACAATATCAGTTTCGCTAAAATGCTGAAATGTAGTTTGCGAAAAAAAACTAGTGTTAACGAAAATATTTTAAAGGCTGCGGCAAGTTAATTGCATGCAAACATAAGCAAGACAAAAACCAAAAGCTAAAGATGAAGCAGTAATGGACTTGAAAACAAAATCATGCAAACAAAACGGAAAGAGCTGTAGGAGCCGACGCGCCCTGAAGGCAAAATTACACAAACAAATAGCATGCCATGATTTCGAACTGAAATGATTTAGCTCGAATAACGAAAAGAGCTCAACAAGAACTTGATAATTTTTGTCATGGTAGTGAGAGCTGGAAAAGCTTCAAGCTATGCATCCTTGCTTTATGGTGGCTGAAAAATTTTGATGTATAACCCTAAACTCATTATACAAAGCATAAATGACTTCGTTTCTCTGGTCAATAGTTTTCTCAAGCAACTTCCAAGTGAATTTTTTTTCGTTATTTTTGTGCCTGAGTAGTGCCATACTTGGAATATGGCTAAGGCGGCAAAACTGGCTAAGACGACAGCTGGGAAAGACCGACTGCGGTAGCCTTTTCCGTTATTTGAGCTAAGTCATTTCGATTCACTGTCACTTGCAGCTTCAGCGTTTACCTTTTGTTTATTTTTCTTTTGTTTTCATAAATGTAGTTGCTGCTATGCCTACTACAATACAGCAATATTCAAAAGAAGCTGCAACTTCCTCTCTAGCTTTGATTTTTATATTTCTACATTTAAAATAGTATTCACTGTATTGTGTTAAAAATAAGATATTAACTAATGTTTTATTTATTTTTTTAATTTCAGGTATGTTAATCTTAAACAAATCTATTTTATTTAGAGTAAGTATTACAAATTTCATAAAAAAAAATTTAGTTTCCTACAATTGGCTCAAGAGCCTAATTCCTAATTCCTCACGGAGATTATATCCTCTAGAAAACTCTTCTAACCAGCAGGATTAATAGCGAGTGCCTTTCAATTTTTTTTTTGTATTAGCAATCGTTTCCATAGTAGATGACCGCAATTTCTACTACTCTGAAAGTTTTACTCCAACGCTTGGCTTGAATTAGAGCTTACTACCAGAATACCGACCATAGTTAGGATTTTCGTTTGAAGTTTTAAAAAGTCGAAAAAATATGGAAATTGTTGAAAAAGTGGGAAGAGATTGAATAGTGGAATAAGTTTTTTCAAATAATCAAAATAAGAAAAAAATTGAAAATGGAAAAAACTAAGAAGAAAATATTGGGAATACTAAACAAGTTGAAAGAGGTTCAAAAAGTTGAAAAAGACGAAAAAGTCTTCAAAATATAGAAAATGTTAAAAAATTTTGAAGAGGTTGAACAAATCGACAAACTTTAGAGAGGCTGAAAATCTCAAATAAAATTGAAAAAACTGGAAAAAGTCGTATGGAACTGTTAAAAATCTTGAAAATTTAGATTAAATGAATGAGGTTGAAAAAGTCAGAAAGAAATATGGAAAATGTTAAAAAAAGTTGAAAGAAACGAAAAAGCTGGAAAATGTTTTCAAGGAAATCTGAAAGTGTAACGCCATCTTTTCAAATTTCTTCCTTTTTTTATGCAATAAACCATATCTCAGATTGACATACGCATTCCAAATTTTATCAGAATAGCTTATATAGCTTGTGCTACAACCATTGTTATAATCCAGCCAGATTTTGATCCAGAAATTGCTTTTTATAAAAAACGCTCTAACACCAAATTTTAGTATGGTAGCCCAGAAATTTTGCTTTATATTTCATTTTAGATATTATATTTGCATGGAAAGTGCCACACCCACTGATGCTATTTCGCTCGCTTCTCATTCAGATGTACCTTATAGCAAGTGAACAACTTACATTAAATTTCATTCCAATTGATGCAATAGATTTCGTAAAATAACGCTTGCAACTGATTGGGAATATGGTAGATGCCACGCCTACTAATGAAGTTTAGTTGAACTTCATATTATTTCAAAGCTTATAGTTACCAAATTTTGCGAGAATTACGCACAAAGCACATTTAACGTTTTTTGATTGTGTGGAAAGTAACACGTCCACTGGTGCTCTTTCGCCCAGTTTTGGATCTAAGATCTGCCTTAATATTAAGTTTCTTAGCGATTACCTAATTATAATAATAAAATATAATATTTTGGGCGACGCCATGCCCGTAGCATTTTGTAAATTGTGATTGAACATAATTTAAGTAAATTTTCTTGGTATATGAAAAATAAACTTTTGTCATCCAAAAACAACATTTCAAGCTTAGAAATAAGTTCAGTACATTCGCGAAGATACTTTTCGCTTTGCTGATTCTAGCTAGTGATACACCGAGTACCGATAAATATCATTATTGTTCTCGAAAACGAAATCTTACGACAAACACTATATTATCGCCGAGATTGAGACAGCGTCGTCGATAATACAAGAAATAATTCTTTCATGACTTCTCGTCTATATATTCGAGTCCCGAAACGAGAACGATATTTATTAATTCTTGGTGAAGCGCTACAGGTGTAAATTATCGCACCGCTCTTGTATCGGTGAAACTTTGATTCAAGCATGGATGTTCTTATGACACTACCTCAGTGGATTAGCTGGATTACTTTAACATGGAAAAATTGCTGAAATATTGGCTGAGATTGACGATTTCTGGATGCCTTTTGCTAGTCAGTAAGTCTCCTTTTTGTTGGTTTTTTTTACAAATTTCGTTAATAGCCATTCGTCGGATGTGCGTTTGCTTAAATTTTTCCAAAATATGTAGAGTTTGAGATTTTGGGTTGACGGGTTAATTAAATTAATCCCTAAAGATCATATACCCTTTCTATTTCTGTTGTATTATCAATTTGCATTTCCGGTTGAATTTTAATGAATCATTGCAAATGGAAAAACACATTAAAGAAGAAAGTAAATCATTAAAAAATAAATTCATGCCTCAAGAAACACACCGCCTCAGATAATAATCAAGTGATCGTGTGAAACATGTTAAGGCCCTAAAAGTAACATTATTCATTATTACAGTTTTACACCCTGCAACTATAAACATCCAATCCAACGTATGCGATTATTGTTGCAACAGCAAACTGACAGGAAAGCATCATTGTGCGAATATTAATGATACCGATCCTTTGGGCTTGAGATGAGATTGTTTTTTGTGGAATTTCGCATGGCAACGTATCATAACTCATTCTGAAAGTAAAACAGCGATTCTTCATTTTCGTTGCAGTTGAGCTCAGCTGGATGTCATGATCATGTTTTCCTGTTTGTTAGTTTATATTTCACTGCGGGAACTTATTAACTTTTGGTTTTTTTTTTTTGCCCTTACCCTCTAACAAAAGTAACAGACGGCGCTGTTTTGCTGTCTGTCGCTTGATTTCTTGTCGGTTTCTGTCTGAAAACCCGCATCACGTGGGATGCTGCTACTTTTTTTTGTTTAATGTTTGGGAATTCGCAAATAAATTTCAAATCTGCTATTAAAATTTTGACACTAAATTTACGTTCCAAGTTGCAAGGTTTAAAAAGCAATTAATTTTTTTTCATTCTTTGTATTCTCAGAATTAATTTCGTGGCTTCGGTTATGGATTTTTGTTTTATAGTTTTTCAATTTATGCGCCGCTCTTTCTTAAATGAGATCTTGTTGTTTTATATTTTGCTTTTAAGTATTACGATTTTTTTTTTATGATTTTAATTTTAATGTTTTATTGTTTATGTGAAGAGTTTTGCGATTTATTATGACCGACGTCTAGGCGGGTGCTCATTTTGTATGCTGATCTTGTCGTTACGTTTTTTTTTTATTTTATTGGTTTTTATTAATAATGAATTTTTATATTGGCAAGAAACGATTTCACAGAATTTTGTGGTCATATTAATAGAAAGGGAACAGCTGTTTGTTCGGTAAGTCATTTTGTTGATTGATTAGTCATTGTTTTTTTTTTGTAAAGGGCTTTGAAATTGAGCATTGCTAATAGTTTTGGATACAATAATAAATGCAGACACATTTATGAAAACAAACTTTTGACGAGACATACAAAGTGACAGCTGAAGCTCTTGCACATAATTCAAAATAAGGTTTTATTGCAATTTAGGTCAAATTTTACCGATACTTGGATATATTATTGATTGGAATAATCGTTGTAAATATCAACTCAATAAAAAAAGTTTTCAAACGAAACATGTAAGGAATCATGTGTCTTTTGAGAACTTTTTTTTTAATTTTTGATCTTCTATAGGGTATGTGCTGCATTAAGTTAAGCTTGAAAATTAACACAAATCGTTGTATTAGTGTTTGAGATATTGAAGATCACTTCATGTTCTGTTCAGTATGAAAATGGGTCATCTCTCGAATGGAAAAACGTTTTACTGCCACCTCCCAAGTATCCAAAAACTTTTGTATATATGACTTTGTATCATGTTTGATTTCTCTTATTATGGAGCAGTGACGGTTGCGTAAATTTCTTGTTACACTTACAAATTTTAATACTATCCATTCTCAGCACCGATGCAAAATTAGCTATACCTTTTTTGAACAGCATAAGTAAATTGGAAAATGTATTCGATGTATAGATGAGTAGATCTTTGGACCATACGAAACATCAAGGAATACTCTTATTTGAAGTAATTATTAAAGACTACTAAAACTACCAACGCTGTCTGACGAAAACTTATAGTATGTTCTGGTTTACCGAAAAGTAGTATAGTCAAATTGTTTAACTCTCTATTTTATTAGATAGAGAGGATAGCAGATTGTAGGGAAATGATGATGATACCTTTTCTTTCCTTATTATTGAACAAGGTTGAATAGGTTCTTTGAAGCGCCAGCTCAACTCGTATCAAGTGGAATGAGAATAGAGATTTAAATGAAGTCACAAAATAAGTAATAAGAACTTGTGTATGTAATTATAAGTTTATTCGGTTGTTGAGATAAAAGAGGCTGAGATAAAAGAGGATGATCTTAATCATATTATTCTAGAGATCACCTCGATTTCATACAATTCATTACAAATATTACGAAGTACCAATAACATAATTTAGGAAAAAAAAAAAACGTTTAAATAAACATTCAAAACGCGGAGGTGTTTGGAATGGTATATTCAAAGTAAAGTTTTAGTAAACTCTTTTGAGTTAAGATTTAAAAAAGACTAAGAGATACACAAGAATCTAATCAATTTATATTAAAAAAAAAATTATTCGGCTCAAACACCAATCAATATTTCGTTTTACCAAAAATAGATAATTCTTATCAAAATCAAAGAATTTGAAAAGCGATAAGGTAAGCCTTCCACTCGGCATCAACCTGTTATCCCTGATTTCAGCTCCTATATCTCTTTGATTACGAGCAGCAAGTGTGCTGAAACGAAAACCTTGAAATATTTAAATAATTGCAATTAATTTGATTTTTGTCAAAGTGATTTGTAGTAAACAATCATCAACTTAGCAAATGTTATCCACAAGAAAAAAAAATCAGCGCATCGGAGACTGCAGAGTTCAACAAAACATATGAGAGCAAACTATATCAATAACTTTGTCGATAGCTCTTAATATTTACAAAATCATTATCCTTCTAGGGTTCAAACTTCTTTGATCTTTGACCAGGTAAAGTGGCTTTTTTTCTATTGCTCTATTTACAGGCTTTTTACAAACATTCACGTGTTCCCTGAAGTTCTTTCAACCAAAATAAGATATTTCTTTACGAAGTTTTGAACGAATTGAATATATGCTTGATTGGAAAAATGTTTTTAAAGATTTGAATAGCGCTTCAACGAATGGTAGTAAACCAAAACAATAACGATTATACACAAACAACTTAGAGAGATTTTATTGGAGCATAAAGTGCTAAGATATCAACCCATCTTATACGGTGGTCCAGGAGCAAACAAAGATGTTGACTTTTTTAAAGAAAAAAAATGAGAAGTTCTTTATGGCTTAAGAGCCAATAAGTCAAAAAATTAGAACAGATCGATTTCTCAAATGTGAGGCCGAACAGCAAAAATGTGGGATATACCAAGATTATTAGCCTTGCCCGAAGTAAAGTAGGAAATAAATGATATGAAAAACAATTTTTAGTAATAAGACTTCTATCGTCAAATCCGTATTATATTTGAAGTATACTAGGACTCACAGTTCAATTTTTATCAAAATCAAGTTACATTTGATACCAACATTCTGGCTGGTATAACATTTTATTAACTAAGTTTCATAGTTCTCAATAAAAATAATAGAGTTTGAGTTAATTGAAGTTACTGAAAGGTCAAATTGGCACAAACGAGGTTCTAGTGTTAAACTATAAGGTATTCCACATAGTTCTGCATATTCACTTTTTTCAGAAAAACCAATACTTTCGCATACATGCAGACCACCGTGCTTATAAGGCAAAAATTTGTTAAATTTTTCGGCCCTTTTATATTATTTATGATAAAAGTAGCGAAAATATTGCTCGCAACTTAAGCAAAGGTTGACAAAAGAAAATAAAAAAGAAAATAAATACAAATGCGCTTAAAATGGCTTTAAATTAAATTAACCCTTTTATCTTCAACAGCAACAATGTGAGCAATAAAAAAACAACAACAACTTAATAATAAAAATATAAAAAGTTCACAAAGAATTTTATGTAAATAATTCGCAATACGTTGTAGACATATAAAATGTTCATTGGAAACAGAAAAGTAATATAAAATCAGAAAATCCGGGAACGAGCCAGTGAACCAAAAAGCATCATCGTCGAAGAAGCAGAAGAAGATGAATTAATTTTTTATATTCCAAAAAGGGGTAACACACACGAGACACTCGTACCACGTGAGTACGTTACTTGTAGCAAAAAAAAACGAATATTGTAATAAGAAGAAAAAAGAAAAGGAAAAATAATGCAGCCAGTGTTGCCACTTCACTACACTTATGTGCGCAAGTAACACATGTTGGCACTTGAAGTTGTTCTGCAAGTAAGAACTCAAAAGGGTGAGCGAAGTTCAGCGACAGCGACAGTGACATTTAAGCTGTAGACACCACACGACACATTAAATTCCTTTGGTTGCCCCGAAAAATGTCAACATTGCAAATATGAGATGTGTTCTGGAAGGAAATAGCGAAGAAGGTTATAAGCTGGTGCGGGTGCTCTTAACTCTTAAAAATTTGGGTAAAATTTTGTAGTGGCAAATTTACGGCGACTTGGCCATTTGGAGAATACCAAGGAAAATATATAGATAATAAGCAAGATTGCTGAGACTGTGAACGCCTCACGTCAATGGGTGAAGAATATACTCCATAAATATTTAGGAGTATGATATCTAGCTCACTGATTGGTGGCACATTTGCTCTTAGACGTCAACTAGCATACATACGTGTGAACAGTTCCGAACAGTTTTTGACAATGTTCAACAATTAATGATAAAGTCTTTTTGAGCCGTTTTATAAGTGTGAAGAAAATTTCAATTCAGCACAATATATCAGAGGCCAAGTAAATTTTATCTAGAGAATCGATGCCGAAGGATATAAAAGTCGGCTGTCAACGAAAAAAATAATGGTGACTGGATATTGGGCTGCGTATGGAATTATTCACGTCGACAAATTTGAAAAGGGCTGATCACTGGTAAGAGCTCAGTTCAGTTTTTTAACTTCAGAAAATGCTTAAATCTTACTGTGCCATATCCCTCTGCCGTACCTCAAGATAAATTAAACATTCAGTACTGAAAATTCTGTGCACAAAAAAAAACACAAGTATTGAACCCGCCATATTGTGTATGTGAAGGTTGAAACGCCCAACCTCATGTCGCACGCCATAAGGAGCACAAGTATCAACATCAACAGCAGCAGCTGCGACAATAGCAGTTGTAACAGGCATCATCAGTATCATCCCATATACAGCGAGAGACAAAATTTGATTTACGTGAATTCCATCAAAATAATTCATATTAAAAATTTTTACTGTATTTCGTTTTGACTCTGTTTCAGTTGCTCACTTCGGCTTTGGCACAAATGCCTTCTCCCTTCAAAAAAAAAAAATGGATATATCGTTTGAAATAATTTTAGCGGTCATGATGCTGACGCCAAAAAATTCAACTCAATATTTATTACTTTTTTTATTAAGTTGTCAAAAAAATTTCGAGAAGCTTTATTAAAAGGGTTGCAATACTACCACTACCATAAGTCATTTGAGTTAACAAGTTTGCTTTGAAAGTTATAAAGCAAAATAATTTTATTATTTGAGTGTTGAAGTTAAAAAATTCTTAAATATTCCAAAACTTCACTTTTTATGGAAGTTAACTGATGTTTATATACCTGTACATAACTCCTGTCGAGACCATAATTCTACAAATAAGAGTCTTATTCTTATACAGTTTGTAGCACATATCCCACATGCAATCGCGCAGCGCAGATTTAATGAAACTCTTTTATAAGCATTGCAGAAAAATGCTTCTTAAATCCAATAGTCGAACCCCGCTCAATGAACTGAGGAAACACATTTGACCGTTGGACACCTGTCGATGTCAAAAGTGCAAACAAAAACTCAACGGAAACAGCCCTGTAAGCAAATAAAGACCAACTAAGTGTTGACCAGCATTCACAAATGCCGTTAAGGCATTTATTTCTGATACGACTGGAAACAAACTGCAGCAGGGCAGGATATTGCAGACATAAGAATATTGAAATGGTGATGAGTCAATAGTGATGCGAAGTTGCTTAAGGATAAATTATTTGATATGTTAAATATATCAACTATAATATTGACTTCAGCATATTACAATATTACAGAATTTCTGAAATTCACTCAAATCAAATAACGGAAAACTAGCGAACAAGATAATCAACAAATAGTGGTGAGAGGGTCCGAAAAAATCTCACCAAATTTCATTAAGTTAGAGGGGTGGTCAACGAAAATCACATGTCAACTTTTTAATTCAGAGATTGCAACACAAAATCAATCCAAACTTTCATATAATGTCTATATTTCAAAGATTGAAGCTAACTTAAAACCTAATCCATCATCGTTCTGGCAATACTTGAATTCCATACGAAACACAAATGGGTTTCCATCTAGCATGGACTTGGATGGTGAGAAATCTTGTAATACAACCGAGCCTTGTAATCTCTTAGCGAAATTCTTTAAAAATGTCTATGAAAAATACAATAGTGGATCTGAAATTGAAATGAATGATTTTGATTCTCACAATCTTCAATTTTTGAACACTTTTGATATATCAGAAGTAGACGTAGCTTCTGCAATATCAGATTTGAAACCGAATTCCATATATGAGCGAGACAGTTTTCCTCCAATATTTTTTAAACGCTACGCTAAATATATTGTTAAACCAATTGCTGATTTATTCAAATCTTGTAATAAGGAAGGCAGCTTTCTTAATGATTGGAAAACATGTACTAATTTTCAAGTCTGGGGATCGTAATTGTATACATAACTACAGAGCAATCCTTAAACAGGGAGTTTTTGCAAAACACTTAGATCATATTATAAAAAATAAATTGTTCCACCATGTCAAAAATCAAATTATTGACTGCCAGCATGGTTTCATACCTGGAAAGCCTACATTTTCAAACCTGGCATTGTTTTAAAAAAAATATTGTTGATGCGTTGGAAAATCAAAAGCAAATTGATGTAATTTACACGGATTTTGCGAAAGCTTTTGACAAAGTGGATCACAATATCCTCCTTATGAAATTAAGAAGTTTTGGGCTATCTAATGCTTTAATAAAATTTTTAAAAGTTTTTTAACAAACAGAAAGCTTTTTGTCAATATTTGGTTTCTTCGTATATTGCCATCAATGCATTTTCTGGTATAACCCAGGGTACGCATACTGGGCCGTTACTATTTTTGATTATTATTAATGATCTGCCTACGTTCTTTAGTTTTTCAAAATGCTTAATGTTTGCTGATGATGCGAAACTATTTTTAAAAATTTCTCATTCAGCTGATTGTCTTAAGCTCCAAGATGATTTGAATAATTTTCGTAACTGGTGTGTTTTGAACAATCTAAATTTGAACATTAATAAATGTTGTATAGTTACTTATTCCAGAAGTACTAAGTGCATATTGTTCGATTATACACTAAACAGTAAAACATTAGCGCGCAAGCAGGAAATAAAGGACCTGGGTGTATTTTTTAGTAATAATTATAGTTTTAACTGTCATTCTGACTATATTATCTTCAAATCGTATTCCATGATTGGTTTCATTAAATGAAATACTCAAAATTACGCTGGTTCGGAGTTTAATTGAGTATTGTTCAATTATTTGGAGCCCTTGCTACAATGAACATTCAAATCGTATCGAAAGAGTTCAACGAAACTTATCGAGATATGCTCTTAAGAAAATGAATTGGTCAGATGGTTTTCCAGCGTATGAGTCCAGACGGAAGCTTTTGGGACTTCAGTCTTTGGAAGATAGAAGATCTTCTTACTCTTTACTTTTTGTTTACCAAATTTTATCAGGTAAAATAGTTTGCTCTGAGCTAGTATGATATTTTTTTTTGTATAATCCACCAAGAAATCTGAGACAAAATAGAATATTAGTGGACAAGTTTCATAAAACCAATTATGCTTTAAATGAGCCGATAAATAGGTGTATACGATTGTGTTATAGATTTAGAAATGAATTAGATTTCGATTTACCTAAATAATATTTTAAATTAAGCTTATTTAAATTATTTAATGATTAATCAAATTATTGTATAGTCTGTAAGATGTAAATCAGTAGACTGAAATAAATAAAACAATCCATGCTAGCCCGTTTGTTTCTCCTTGTTGGCAAGCCGCTCAACAAATGTATTGTAAAAGTCAGATTTTTCTAGTTAAGCTCTTTAGCGGAGGAAAATGAAAATTGTATTACCCACTTCCTTCAGATTTTATTATAATAGGAAATCAGATTTGTTTTTATTTTGAGTCACTTCTCATTTTATTATTTGAATTATTTTGTCTCGTTAGTTCTCACTAAATCTCATCAAGGAGAGGTTGGGTCCAAATTTAAAAAAAGGCTCACGTAACTTATGGACGTCCTTATAGACGGTTATTTATAATTTGGTGGCCTCGCGTGTGGACCTCGTTTGGTTAAATAACATACCATGCTATCTTAACTGAAATTATAAAGACACGCAGACAATGGAGACGTTACACTATCAAAAAATATGCTTGGCAAAGCTATCGATCAACGCTTTGGTGGAACCCTCAGGTATGGGAAGGCCCAGAACATCGTGGTATTAATTAATAGGAATTAATATGTCACATATTGGACCGAACTGCTAGAACGCATAAAAAATAGCTCGGAACCAAATTGGTCATGGAAAATTTTTTCAGGCCTTATGCTCCTTAAGGTGTTGGAGTAGCTTTGTAATCGGATCTACAGGTTTTGGAAAGTCTTTAGATAGATATATATATATATGTTTTCAAGTTATCAAAAGATTTTCGTTAAATATTTTTTGGTAATTTATGATTTTTATTTACGATATTATATCAACTTCACCATAAAGTTGCTCACTTTAATATACTACCCCTTTTTGACTTGTGCCATTGCAGTGATGCAATTAAATATGTTCGAGCGAATAATGAAAAGGAGTTAATAAAAATTGGGATGAGCATAAATTAACGACATCAAAGTGCTGTGCAAACAAAAATAAATGCAAAATTCAATATTACCCCTGTACAATTTTAAACTCAAATATGTAAGTCATTTGAGGGTGATTTGATTTATTTACCCAAGCACTTAAAATGCAATAACAGTTTGTTTTATTCAAAGCTTTCATTTCAGTATAAATCCAGTGCTTATTTTTTAATGAGTTTCGAATATTTTCAATTTTCACATCTCAAATACATATTATATTATATTTAACTAAAAAAAAAAAAAGATTCATCATTTAAATTTTATGACTTATAATTTATGATTCTAAGAGCCAATATTTTATTACCGTCGTTTTATCGTTGCTGCCTACTTTTCGGCAGAAATCAATCAAAAATTTTTAATAATTCCGTGAAAAGGCATTCGAAAAAAGTTTACAATCAAACCATTGAACATAACCATTGAATTATTGAATTTGTGCCGCAATAAGCTCTATACAAAATTTATTATAATGATAAAAAATAAATAAAATAAAAATCAAATAATTGTCAGAAATTTTTATGCAAATGAGTTCGCTTTTTTTTTGTAGAAAATGAGTCAATCAAAAATGTCAGTTTAATTGACTCAATTCAGTTGCTTTTTATGTAGAATTATCGAAAATACAAATTTTTCAATTAAAATAAAAAATTCAATCAAATTCTGCTACGATAACTTCTACTACTTTTTTTACTGTTTGTTGTTTGCAAAAAGTTTTTCACAATGCAACCCCCTGCAAATGGCAGCAATTAACTAATTAATATTCTGTGCAAGTTATCTTTATTTATAGAAATAATTTTTTATTGAAATGCAAATAATATTAAAATGCAAAACGGCAAAGGAATAACAGCAAAACGAAGAATGTAATAAAAATAAAAACAAACAAAAAAATTAATAAAAAAAATAATAGCATTGGTCAACAGTAGTCTGACGCACCCTATTCAAGTTCAATTCATATTCACACAGTGACAAATTTTGTGCATTTAGATGGACAATGTAGCAAGTTACAATAAATATTATAAAATCAAATTGGAAATAAAGAGTGAAGGGATTTTTTAACTTATTTTCAATAAAAAATTTCAAATTTTAAAATATGTCTTTGGAGAATTCTTCATTATTAAATTATTTGATATATATTACATTATTTATGGAAAATAATATATGTAATCAAATAAATGCTCTGCAAATTTAGCATATCGATTCCTTCGATATAATATTTTAAAAATTTTTTCCACTGTTTCCACTCAGACATAATTTAACGCAAGCTGGTACTTAGCTGCTCCATATTTTCTGGCTTTTCAGCGTTAGAACGACCCTTAGCGTAAGCTCACAAAAACCAAACTACGACGATGTTTAGTCGCATAATCTTGACGCCCAGTTGACTTCACCCAATCGTTGAACTCTGCGAACGGGAAACTTTTTACGCTATGCTGCCAACTTTGCACCCAATGCGCTGCAAGTCTTCCAGAAGTTACATTTCATATCCATCAATGCCTTCGATTTTGCGCAGTATGAGCAGGATTTTGTTCTTTGAAACTTATTTTTTGAACATTAGTATCAGATATCTGATTTAAATGACTTTTAACCCTCCGATTAGCATGTGGTCTGGGTAATGGCCTGCGACTAGAAGTGCGTTTGCACGAGTTAAAATAGGACCAAACCAATAAATGCATAGCATTTAGCTTCTAAATTTCATTTTTCTGTGACCAGAATTGCTTTACAATTTGTTTCACGCACATTATGATCCACAATTTTTGGTGCTATAAATCGTTTGCATGTTGTTTGGCGTTTGATGCTGTTTGGCGTTTTCTATCGATATCCGTATGCTCTAGCGTGATAAGTTAAAACTGATAGAATCGTAAGCCAAAGTTTCCCATTTTTGGAACTAGAACATTCGCCAACTGCAGCATCGGGCATAGCTTGGCCAGGCACTGGTTTCATTTTTACCACGATTGCATCACGAACCTCATCAATTTGTAACTCGTTGTCGCTTTCTCAGTTTCGTGTCGCTTGAAGCTTAGTTTCGGCATCTGAAGAATCGCCACCACCATCATTTGGAAAAAAGTTAAGGTCAGTCTTCCCCTCCCGTTCTAAATGGTTCATATGGCTCATAATCTTCAGCATTCTCGATAGGGAGAATAGCGGCAAGTTGCGCGTTGTATTTTTTTTTTTTTTTTTGATTAGCAGAAAGATTACGAAAAGGAGTGTTCCAATGGTCCTTTATCAACAATATGTCGATTGTATTTTCACTGAATTTCATATCTAAAAGTATACTAAAACTTGAAATCTAAGACTAAAAATTCTGTACCCGAGTAAGTAGATGATAAAACATCAAGACCATATGCGAAACCTGCTAATAGTGTCGTTATAAACACCAATCGCGTCTACTAATTCAAACAAGAATCGATTAGACTGCGGTGGGCTGACAGACCATAACGCTAAACGACGTTTAAATTTTACTCGAACTTTGTTTTTGTTTCACGGAATATGGCCTATAATTTTAAAAGACATCGCAGTCGATACATTGCATCGAGTTTGACAGAGTCATGGTACCATTTGCCGAAATATTTTCAGAAATAAAAACTATGACACAAAAACTTTTAAAATCGCCTGACAGACCACAACGCTAATTAGAGGGTTAATAGAGAAAATTAGAATTGGATCACCCTAAACAAATCTACTCGTTTACAGGAAATGCATTTTTTAGTACTTTTATCTTCTCCGATAGACGCTTGAGTTTTCATTTGTTTGAGAAAGGCTCCATTATGTGGTCAAGTTGAAACCTCATATTCTTAAAATCAATATCTATCAACTTTGGCCGAAAAACATCGATCTCACAAAAATAAAAACCTATAAATCCATCTTCTCACAAACCACCAGATAGTCCTAACTGTTAAGAACACTTGCCTGAATGGCAGTAATATTTTTGTCACTTCGTTTGGATTTTTGTCCTACAACGGAAAAAGATATAGCCCAAATTAAAAAAGTTTAATCTATTGCAAACTGTTTTGTGGATCAATGTTAACATATGCAGCAATTCTTCTTGTTTGATAAACAGGACGGCACACCAACTTATGTGCTTCCTATTGAAACAGAAATGAAACAGTTCCTTCAGCTTATACCTCAAGAGCTGTGTATAATTAAGTTGATTATCAATATATTGAAATATATTTCTGATATTACTCACACATATGAAGTCTCTATACAAGCAGAAATGGTGCGAGAAAGGCGTAGGTATTTTGTTAGTTATAGAAAAAAAAGGGGCCTGGGCCATATCTTATTACGCAAGAATTAGCAACAGTAGTACATCAAATGAATAATCAAAGTTAGAGGAGATCTATTTGCCTATTTCTGAATTCGTACCAGATAAAAGCATAGCAAATAATTGACTTTTTCTAAAATGTCTTTCGGATTTTCTCAATTAAATTCATAATTTCTCATTTAATTTCAATGAAGACCGAGTATAAGTTTACCACCATCCAAAACTTTTAGAAAACTTATTAATATTATACACATAATAGACAAAATGCCTAATACCAACTAGATATTTCGAAATAAATGGTACAGCTAGTACGATATGTTAACTATTACCAAATTTTGGCATATTCAACAAAGTATTTTCTCTTTGCAGTAATTGCATAAATAAGTGTTTGATTATTGAACAATGAGAATTTTTTGGTGTTTATGTAATAAAGCAAAATTCAACACTGTAGTTGGTTGAAAATTTATTACTCAACCACGTTGTTTGATTTTCATCAATGCTATTAATAAATATATAAATCAATCATTCCTGCGTAAAGCACTTGTTAATAATTTTTCGCTTTTTTGTACAATTCTTTAATTTTGAACTTAAATAAAAAATCACGTATTTGCAATTTGTCTTTATATAAATTGGCAATACATTTTATTGTGTTTCTAATCAACTACCCTGCACAAATTTAATAAAAAAGGAACTTCGCTCAATACGCAAATTGCTCAAGAGTAAATTTAAGCTTTTGACGTCGAAATTCTGTTATTTAGGATTATTTCGTTAATTTTTCATTACTAAATGGTACGAAGAGATTTTGCATTTGAATTGAATGTGAAAAACGTGGAAAGAGAATGCGAGAATGCGTTTTCGAAAACGAGTAGCAAATCAGGTTACCTTCGTTTCGATAATACGAATACGAAACGAGTACTTTTCAAATTATTTACGATATCGCGTATAATTTCGATACTAAATCGGGCAAATATTTTTTTTTTATGTGGCAAAAATTTCAGCAAGAAATAATTTTATTAAAAAACATAGGTTGTAAATTTTTCACAAAATCACGGCTTTGCTCGTACATGCGCACTCATTTATCAAAATTTTCCACGACCGTTTTGCATAAATCTGGCGTAATTTCCTAAATACAGCGCTCAATTTCCTCCATTTCTTTCCAAAGCTTGTGTGGTCGGGGGCTTGTTGGCATGAAACTTAGTCTTCCCAATCCCAAAAATGTTAAGTCGCATGATCTGGGCATTCAATTCTGATCACGAAGAAGGGAAAATACACGACCTGGAAATAACTCATTCACTTATTGAAATATTTTTCGAGTTTTAAGGCATGTGACATCACCTTATGAAATTAATTTAGGCTCTAAAAACTGGAATATCACGTTATTGCCTGGTCAGCTACATTTTCGAGAAAAAGTGGTTCGAAGATGCTTTCAACCCAAAATCCACGCCAAAAAATGACCCATAGAGAATGCATTTGTTTTCAACATTTTTCAGCCGACAAATTTGACGAATGATGAAGTCATCAAAATGAAAAAATGCTTCATCGCTGAAGATGGTTTTGTTTCAAAAATCAGCATCCAATTGATGATGTTTTACACCACAAGCCAAGAAAATTTCAGACCAAGAATTTGACTTTCGATTTGACTTTTGCCGATTGTTTTTTGAAATATTCTAACGTGAAATGAAAAATAAACGCTGTTTGTTTTGTAATAGTGGAGGTTATCTTACAGTGTAGGATATAACTTTTTGACATGACTCGGTGGAAAAGTACCACGCCTTCAAAATTCACTTGGATAAGTCTGCAAATATGTCTTCTTCTTTAAGATCTCGCTTTTGAAAAATTATGCTTTTGTTGACCTTTTGAACAACATGGGTAAAGCATACATACGTAAATTCAACGAATAAATTTTTCTCGATGGTCAGTAGGCTTCGGTTCTTGAGTTAATTGAGCTTTGTTAGCACAAAGATGCAAATCTTTCGTGAGAGTACGCTGTAGAAAGCTTCGTGAAGTGTCCAATTCTTGATCACGGTGCCGATTTTATATTTCTGGGCTCTCAGCAACACTTTCACCAACTGTTTCGATGCTTTGTGTTGAGCGACTTGTTGAAGTACAGACAGAGCATCTAAGGTAATGCTCAACCTTGTTGTTTTTTTTTTGTGAAGCATCCCATTTTCAATGACCCTGAACTGTCAGCTGTCCCGCTGATTTTTTTTTTTTTTTTCAACAATAAGACTTGACTGCAGAAGTCAAATGTTGCGCGAATTTTGTCCTCGAATGTCTTTGCGTCTTCGAAATGAAATAACATTTCTTTCTGCACTAAATTAAGTGTTTTTGGTAGGGGTCGCAACTGGAATTTCACCTTTATCTTGACTTGCAACTTTCGCAAAGGTTTTTGACTAAGGCTTTGAAAAGTAAGCGTTGTATTGAAATTTAATTCAAATAAAAAATTACAGGGCATAAAAACTGCTAACGACATTAAAAAATTGAAAATTGACTAAAACAAAGTTGGTAAAAATTTCGTTAAAAGCGAAACTTGAAGTTCGTTACACCAGACTGTGGTTGTTATTTATCTACATAAATATAAGTACTACGAATTTTTTTATTTTATTTCATCTGGCAACCCTACATAGCCACATACCTAATATACCATAGCTTGCCTAACCGTCGAATATGTAATTTTACGCAATTTATTTATGGCATTTTAAACTGACAATGAGTACTTCTCGCGAATTTTTTCTGATTCACAATTTGAATGCGAATATCTCTTTACATGAATTTCAATTGATTTTTATTGATAAATTATATTGTTTTTTTTCGCTACTATCGTAATTGCTATGGCAGACTAACCGATCATAGATTTTCTGTTGCTTGACTTCTTTTAATTTATTAGATGGCACGTATCGAAATTAATAATAGAGAGATCATTCGAATTGAATGAATTAAATTTATGATTCTTAACAGTAGGTTAAATAGCCTGGAGTATTTAGCTAAAAAAATATGGGCAGAATTTATACAGAAAATATAACTTGAAATCCAATGTTTCTTTAATGAGAACTTTTTTTGGACGGAGCTGATTATTATTTCGATTTAGGGTACGTTGTATAGCAACGCCTTTTGGGTGTATATTGTCTTGTTCTTATATTTTTAAACCGTCATTTAAATTTAATTTAACTCTAATTTTTTATTATAAAATCCATTTATTATTCATATTCTACTCCCTCGCATAAAAAAAAGTTCAAATTTACGACAAATGAAACCAACTAATTAAATGTCATGCAGCGCATCAATCAACCTTTCTTAAAGTAAACTATGCTGCACCCAAAAATGCTGCTATTTTTCAAAAAATTTAAAAATAAATAAAGTTGAAAAGAAGAATGAAGCACTTGATAAAATAAAAATACCAATTTTCTTTGAAGCTCATAAAATGAAAATACAACGCAGTGTTAAAAGAACGACATATGGAAAAAACTGAAATTCAATATTTAAATGAAGGCACTTCAGTAAAATGCACAACAAGTAAATGCATTATGGAATGCAACGTATAGAGTTGCCAACCATGCCGTTGTATTCGCTGTAGAAGAGGACCAGCAGCTTCTTTCTTCTTTTTTTTTTTCCTTTTCTCGAATGCACTCAATATTATCAATAATAATAATTGTCAGATTTTTTTATGTTATCGAGTCAAATTGAAAGTGGTTATATTTGTGCCTTTACACAGAATGTACGTATGCTCTTTCTCATCAAATGCAACATGAAATGCACAATCATAGGCTGCTCTTTATGCAGTCAGCCAGTCGATCACTCTGTTAATCAGTTTGGGTGGAACATGAAAATATGCGCTTGTTGCTGTTGAAAAAATGAGTCATCGCTTAACGGGGAAGCGTGAGGTTTTTTTGACTTTTCTTTTATAAATAATTGAAAGGGTATCAGCTAACAAGCCTTCTTTTCTTACATTTTTAACAATTTCATGGGAAATTGATTTATTTTTTAATAGTTTTTGAAATAAAAAATAATTCGGGGTTTTACTTTAGAGTTGATAATTGGAAATTGATTTTGATATTTCGAAATCTAAGAAGTTAGTAAGTTAATTACGTTTGTTCGAAAAAAACAATACAACAGTTTTGAAAATTAAATGCAAATCAGATTGCTGCTACCAATTGCGTAGGTATACTATATGTACAATAGGGTGTATCACAAAAAAAATAAAAATTCGAGATTCACCGGTTATTTTGATCACATTAAAAATTTTGAAATTTTTGTTACTATTCTTTCTGTAAAAATCGCCAATATTTTTGGAGAGTTCTTGCCAACCATTAGAAAAAGTTATCATTTAGAAAGATGAGAAATTTTTTTTATCTGTTCACCATAGTACAAATCTATTTTTTTGTACTTTTTTGCTGATTCGCCCTGTACAATTTGGCACTTTTATCTCCAAAAAACAAACTTCACAATGGTGCAGAGCTTTGAATTATGAATCTTTTTTAAAAAAATTGGCTTCAGAACTTATTTTTGTCAAAAAACCTAACAAAACTACACTTTGTCTTCTTTGTCAGAACGCTGTGTTTGCTGAGTAAAAATTTAAATAAGTTTACAACCATACGTGCTTGATTTCAAGAATAGATCCTTCCATTTTTTAACAAATTTCGGAAATCTTAGAAAAATTTCAATGACACTCACCTAGCGAGGGGTCATTTCAGAAGTGCAGGGTCACTTTAGAAGCCCGCAGCCTCTATAAAAGGACGGAATATTTTCAAAAACGTGAGGCCTTTTCTAAATGAAATCGCTCTTCTCATCCAATGATTTTTTGTGTTTCAGTTTTACGTAAGGCCTTGCAATACGCTGATTGAAGATATTCGAAAATTTACCATACGCAACGATTCAAACTCGAGTAGCTCGTCACGTCGCCTCAACTCTTGTTCAGTTCGTTCGTTTTCCGTATCATACGATTTGAACTTATGAGTTTTGAGCTACTTATTTGTCAAAGATTTGACTTTTTTGCACTGTACCACAGACCGCAATTTTAATTTCTTTGCTTCGAACGAGATGAACGCTTACGTATCGAAATAAACGAATAAAGTTTTAACGAGTTAAACGAACTCGAACAAGTTCAGCTCGTTGCAGAGCCTTTGTTTTAGCTACTAAGGTCATAATTTGAAAATTTTTCAGCTATATAATTTTTTCAACAGGAAATGAAAAAATTGGGATTCTGTCATGCCCACCATTCATATATGTATTTACATGATTGTATAAAGCCTCTAGTATTGAGCGCAATGGAAAAAAGTAGTTAACCTTTGTTAACGAATGTGTTCTTGGAAAATATAATCGCGAAAAGAGCGTTATGAAGTATATCCTGAAATAGTTAGTAATATCGGAGACAACTATATTTAAAAGATTTCCCAAGATCAGGAATTTATTTGTCGGAAAGTTCGGCCTTCGTTCACCTCTATCACTTTACGCGCATTTTTAAAAGTAATGTTTTGAGTAGATGGTCAATATTTCCATGGATCAGTTTTTAATGGGATAGTTTAAATCGTTTAAATGTAGCTGTTAATCGATTTTCTAATATTATGTACTGTTTGAAATGCGCTTTTGAAATTTAAGCAGAAAATACACATTTTTGAGGACCTTGCAATCTTGTCCACGGTGTTACCAGATCCTACGCAAAATATCACTGTAACGAATGTGTGTGATTTGATTTTCTAAATTTATCAGCGCTGATTTAAGTCTGAAACAAGTTCTCAAATTTAAAAACGCAAACATTTCGCTTTGCATATCGGTATGCAGCCATGGCACGGTATTTGATAAAAGATAAAAATCTCATCGCAGAAGCAGCACATTACATGCCTATATCTTCAGATAGACTCCAGCTATGGTACTCTTTACGTTGCATGGGAAATTTTTCAAATGCAACTTTCAGTTGGAGCATCTTTTTTGTACAATCCAAATATTTCATTTTATTCCGCAATTCATTGTTTGGACTTTACAACTGAAGCATTCAACTAATTTACATATGAAGTGGCAGCTGATGTTGTTGATTTTACTTTTGGATAAATAAATCACTGGTATGATACGGATGTTGCATATGGGAGCGAGTTATACAAATAAATAAATCGACATATGATGCAGCAAAAATTTAAAATTTTTTTTTTTAATATTTTGATTTTTCTATAAAATTTTGAGGTGTGTGCGTGTGTACACAAAAAAAATTAATTTCAACTTAATAGCTCTGAATGCGTTAGTATTATTTGGCATCTAATTAAATAATTTGTTTGATCAACATTTTTAAAATATCTCTTAAGCTTAGTGTAAGTGAAAGTAAATTTAGATATTTGTGAAATGAAATTTATAAAAGTAATGAGATTTCTATCTATGAAGTCTTTCTAATATCAAATTAACCTTAAATAGAACGCTTCACATAAAGCCGTAATTAGAACACAAAATGAACCCATGAAAGTCTGACTCATTTCTTAATTTCAAGTTGATTTCAATTAATTGAACCTCATTTCTTATTTAAAATCAAACCCACTGATCTATGGTACTAAAATACAGTTGGTCCATAATAAAATATTTATTACAAAATCGTCACCTAATTCAAATGATTTTACAACTTTAGTTGTTCTTGTTGCTGCATTGTCATCATACCTTTAAAAGGCTTTTCGTGTCGTACCCCGTAAGTATTTTATTGACAACATCAACGCATAAAACCCAAGAAGTAACCGCGCGCCGTGTGGCCTTAATAAAATTTGGTATTCAATTTTTTTTTTTTTTTTACCTTTTTATTCTTGGTCGATTCTGTTGTTGTTGTTATTTTAGCCTATTTTGACACGCGCTTGTTAAATAAAAGTAACAACTGACAATCTATCTACATATGTATGTATATATGTAGGGATATGTATGTAGATGATAAAGAATTTTTGAGAACAAGAGCCACAAATATATTGACTTCTAGTAACTGTCAATGAATGCGTTTAAAATGCGTTCGTATTATTTTTTTTTCTTAAAATTTAAGCTGTGCTTCCTTTTAACTGTTGCATTCAAAATTTCATTAGATATCCGAAAAGTTACTCATTTCACGCATATATATTCAACACATCCATTAAAAAATTATTGTAATGTCAATGTTTGAAAAGGGATCTGTCAGAGCATAAATAAAGTGACTAAATAGAAATCAATGTAAGTGCCTACACAGAAAACGGTCCAGGTATTAAGTTTTTTTTTTAATTTGATATTGAAAACAGAGACAACAATTAAAAAAAAATTAAAGATTTTTACTGACGGATATGAAAAAAAAAACTATGTAGCAAAGTTAATGTTTGACTTACATATATGATTTATATTGGCATTTTCAAACTTTTTTAGTTCAGTTTGTCAGTCATTAGCAGAGATCAATGTTCTTGCAAATGCTTTTTTCTTTAATAAAATATATAGTAGCTAAACAACACTTGGATTAATTTAACCTAATAATTGGTGGCATAGCCCTGTGGGCAAGGGCGTGAGCTAGCAGCGCTTCTAGAAGACCTTCCTTGGTAAGTTTAAGGCCTTGCCACCTCCTTTCAAACGTTCTTTCTTTTTTATATGAAATGTATCGATAAAATAGGTCTTCCTAAGAAGGCATTTTCTGAGACAGCTTCTCGTGGCAGAGGTCACAGAAGTTCTTGGAAAAAATGAAATTTTAATATATCGTGAGACTCTGACTAATGTCTTTTTTATCCGCGTCACCTCACATTCGTTGTTATTTTTAATGATTATTTGTTGTAACGTGTTTTTAATATAACATAGAACAGAAGACTAGCTAAGCAACATTCACACCGTTCTTAAATTCCAACCTTTTATATACTTTTGATGTCGTATATATACAATGCAGACGACAAAAAAGTAATGTCGAATCATTAAGCATAGCAATTTATTAAATAACAAAATACATAAAAAGCCTTACAGTAAATGAACTCCTTCTTCTTTGCCTTCTTTTGTCTGGCCTGATAGCATGTCTGCTGTGGGAAGTCATAATGACCTTTCATCAG
Organism: Meiosimyza decipiens; assembly: GCA_963680825.1. Lineage (NCBI taxonomy): Eukaryota > Metazoa > Arthropoda > Insecta > Diptera > Lauxaniidae > Meiosimyza > Meiosimyza decipiens. The sequence continues at coordinate 51,792,584 of OY804258.1, forward strand.
TATATTTTTATTTGCGTATTTAGATTTGAGAGGGCCTCATAAATACAATCGAAGCAGTGCTAGCAGGCCTTCTCCGAGGCAGGCCTTGCTCTACTGCCTGCTGGTATGTTTCGGCTATTACCAAATACATACATATGACTATCAGTATATTCATATACATATAAAGCCTTAGTTGATTATTTTTCGTTATTTGTACTTAGTTGATTTGAACTAAAACGAAGTGATCGAACATGTTCGAACTTCTGCCATATCTAACGAGTCAAAGTTCATTCGTTCGACTCCACTCTTCAGTTCGTTCGCTGTCCGTATCATACGATTGCAATTCACGAGTTTTGAGCTATTGATTTGTTCGAGTTTCAAATTTTTCGAACTTTATGGCACACCATTTCTTAGATTAACTTGAACATAAATACAAACAAACAGAAGCAAAATTGCGAGATGTGAGCAAACACATCGAACTAAAAAAACTGAGTTAAGTCGAGTTAAATGAACTTGTTTCGGTGCTGAACTTTTGTAAAAAGCTTGTGAGTTTCGAGTTTCTTCGAACAAAATCGGTTCTTTGATAGCCTTAATTTGAGTTAATCTTGAATCATTGATGGATTCGAAGTTTTGCAGAAATATCGGTTATTGCTCACGACAGTAAGTTAAATTATAAGAAATTTTCGATGGTTTTTAAATAATTAGTCTTTTCATATTTCAGTAATTCTCTTTTGTCTTTCCAATTCATTCATTTATTTTCAGAATTTTTGACATTTTTCGGATTTTTTTTTTCAACATGTTTCAAATGGAATATGACATAAAACTACGTATTAAGGTTCAAATGTATTTTTTTCCGATTTTTGGAGAAATCTTGAAATTTTTGTTGAAAATAGATCTTGGAAGTCACCATAAGAAATCTACGATTTTAAAGGAATTTTTGCGAACAAAAAAAAATATCACAATTAGATATTGGAAGTTGTCAAGTCATTCCTCCTAAGGTGCATTTTGATCCCATTTCTTGAAATAAAAAAAAAAAAAAAACCATTGAGAAGCAATCAAAAATATATTTTTCAAAAAATTTATTTTTGAGTCAATGGCAATCATGGAATACCTAAGAGCTTTTTTGGCCATGTTTATGTAAGCTATTATTCCACCAGTCGATGAGAAAAATCAAAAAGTCTTTTTGGAAACCACCAGGAACAACCGCGGGCTTTAGAATGTGGACTTTCGATCCGATATCTTTTTTTTTTTGCCCGATCGATACAGAAATGCCGAATGCGGATTTTGCACTAGAGCTGGCTGCATACCACGCAAGGAACTTTTTCGAATAATATTTCTGTGAAAATTTCAAACAATTTTTGACCACTCCAAGGAAAGCCCCTGAATCCGAAATGCGACTTTTCAGGAATAGTTTGAATATACATACATAGCTGTGAGCAATCATTTTTTATTGTACTAATCAGTAAGGAAAATTTGAAAGGAAATTGACAGATGATAGAAAAGTTGATCAAGATAAAGATATGTGGAATAGAATTCTTGTGCAATTCAACAGTTTCTCAATTCGGTATGAACGGTGTTTTAGCTCTGAAGCGAACTTCCTCTTACATATTGTAACGTGAAAAAAAATTGGATTAATTTTTAAGTTGCAACTGAGAAAAAGCAAATAAGAGAATGGTTTAAATGAAATTGAAAATTTTGGTTTTTTTCATACGGATTTATGTATAATTATTTCGGCCCTCTAGCAGTCATCACGTTGCTCAGGAAATCCTCGAACGCGTCGATCGCTACATATATGCATTATTATGCATGATAATCACTTCCTGAAATTGCTACGCAATCTGTTTTCCAAATATATTACCTACTTGAGATATTGCTCAATTCAACATTCTATCAACTCAGTATGATCAATCTACAAGTTTAAGGTCTCATCAACTTCAAATTTTCATATTATCGGCATAGAAGACGAATAAAAATTTTTTCTAATTTAAATTAAAATTATTACATTGTACTACGCAATTTGATATCAAAGATATATAAACATTTTCAATTAAACCAAGGAAGGTGTCCCAACGCATCAATGGTTGTTGTTGTTGTTGTCTGCTGCAAAACCAAAAAACATGTAACTGTCACTCAGCTGTCAATGCCGCCAGACTTAGATTTTTACAGTACGTTTGCAATATTGCTGCCGTATACTCAACTCGTTTTGGTCTCAGTTTTAGTCTAATATGCCTGAGCTAATATGAGTGGGTGCCATGACAGGCGACATAAAACCAACTAACTTATGAACCCAACAAAACTGACAATCATAGAATTGCGTTGGCCATTAGCATTAGGAGGAAATAGAACTGACTGGTTTTATGCATGCGCTGACCACTTACTTGAATGTTTGGACACTACGCAAGGCGACCGACATTGGATAGTGAAATGCGGCATAGAAATAGAAATTGATTTTAAGGCTCCCACGAAAAATCAGACTTTTAAAAAGAAAAAATTTGACAATTGCAAGATATACTCTGATTTTTATGATGAACATAAAATGTGAAATGTTGACAAAACAGCGGCAGCACGCAAATATGTTGCAGCTAAGGACACTCAGCTTTAAAGTGTCGTATGAAAAGTGTCGTATGAAAAGTGTCGCACCGCATAGCGAATATAAATATGGAAATTTATGCGGCGTTTACTGACACTTTGGCGTTTGCGCTTGTGCGCACATTTACGTATGTGAGTCATTTGCGCAGGCGCAGCTGTATGCTGTCAGAATATGAATAGAGAGAAAACGAACCGGCCAATGTGTTGTCTTGAATTTTGATTGAATGCGTGCAGACGCAAAAATTATGAAAACAGTCATTGTGATTTAAGATTTCAAAAATAAAAGAACAAAATATGAAAGCGTGCAAAATATGGTAATTTAAAAGACCCTTAACCTTTTGAAACGTGTGGCAACAACAATGCGGTAGCAATTGAGAATTTTCAAAACTCACCTATGCCACACACCAAGCATTTCGTTTTGACTATGAAAACTATCAGTTGAATAAACAGAGGAAGACGCCACAAATAAATGGCAGTTGAAGTAGCACTTTATAGAACGAAAATAATTTCTGTATGAAAATCGTTGCTCACTGCAGTCACGACTGTGCGCGCCTACTATTCATCGAATTGTATGCGGCACGCAGGCGCTTTAAATGCGTGGTAAGCGCATGAATAGAAATCAAAGCGATGCATTTTGTGAGGGAATGCTGATGAGTGTTGCCAACTAGTTGAAAAAAAAAAATGAAGCTAGGCTCTTGGTTCTCTCTGGGAATTTTACTTAAGGTCATCATACTTTTGTTCCACTTTTGAACTTCTTGTGAGATGTAAGCGTGAGCGCTAACAGTATGAGTAGTGAGACAGTTAAATTAAATAAATTAGTGCAAACACTGAGACAGTGAAAAAAATAATCAGTGTGAATAATGTAATGGTACAAATAGTGCGAACAGTGAGACAGTTTAAATAATAAGATTGGTGCAAACAACTAGATAGTGCGTACCATCTGTTTGACAGTGCGAACAGTGAGACATTGCAAACAGTGAAGTAGTGCAAATAATGGGAGGTGAGACAATGCAATTGCATATTCAGACTCAATATTTTACAAGCAGCCTTATCGTTGCATTTTGTTCATAGCTCTTGTGAGTTGCTCTTCCTCATACTAGAGCTTATACACAAGTAGGAAGTGTTTCACCGATACGAGAACGATACGATAATTCAAAAATTATTGTATCGCGCTCGTAGTGGCGCCAAGCTTATCATCTTGGACTCGTTGTCATACGTAAAATTTTTGATTTCGTCTTGTTATCGCCGATATTTCTCAGATATTCTCGTTTCCATTTAAATATTTAATACTAAGTAGTTGAACCAGCGGCTTTTCCATCGCACAGCACGTTGCATATCTCCGCGCACATTTTATGCAGCTCTTACAGCAAACGGCTTGATCCATGTACCAAATTTTACAACTTGGTATGAGTACCAATAATAGCAATATAAGAGTTTTCGTTTAATGGCAGAAGCCAGGACCCATTTTCGAACCTCGTTCACATTTAGCGAGTTGCTTGAAACAAACAAACATTTTATATTTACGTATCAGGTTTCACTACCGTAGTTGCCATATATGCCAAGGTATAGCGTGTTCAGTGTTTTTGTTCTATGCAAGTGTAGAAGTATCCCATCTTAATCTCGTGATATGCTTAGCATAGACAATAGGTCTGTATCATCCGAAAAAAATAGGTAAATATTTATAAATATTTATAAAGTTTTACCACAAAAAGTATATCATCCGGAAAAAATGTGGTGGTTGAGAGAGAAAAAATGAGAGTAAAAAAACAGCTGATCACTTCCCCTCCAAAAAAAGTTTAATTTTTCACCCAGACAAATTCTTGTGGCTAAAACTTGAAGACTGTCAAAATCGTAGGCAACGAGACTAAAGACTCACTTTTGACAAGCGAGGGAAAGAAAATTGCCTGTCACAATTGTATTTGCCCAGTACTTGCCTCATAAAATATTTTTCAGGACTTCATTTTTTTCCACTTGTTGAAAGGTTGTGTTAAGAAGGAGCAACATAACATAAAGCTGGAAATCAAAACATTTTTTAGTAAATGCTCATTTATTCAATTAAATAGATAAGCGATTTTTGATTGAAAAGGAATCGCAAAGCTTAATTTCTCCTAAATGATCAACCAGATGATTCTTTTTGAAATATTGTTTTTTACCTAACTTTTTTAATATTTACTCGTATGTACAATTCCATCCAAAATAAATTTTTGTTTGAACAAAAAAAAATTGGTGTACAATTTGTCTACACTAATAAGTTGAAAAATTGCGTAAATTCCTTAAAAACCTATGCCAAATGTAAATATTTTGCGGTGTATGTAGATCTCAAATGGTATCGAAAATATTTTATTTAGCTTGTATTCAGTAGGTTACGTTTAAGCAGATAAGCAACTGTCAGGCTATGTTCATTCTTCTAAACTTGTATTTGAAACGTACACAACAACTGTGTTTACTTAGCTCAGGATATAGAAATCAGGTACAAAACTTTAAAGTCGGTCATAAGCTATATCCTATATCCTACGACACAGGTTCTAACTCCTGAACCCTGCCATTGTTTGTTTACTAAAATACGCGCATTTTTTTTGACAGTTTTCATTTTTTATTATTTTTGTGTATCATCCGAAAGTTGTGGTGATTCGACTAGTCACAGAAATTTCAGATTTTACTCTCACAAAAATTGCAATTTGACACATTTCATTTTTTACCACAAAATACGGATAATACAGACCTAATATATAAGTATATTTTGGTATAAAATTTCAAAGCGCCTGCTACCATAGGTACTTAGATATAGCGTTTTAAGTCTTTCTGTACTATAAAAGGTCTGACCGATATCTCGTTCTCGCCGATAATTTTGTGTTATCGTAAGTATCGTTTTTTTGTCTTATGTATCGTACGATAAAACTACTTTATCGCCGAGAACGTAATGTCGGCCAGACCCTTCTCGTTTTCGTTTTCGGCCATAGAAGAAATAATTTTTTTTAATATCGTCTCGCTATTGCTATACTTATCGGGACCGAGAACTAGAGCAATAACGATATTTATCGGTTCTCGGTGTAGCACTACAAATATTTAAGTATAAGCCAGATGACCACTGTGCAAATCCGGTTGATAATGCGCGAATAAAGATACTACAAATTTATAAATAACTAAATGTATTTTCTTTCTTTCAACCAAGTTTCTCTTACAAGGCGTGTCAGTATTTGGTAATCCTAAGTGTTGTTTCATTCACCTTAGGACTTTGTGTATCTGACGATAACACATTTTTTTGATTTTTGTTTGGATTTACACCTATAATTTTCTTCTTTGTCCACTACCAGGGTGCAATGTTGGTTTGTTCGTTGTTCATTGATAGAAATTTTCCAATTATCAGTATTACTACTCTGTAGACAAATGTCATGATCTGTAAACTTTAGAATCTCATTAAAGTCAGAATGTTACTTATGACCTTTGGTTCTTATCAATGTCGAAATTGATATACATACTATACGAACCATAACATTGTTAAGTCTTTATTTGTTTATCTATTTTGTCAAAACTCCTCTTTTTATTTCTTAGAATTGGCAATTCTTATATCATATCATACATTTAATGCATGTCTATTTCTGTTATTTAATTTGTAAATTTAAAAATGTGTTTATTGTTATAATTTTATAAAAAAAAAAAAAAAAATCATAAAAATATTTAAAAAAAAAAAACATTTGCCATTTCTAGTCATTTCTTAGTTTTAAGTTTTTATAGTTCGCAAATTTCATTATTCAATATGTATATATACTTAATTCAAATAAGAAAATTATAATTTTAAAGCTGTAAGGTAATAGACCAGATCTCTGTAAATTGTGTGATAAGTATATGTTTTATAACGTTTTCTACTACTAAATAAAATAATAATAATAACAATGTCGAAATTCTATTTGAACCGAATTTAATTCGGCAGAAATGATGTGATTTTTAATTTTCTAATAATTAAATGCTAACCATACACAAACCCGTCTTATGGTTCTTCCATCGTGTCGATAGATCAACGAGAATTTCATTGGACTTTCAAATGAGCTCAAGAAAATGCAATTTTAAAGGCAGTATGTGACAGTATCTCCAGTACTTTTTCGCTTATTTGGAATCACAAATAGTTCAGACAACTTGTTATATCAATTTCTCTTTTCAATGAGTCCTTCAAGTGTTATTAATTGTATAACAGTGTTAAGGATGTGCGTATATGTTGACTACGCTTCTTGAAAGTAGACTCGATTTGTCTTAGGGATCTTATAGCTTCCAATTGTTCGATCAATCCCTCTATATACAAATTTTCATTAGATTTTAAAATTTTCTTCTGTAATCTTTTTAAAGTCAAAGCAAACTTTTGCAAAACCAAGTCGCAATTGCTTTTTAAAATAATTTTTTTATTGAATTTTATTGCAAAGAGCAAGCAAATTTCTGAATATTCATGTCAAGATTGTAACGAACCTTCGGCCGGGGATCTTGACTCGCCGGAGTCCAGAGGTTCGGTCACAAAAATTTATAATTTGCGAGGAGTGGCTCTTTTATTGAAAGGAGAGAGTTGCCCAGCTTTTGTGACTTTTTTCCAGTTTTATTTCATTATTTATAAAATATATATATATATGTGGAAATTATATGATTAAATATTTCTACGTATTTGCCGTCGTGTCACCGTACCCTGGTTGTCGTGTTTCCACTGCGTCGTTGTAGTGAGATTTGTGAGAAAAAGGTCAGACTGAGTGTTCTGCCCACGCTCTGCCTAGCTTCGCCTTCTGCCTTGCTCTCAACCTCCACCGTGACTCACTGATACGGTAGCGAGCGAGTCACCATGGAAACCTCGAGTTTAGCTTGCTCGTATGCGTGTCCAGTTCTAGGCCTCAAGTGTATGAATACGGTAGTGCACACACTTGCGAACCCAAACTCTGACGCTCACGACAGTCTTTATGTTACCTACTCAGTCAGAACCTCTACTCTACTCACTACGAAATTGAAAATATACCTGTAACCTCTTTGTCGGTACTGCTAATACTCCGCTTCTCTTGCTGCCACTGCTTCGACTGCTACTACTGCTCCTGCTGCTATTTCTGCTTCCACTGCTACTTCTGCGACCACTGCTTCCACTGCTACTTCTGCGACCACTGCTGCTACTGCTTATTGGCTTACGAGGACTTAAGTCCGCCTTCGCCGGCGGCCCGGCACAACTCATCCGATTTTTGCTTGAGTTTCCTCTTTTATACTCTGTCGCTTTGTTTAATTTTTACCAACATATGGTTAAAATAGCTGGGTTTATTATTTCGCCATTTCGTGGTTGTAACAGCTGATCGATGACATCGCTGGTATGTTGATACCTCTGGTGTATTGACAGTAGTGTCTCGTGTTGCCACCTGGGCATTCGATGCAACTTTACTCCGATTCTCACGCGATCCAACGCGATTATAAACTAAATATTCTAATTAAATACTTATTAATTAACAAATTCTAACTTAATGTGCCTTCATGGTCTTTTAACTTATAATTAGTGTATCAAATAAAATAAAAAGTAAGAAATAAGCGGTAGCTCTGCTGCTGCTGTTGGAGTTGTGGGCGAAAACGAGGCCCTGCCGACTTTCGTCTTCACAAGATCCTTGCGACTACTAACAGCCATAACACAAATTTACTCAACCAACTACAACTACACATATACCTACGTGTATGCACATATGACGTTGCTACCACAACGCAAAGACTGACCAAACAAGTGGACAAGTGCAGTCACAGCATAGAGAATTGAACAAAAACTCAAAGGAATCTAAAAAGGATATGAGAGAGTGGACAGCTAAATAATGAAAACGATATACTACATGCCGTATAGCGTAAAGACGAATGTAAAGAATGCATGTTGCTGCTGCGTGCCAAATTGCTCCCGTGTTGATGCTGATGCTGATGCCTTGACAGTCCAAAGTGTCCAAAGGAAAAAAGTCAACATAACAATGGCAGTGCCAGCAAAGCAACCAGGAGTGGCTGCTGAAGTCTTTTTGCTTTGAGCGACAGGAAAAAACATGAAGCCAAAGAGAAAATAGCTACAGAATAGAGATAGTACAACGAAATCTATTGCAAATATCGTTGTAAAAATAGTATAGTAACAGCATATGATATCAGATATTTGCCGTAATATTATTGATACTAAAGTCACTCAAGTGCACTTAGCGAATGCAAAGTAATTTCAAAAAGTATTCGTACAAGCAAGTCAAAGTATCGCTCCAAAAATACATGTCTCCATATTTAAAAAAAAAAAATAAAAATAAAAAATCAAAGTGACATGCAACCAAACTCAAGTGCGGCCGGCCAGGACATAACCAACGTAGCGCAGCGTAAGGCAACGCATCGCAACAAAATGCGACGCAGTGCCACAGGGCTTGAAGTATCACTTGTCAGATTAATTTACGTGTTTATGCTGTAGCCACAGCAGCAGCAACAGCAGCAGCAGCAGTAAAACGAAAACAACATCAACAATAACTAAATTACAGCAACAGCGAAAAGCTCATTGCCAACACAAAGGATATACCATATATGTAGTGCTACGGTAGCGGCAGTAGCAACAATGGAATTGAATACAGCAGCGACCACAACCGTTCAACACAGCATGCGTTGTGTCCTTTTTAAAGGATTCAACTTTTGGTGTTAATGTTGTTCAGGTGGTGGCAATGAAAGTACGCATGAAGGAAATGGTTGAAAGAGAAAAGCACCAGCGGTGAGAAATAGGGTAAATCGTTGATGTAGGGAGTGCATATGCAGGCATGCATGACTTTTTACTTTATTTGTAAGCTTATTTTATACAGAAATGTGCTGGGTGAGTAGCCGCACGCCTAAACCTCTAACTTTAGAAAACAATACAAGTATTGATTCACTGACTAATGCATATATCAATAAATTGATAATTTAATATATTGAAAGATAAAGACAACCCACATTTCAGATGCCCATAGCTGGTGACAGTAATCAAGTGAATAACATACCATCTGTAGCATTTGGAAAAATTACAGTGCTTGAATTGGAAAGCATCACAAGCCAATGCCTTTCGTTGGCGGCTGTTGCAACTGACTGAAAGAAGCCATACCCCCATTCATTTGAAAACGCAAAAACTCGAGCTACTTATGACATTCCTGAAATGCTTTGTCATAAATCTTTATGTCAAGCAATGCTGAGAAAAAGTTTCAATGGAAGATGTTGCAAATTCAGCAATTGAAGATCATGGTAAGCTGTCGGCTCAGTTGAGAGAATATAAAAAAATCATATAATGCTCAAATTGCAATAGAACTACCCAGATTCAAAACATGCTTAGATAGCGTTAGAGCTTTTTCCCAAACACAGCTTTCTATGTTCAACGACGAAAATCATACGCCAAAAATTATGCTACAATAAGGATTAAAAGTGAGACCTTAGATATCGAGGATATCATATTGAATAAGGTCCGAAGAAGCAGCATAGCGCTTATAAAGGCTTGCAGCACCTAAGATCGTTAAAAGGTAACCAGTCGCAAGAGAAAACTCATCACTCGTGCTAGTCCAACTCCTAAGCTTGGAGTTCCCCATATTCCTCTCCTTGAGGGAAGACTGCAACGAGAAATTTCGACAGCGCTCTAATTTATGCAAAAGGACATTAGAGGTCTCAAAACGAACAAAGCAGTGATCGAAGTTCGTATAATTGTTGGCATGTTGGAACTTCCTCGGAGTTCACCGCTTAACTACTCCGAAATTCCCAAAAAAAGAGGACTTTTCGCTATCTAACAATTGCAGGGGCAATATGATACGGATAATTTCATTCAAGATATTGACGAATATGCTCCACAAAAGAGTTAGGGAAAATGTACAATCACCTATCAGAAACAAATGGCAGGTTTTCGTCCGAAAAGATTGTGTATTGCTCAAATACGCAGTGGCGCAGATTAATGATTACATTTAAGCTTCATCGACAACCGCTTTTGCATGGTACAGGAAAGTTGCAGTACACAAGATTATTCAACACATCAAGACCTAAATGAAGGTTTCAAATGCAGAGATATTTTTAGTCAGCCACTGATGTGTCCCAAGTCTGCTGCCAGGCACTAATGATGTTTATAATAGTGCTGGACGATGGTAAGCTCTAAGCTCAAATATATATATAAGAGACTTTTCGCAAGCAACTGAAGCAACGAAAATATGCTAATGACATGTGCCTTCCCACCACAAAACATCTTTATAGGAGATAGGTCTGAATATCAACATTAATGAAACAAAAGCTTCATTCGGAACAAATTCAGCAAAGAAGATGTTAATACTAATCTTGGAGCATTTATTTGTGCAAGGTCATAACACCTGATGATGGTTTGAATAAAAATATCCATGCTAGAATCAACAATTTTCAACTTCGTTATACTTGGCAATTTGCATTCGTATTGACGACAACGAAGCTCAAGTCGACTTTGATGCTTACAAACGCTTACTGCTACATGAGTACCGTAATTACATCACTGACACAAAAATAGGTATGTGCGATGGGGCGAGATATAGCAGTATCGCTTAAACGATTTTCAACTTCTGCTGAAATTTTTTTAAACTGAGCTTATGAAAAACTTTTAATAAACTAGATTTCTGATATCTGAAAATCGGGTAATTTTCCCTCTACTCTTCATAGCTCATTTCTTTGTAATAAGCTTATTATAAAATGTGAACTTCCAACAACAACAACTGAAAAATGTTCTAATTTTTCGGCGCTTTCAAAAAACATTTTTTTTTTTCCCTTAAATTTACGATTGCATGAATGGCTGAAATTGATGCACGATTGACAGCAGTGTAGCGTTTGATGGCATATAGAAGATGTACAGCTAATGCACACACACACGAACAGCAATGAAAACACAACAACAATTGATGAATACATTAACGTTGACATTTAAAATGTCAAAATTATCATATCAACAAAAATGTCAAGAATTCTAAAAGTCGAAGGGTGACTGATTCCTCTTCAACAAAATTACGAGCATACTTTGAAGGGAGTTTCGAACACCACTTTACATTGATTGATTACATTTTGGAGGATGTCATTTTGACATTAAGTTCGCCGTTCTCAAAACTCGCTTTGACTTGTCAATTTGACAAGATGGCAATGTCTGCAGTAAACAAAAGAAGTAGTAAAAAGCATTTTTTTTATCAGAGTAATACATTTTTTTTTCAATAATCAACTACTGTTCGAAAATAACTTTGTTGTGACACTGATGAACTTTTCAATATTTTCATTACCTTGTAATGTCTTTTGTAAGTGATTTTGTGAACAGCGGTCAATTCATTATCTAAAAAGTTATATTTTTATTATGTATTTCAAAAATTGACTGCCGATTATAGTGGGTTAAAGTTCTTTCATAGCAAATGGGTGCATTACGCACTACACAATAGAGCTTAAGCCCGCAAAGCAATCTATCAGCTTAAAAGTACTTAGGTTCTTATCAGTTGTCATTAAAAAATGGTCTCATTATCACTAGAAAAAGGGCATTCGCTTTTTTTTTTATTTATTTGTTTCTTTATGAATGCATTCACCCTAAATTCACTGATGCATTACAATTTGACAATTTTTTTGTGTTGTTGTATTTCATTTAATTATTTTATGATAGATGGCGTTGGGTGTTCATCATGTTTTTGTTTGGTTTCGCTTTTAGCGGTTTCACACATTAATTATGGCTGTGTTTAGCGGGGCGTTCTTAATGGCGCGTAATTGAAATTTCAAGTGATAACCGGCGTGGTTTTTGGTTGTTGTATGCTATCGTTGCTTGAAAAATTTTATTTATTGATTTATTTTCCCAAATATCATATGCTGTGCCACTGTAGGCGGAATTCACTTTGTAGAGTTTATCTATCAAAAACTAGACAATGCTCAATCTTTCTACTATAATTTTAAATTAAAAAAATATTTTTTGACAGAAGCATTATATTTTGTAAATTTATTTTTGATGTTTAAAGTTCAAAACCAGCCAAGTCCATGAACTTGATTTCAAAACCGGTACACTGATACCAAAACCGTTCAAGTTTGCTTTTTTTTCAAACAAAATTTGTTAATTACTATGTTAAATGAATCATAACCCGCCTAGTCCAATAATTTTTTTTCAAAAACATAGGTAAATGAAACTCGAAAAGTCTGTTCTGTCGTGTATTAAGTAAGAATTCTTATAAGATATTATGTGGGAAATACGTTTTAATTTTTTATTGAACATAGATAAATATAAACGCTTTTCATTGCTTTTCCAAAAGTATGAAAAGGGATTTGGCCTCAATTAACTGAATTTAGACCCGAAATGTATTTTCTTGGATGGTAAATGTATTTCTTGTCATATACTATACATATATGGAAAATTTACTTAGCAAAATAAATAAAAATAAGCCCGTTGTTCTTGCTTATTGTTGCAGCGCATTTATACTGAAAATATATGTAAGCAAAAGGAAACGTACGTATCCGAATTTATATAAACATTTTATATTTACCGACACATATACTCATGTCGTAGCATCCCAATGTGCACAAAAACGTATGCGGATCCGTAACGGATCCGAAGCGGACCTCATAAGCGGAAAAAAAACCGGAATCCGCTTTTTCGTATCCGTAACGGATCCGAAACGGACGTAATATAGGGATCCGTTACGGATTCCGTTTCGCATTCGATTCGGATCCGTTGTCGGATGAAATTCCTCTCGAAAAAACGGAAGCATCGTCCGCTTTGTCGGATTCGAAACGGACGTCATATACGGATCCGTTTTTGATTCGTTTTTTATTATTAATATAAAAGGCAGTTTTCAAGATATTTTCAATAAACAAATACAGTTCTCTACTCCTTTTTTGTTTTTTAAATATCTTTAAATTAAAAGAAATAAAAAATAAATTTAAAAAAAAGGTGTCGTCCGGCGGGGTTTGAACCTGTATCTTCCCTCTGCTTATCCAATAGTTGTTGCATGCGTAGTTTAACAACATCAGCCACCGCATTATTGCTTTCCTGCTGGCTAAAAGTATATTATTTGAATTAGCAATCGACCACTTATGAAAAAGGTCACCTCGAATTCGTTTTATTTAGAAAAACGAATCCGAAAACAATCCGTATATGACGTCCGTTTCGGATCCGTTACGGATCCGACAAAGCGGACGATTCTTTTGATTTTTCGAGAGGAATTTCATCCGAAAACATATCCGAATCGGATCCGCAACGGAATCCGTAACGTATTCATATATGACGTCCGTTTCGGATCCGTTACGGATCCGACAAAGTGGACGATCCTTCCGTTGCTTCGAAAGGAATTTCATCCGACAACGGATCCGAATCGGATCGGAAACAAAATCGGTTTCGGATAAATAATCCAAGGTAACGGATCCGTAACAGATCCCTGATGGTAATAAAAACCAAGCCGTTTTGCGGCGTTAGCCCAGTTTTAGTGTACCGAAACCGATTTGCAATTGCAATTGCGATTTGTCTTATGTCATAAGCCGCATTTGTTACATCATACTTGGCGAACAAATTTCATTTCGATGTATTATAATTTTGATAATTTAAGTTAAGTAAAAATCAGTTTCCAAAAGCCGTTTTTTGGCTTTAACAATTAGAATGAAAGTTTTCTTTTTATTTTGTGGAACATTGAGCATTCTTTTTTGCAGTAAAAGATCCTATTTATTTTAGATAGAGTTATTGATTATTAAGATAGTTTTTTTGGTATTCTATTATTGTTTTCAGCTATATGCGTTTTTGGTGATTGTATAGCCGATATGGATGCGGAGTCCTACAATTTAAAAACTTACTTTTAACATATGGTGGATGCAATGGAAACGAAAATCTGTTTTCTTCACTAGAGGAATGTGAAAAACGTTGCAAGGAGTAGAATGCACTCAAAAGTAAAAAATATCAGGCAGCATTCGAAACATAGAAAATTTAAATTTTCTACATAAGTTTGGAAAGTATCAATAATAAAAATATTAGACTGATGCGCACTTTGAATAAAATATTCATATTTGTATTTAAATGTGATTGTTGGGCTCAAGTTTGTACTTCATTGGGCTTGGAACCATAAGTTGATAAGAAATAATGATTTGAAATAGATATATTTAATTCAAGAAAATGAGATTGATATATACGACGTACAATATGTTATACGTGGTATTGTTGGTGGGATAGATTATGATTTTGTCTTCAAAATGCAAAGAGGTGTTTATTGTTGATGCAATTAGCAGCCATGGGGATGTTTGGTTGTAAGAAGCATTATTGGGTTGAACGACGCTTGGAAATAAATGTTGGCTATAAGAAATCCGTGAATGAAAGATAACTTTTGGTGCAAGGAGAGCTAGTAATATTTATATTTACTGGTGGCTCATTAAACTTTTCGTCTGTATTGCGTGAAAGAAAAATCTTACTCAAACGATATCAAGCTCTCTGTAATGAACATAAAACTTTTCATTAAAAATTATATAGTCAGGTTTTTTCGTGAAGGTAACATTTCGTTAGTTTGATAGCTTTCAGATTTTATGAATGGAAGATTGAGAGAAAAAATTGAGTTTTTTATATTATGTTGATTTTTTTTGTATAAAATTGTATGCTCTATCTGTGCTTAAAAATAAATGTTTGAAAAAATTGGCTTTTGCGATTTCTCGTCAATTTTCAATTAGTTTGATATGTTATTCAAAAACCATATTGAAAACTATGGTGCTACAAAAAGCACTGATTTCTGATTTCGAATTTAATTATTGATTAAATTCGCTTAATATTGATTAACGAGCAAATCCATACAAAGTTGTCCGTAACCTAATTTCGACAATAATAAAGCTTTCTGGGCATAGTTTCCAACTGAGAAGTGTGTATTCCAATGTGTGTACGCCACATTTGTCAAATGTTTTCGCAAAATTAAACGAAACGTTTGGGTTGTAGTAGTTATGAGAAACGGATTGCAGCAAGCAGATGGCCTAAATAAAATAGACAGTTAGTCACTGACTTACTCTTTCTGAAACTTACCTGATAACATTATCAGGTAACATAGCTTTTTCATTGCGACAAACCACCGCAGTCTATTGGCTATTAAAGCGCTATAGAAGAAATTGTGCATTTAGCACGTTCAATCATGGAGGAGGTGTAAAATGGTGATCTTAGCACAAAATACAGTGTGTATAATTGAACGCCAAAGCAAAGATATGAAAGGTTTAAAATAGAACCTGACGTTTAACTATATGCTTTCTACATGAAGATTCCATATCACTTGGTGTGGTATAAAATTCTAAATAAAAAGTTGCCAAACTATTGCGCTAAAAAGGCTGCAATTTCTACTACAAATGAATGCTATTATGTGAAAATGCATAATTTCACGCATTTTTAAATGATTTTGAAAGTTGGTCCTTGACACATTCAAACAAACACTTACACGCCCACACAGAAACAACCAAATTAACAAGCGTTAAGCATAAAAACTCACAATTCATCCAGACATAATTTCAATAAAAACTCACAAAAAACAAAAGCAAGAAAGAGGGAATAAAATACGATTTTAGAAAATTTTATAAACAAAACGTTAAAAAAAAACGAAGAAAAACATCACATTGTCACATGTTAACTATGCGTGTTAGTCCTTTTTGTTTTATATGAGTATGTGTGTCTTACTCATGAGTTTGTATTGTAGAAAAAGTTGTCTGCATAATGAATTTGTTGCTGATTTTTATTTTTTTTTTTTTTTGCCCTAAGTTTTATTGTTGTAATTTGTTGACAATCCCCCTAAATGTGAGTATAGCAACAGCAGTGGCAACAACGACATCATTTGGTTTCGAAAACTTTTGTTGGTGAATGAGTCACTCTTTATGAATCATTTTTTGAAATTTAAAATTTCGTTTTATGTTCTCTCAAATAAAAAAAAAATAAATAAAAATTTTGAGTCCGGGGCTGTTTGATATAAAGTTTTTATTTTTGGAAAAAAGGGTATAACATTTACCTGTATGTTTGTGCGCCAAGAATTCTGCTAGCACAACTGCCATTTTTATAGGTTGAAGTAATTTCTCTTAGCTTAAAACAGTTGGAGTGTTTTTGTTTTGTGCAATATTTCAATGTTGTTGTGTCATTTTCGCTCAATATAACTAAGTTTTAGAAGTTAATATTCTTGTAACACTCTCCTGTCAGCAAGTGACCTTCTTGTCAAAAGTTGATTAAGATTAAATCCCCTACCTTATGGCTATTAGAAATAAGAACCAATTGCCCATACATGGAGAAAACATTAGCTCAAATTTTAGCAAAAATTAATAGATGAATACAAAAATTAAAAGCTGAGAAGAAATATTACTCTTTTACAGTAATAAATAAGAAATCATTATGAAAAATTCTATTCCAGTTTGTAATTTATTTAATTTTACATTTTTTATTAAGTGGATATTAAAAAATAATTTTCTTCATTTTATTTATCACCTAAAACTTGGAAATTATACAAAGAATTTATTAAATTTTAATAAATTGCGACATAGAATTTTTACTAAAGCGCTCATCAATGTGAGCATATTTCATATTGTAATTTATGATTCCCGCTTTATAATTTATAAAAAGTAGCTATAGAAAAATTATTTTATAGAAAATAGTTTTTGCAAACTCTTATGTTTTAAAGTATGATTGAATTAATTCATATACATGCATATTAATATTTTAAATCAAGGTAAGTAATTTGTATTATGTTTGTGTTTTGTTTGCTATGATTCTTAACTGGTCAATGCAAAGAATTAATTAAAGTGTGTTTGCAGACTCTTTAACATCGGCTAACAAAGCTTACTGAAGATGTGACGTAGCTGTCATTGAAACTAGTACAAGCAGCTGGTTGCCCATTTTTTGTTCCTTTACAAGTTTTGGAGTTATTCTCCAATAATTAATGCATTTTGCACTTGTAATTTTTTTGTTGTTTTTGCACTAAAAGTACTGAACATAAAATTTCTATAAAGTATATAAAAATTACATTACTTTAGTTATTATTTCATCATTCAAATTTTACAATGTACTTTTTAATAATATTACATCTCTTAACGAAAAAATCGTACAGTCCTTTTAAGATTCAATAAATTATTTCATTAATTTAGTTCGTGAATTTAGTTATATTAATATCTGCCTTGTAAAAATTTAAAACATGCATTCGAAAAATTGATGAGAACGAAGATGCAATTTTTATATTATGCTTAGCAATTTTTGTTAGAAACTCGAACCGTTTCTAGACTACTAAAAATTCTACTAATATTTCTGTAATTTTGATTAATATTTACAAGCATTTCGAGCTCTTGTTTTTTCCGTGTAGCATAAGCTAATGGTCAAAATGCAGAATACAGTCAAGAGGCTACACATTTCGTGCTGTTCATAATGTTCTACATGACTGGTTACCTTGCTAAAAGGTGGCTGCAGTATATTTACGCGCCTAAAAACTGTCGTAACTTAACATTACAGCCACCAGAATCTGATAGCGATATTGATCAGGACCACAACTGCATATATTCGTTATAAATCCAATCATTTGAGTTTAAAAAAATATAATTTTTCAAAGAAATTATTCAGATAGATTATCTGACCGGACCTTAGAACATCTAAAGATCTAACATCCGTCAGCACAGCAAGAAACGACATTGAAAAGGTTGTGAAGAATTTCATTTTTTTTTTTGTTAATAGTAGGCGGTGCAAGCCTAGACTTATTGACTGATATGAATGAAATTTTATTTGAAGATAGAATGAGCCCCAAGAAAGGTTACTAAAACTTTAGTTACTTTATAGGGGCATGGCAACGTTATTACTGAGAAAAAGCGCTCTCACAGCTGAGCCGCTACATTAATGGTGATGAAAAAAAAATACAGAAAAAAAATGTGTATAGTGCTTGTTCAGTTAGATTAGAATATTTATGATTTTCCCTCCCACAGTTTTTTCCCTTTTTTAACAGTTTTTTTTTTGACACAAACAACATTGAAATACATTTTGAGTTTATTAAACACCCATAACCTAACGAAACTTAGCTTAAAGCTTCCCTCTTTTTTTTCCTTTCTACTAACTTTTAATTTTAAGATCACTTTTGCTGTAACTATCCACATAGTAAGAACAACGTAAAATATATATATATTGAAATCGACTTGGAAATATCTCGCTTTTTATTCAACAATTTTTTGGGAATCAACCTCAACAGT
The DNA here is from genome assembly GCA_963680825.1 of Meiosimyza decipiens. Lineage (NCBI taxonomy): Eukaryota > Metazoa > Arthropoda > Insecta > Diptera > Lauxaniidae > Meiosimyza > Meiosimyza decipiens. The sequence goes on from OY804258.1 coordinate 51,811,307, forward strand.
GCTTAATAATTGAAGCGATTTTGATAAAATTTGGTACAAATCTGAACTCTGAGGAAAGGTTTTAGTTGTGAAATGGATGGTGCCATGTCCCCAATAGGAAAATATGCTTTCACAGCTTAGCAAATGAAGTGATTTTGATTAAATTTGGTATGGAAATGATTGAAGTTTGAGAAAAGGTATTTATTTTCAAGTTGGTGGCGTCATGCCCATATCAGGAAAATATGATTTCATAGCACAACTAATTGACTGTCTGTGATGAAATTTCGTATGGAGATCAGTGATAGCATTTTCCGCACCTTGTTCTTTTTTCGGTACATTTGCGTTCTGAAAAATCTTCGTCAGTATATTCGTCAAGTTTTCAGTACATTCGGTACATTTGCCGTATTTTAAGAACTCATGGCGAATTTTCAGCACATTTTCAGTATACTTCCGGTACATTTGGACAATTTACAATAATTACTGTTTTTTAAATAATGAAAATAAATCGCAGTGTGTAGATTTTGTAATTAAATGTGAAATTTATATCATTTTTCTAGGGTTTTTGAGATGGCAAAAGTCAGGACCTCTTTTTTTTTTTTTTTGATGACAAAAAAAAAAGAGTACATTCGGACTCAGCACATTTTCACAAATCGCAAATGCTTTCACTGATGGAGATATGTAATATTAAACTCTTAGAAACGAATAGAAATAGGGAAGGGCAACTCTATATCATGATTTTTATTTTTAGAAGCGATGGCAAAAAATACCTTTTTTATATATCAGCTTTTTTGTGGTGCTTCGATATCTCAGATATTATTGAAATAGCACACTTTCTTTCCACTGCTGGATAGCACAATGTCATGTTTATATATGTGTATCCAATATGTAATCCGGGAAAATCCACATGAAGTCGAAAAAAAGTGGAGGTTATTTCAAAGGCAAATTTGGTTGCGTGGAAAGTTTGTGTCTGATGTGGAACATCTCTTAACAATTTCACTATTGAAGGTGAAAAGATGCCTCCAAGGTACGTTCTTTTAAGGCTACGTCCGTCAGACGCATTCCAAAGTACTTAGTTCTAACCGATGAAGTTTCCCTAGATCGGGCATACAGATTCTTCTTGTAAATACTATCTATTCTTACATCTGCTGCAGATACGGTTTTCTCTTCTGAGTTTAACATCTCACTGGCCGCCCCAGTTAAAGCATTTTATTACCCACCAACATGTCAGTCAGTTTCTTAGCTTGCTTCTGATCGCTATTTGCTATATTTTTAGCATATATCAACGTCCACTCACTACTGCACAGTAAGCGCAGCAGTTTAATGAGGTGATTTTACTTTCCAGGATACGCTCCGAAAGTAGGAACTCCCTGTTGCAAGATTTCTCCATAGCTGTTATGGTTGTTATCCTTAAATTCTTAAACTTATCAGTGTACATTCATTCTCGTGATATAAAGAAATTTTTCGCTCTTCGCCCAGTTTCTATCTCTATGGTATTTTTTTTGCAAATTTTTCCCTTTTACGCCAATCAATTACTACATAAGGTCCTTATCTTTCACACTTGTTTCATTCTCTTTTTTTGTTCTTACATACTCGTACAGCAACACAACAAAACCAAATCGGCTTTTAAGCCTTTTTAAATTTCACATTGCATACTTTTAGGCTTAAAAGCAATATGAAGCAATGAAATAAAGCTTTTCATTTCTACAATTGGCAATTTAATCGAATGTTGTTGCTTTTGTGCTGCTTACTCATGTTGTTGTTTCGATTGAAGCCTTTCAAACTCTTTTCAACCATAACTACTACAGCAAGAACAACAACAACACTAGTAAACTTTTACTTTTCTCTCTTTTGGCAGCATTCCTTAACTTGCCAGCTTTAAAAGCTTGTGCTATGCTTGCATGATTTTATTTTTCTGATTTGTTTTATTTTTTGCCTCGTCTTTGTAAAAAAAAAGTAAATTCAATTTCTTTTGCATACACTCAGGCGCAAGCACTTACACACATATTTACATACATACAAACACAATGGCACTCAACCGCTTGCTGTTATCCTTTTAATTTGCTTTTGCTTTTTAGATTACTATCAAAGCAGCACAAAAATTGCGAATTGTTTTGCTGTTGCTTCTAGTGGCTTAAAAAATTCGGAGAAAGCAGAAGAAAAAAAATCAGGATACTGCAGCGAATGTATGGGCAAGTTAAAGTGGGAGGGTAGGTTGAACTAAAGTAACTAGAATCAAAATATTTAAGAAAATGGTAGTCGTATTGAGAGTTGCCCTCAATTATTTGACTTTTGATATCCTGGTTTTTTTGTTTTCTAATTTTTCTGAAAGTTGGTAGGATATTGATTTCTATTGTGCTTTTTTCTAAGCAATTTAATTTTTTCTCAACTGCAAATTTTGCATGATGATATCCATAAATATATCAATTGTTTTTAAGTGAACAGGGAAATCAATAAAAGTCAATAAGCTCAACATGAGTGTTGCTGCCTTGGCCTTAACAGCGGAAGAACAAACCAATGATCGAGTCTTACTTAAAACATTAAAAGTGTATTTTATTTTGTGTACAAAATATTCCATTGAAACATCAAACAAGCTTTTCAGTTACTAAATCCTATCCTTCTACTTGGTCTTCCTTAAAGTAAAACATGGAAGGTAAACCGAGCTATTTAAATTACTGAAATGATCTGAAAATATGACAAGGTGGGCAATTGTTGCATTTACAGCTTTGATGCACCTTTGGGAGATATAACTGTGGCACCACATAAAAAAAAGTGACTAAGCATTCAGTTTTAATACTTTTCTGCTCTTCTCAAAGCTTTTTATAAACGGGTCCAATTTCTCAGTTTAATGTGGTTTCCATACACACAATTTTAACAGGCTAAACGACAAACCAAAGTCTCACAGATTAATCATTCAAACAGGAATCCTACTTAAATTTAGAAAAGGCTTATCGATCCCCATATTAGTAGTCTCCGCTGCATGACAGCCAAATCGCATGAATATAAGTAATTTAAGTGATTATCTTCATGCTCTTACATATATTTTTTCGTGTTGATAAATTTATTTTTCAAAATGAAATCGCCTTTAATATGTTTTAAGATGTGGAATAAAACGTTCATAACCAAGACGATGAACAAAAAAAGTATCGGTATTCCCAATATAATTTGAGCAATAGTCATATTAGAGTCAAAAAAAAAACAAAAATTGAATCCTTTCAGTGTAAGGAGTCGCTAAAACTTATCAACCATGTAAGAGGTTTTAATGCCTCCTAATTGCTGTGCAAATGATTTATGTATCTAAAATTCTTAAAGTTGTTGCAGCGCTCCATCTCAGCTTTTTGGGAAACACTTTTACGCAGATGGCTTTCAGTGCCAACTCATTTAAAATTATTCAATATAAATAAGAAATGGTTCTCAAACACTACATGAAGTTACCACTGAACTATTTTTCCAACGCAAATATTTAGAATATTCATAGCTACAATCTGTTTCGAGATTTGCTTAGCTTGTCGTCATCTATATGGCAAGAAATAGAGCCTAGTTCCGAAAACTCTTTTTGTTTCATTATTAAATTTATAAGGATATTTTCTTTGAAAATGTAGTTTTTGTGTATGACGAGGTCCATCACACGTGCAATTGGGGCGCTTTTATGTCCTCACATGTGAGTAGCCTGCTTATATAAAAATCGCCCCACATAAAAATCGTTATTTTTACTTATTTTGATATTATTATTTTAGGCTAAGCTTCAAATCGAGCCACTACAAAGCAACAAGCAACCACGACATGAGTGACTACAACATCAAACGACACGACATTCATACAAAAAGCAACCAAACCTCACGACCAGCTGACTAGCAACAGATCTGAAGGTAGTAAGCGACAATTAAAATTGAGGAGCGGAGAGTCTGTGCAGTGAGCTTGAAGCGCTGACATCGTAGCTTCGCTATATTAACGCCTGGTAGCGATTTAGGTCCTCCACGGTAATATAAGTCTCGCGTAATGAAGCGAATCAGACTCTTATTGTATTTTCGCCTCTATTAATGCGTAGTAGCGATTCAGGTTCTCTACATTAATACAGGTTACGCGCCTTTGAACCCCAACTTGACTCTCAAACTTTTCGAGATCAAGACTCAAGCTCAAACTTGTTGAGCAGAACAATAATAATAATTAAAGAAATTGTATTGTATAATTTAGTTTAAACTTAAGTTATTTAAAATATAAAGAAAATAATAATAACTAGTAAAGGTGTTACCTTCGGCCAGGCCGAAACTCACATACCCTACACTGCATTGAAAGTTCTTTTTAAATAGATGTTAAAAAAATGTTGAAGAGGTTGAATAAGTCGAAAATAATGTAAAAAAATTCAAAAATGTTGAAAAGTGTTGGAAAAAACTGAAAATGCTGAAAATATATAAAACCCATAGAAGAAAGTTGAAAGAAATTGAATGAGTCGAAAAATATGAAAAAATTCTGAAAAACTAATGAAAAAGTCGAATGAAATTGAATGGGAAAAGTTAAAAAGTTGAAAATGTCAAAAGAATATGGGAAATGTTGAAAAAAATAGAATAGAAATGAAAAACACGAAATATGTTACGCCCACTTCTCCAATTCCACCCACTTTTGACTCAATAAATGATATTCGTGATTGACATGCACAAACCAAATTTTAGCACAATAGCTTGTACAGTTTGAAATATGTGACGTAATTATTCTTAAAATTTAGGGCGGTGACACGCCCATTGGCACAGTACAGTCCGATTTCGATCCAAAAATAGGCTTCCATAAACAAACCAAATTCAGTATGATTGCTTATATATTTCGATAGTTATGCCACTTAAGGTATTTTAATTGTATAGGAGGTTCCACGCCCACTGTTGCTATTTCAAAAGCTTTTGATTTATGTGTACCTAATGCCCAGTAAACCACTTTTATACAATTTCAGATCAATTGCACCAATAGTTCACTTAAAATAGCACTTACAACTTTATGTTAATGAGGGAGGTGCCACGTCCACTGATGCAATCTTGTCAAGTTTCATTGAATTTCAAAGTTTATAGTAACCGGCACCTCTACACAAAATTTTATGAAGATTACTCTCATAGCATTAAATGCATTTTACTTATATGGGAGGTGCCACACCCACCGGCACCATTGTACCAAAATTTTGAAAGAAGACACCTTTTAGCGAGTATATCTGCCATATTAAATTTCATAACGATTGCGTTGTTAGTTCTCTTTTTATAACGTTTATAAATATTTTAAGCTGTGCCACGCCCTTCAACGATATTTACCGGAATATTGACGAAATTCGTATTGATGACTACTTTCAGTGGTATCATCCCTAAAATTTTAATGAAAATCGTATATGCCATTTTGGAGTTATACGAAATCCAAATTTTTAATTCTTAAGAAGTGCCACTTTTACAATTCTGCCCACTTTATGCGCAATTCAAGATTCATGAGATCTGTATTCGTATACCAAATTTCATCACAATATCTTGAACGGTTTACGAGCTATGGCGTTATAAAAGTTAAAATTTAGGGCTTTGCCACGCCCCTTTAAGAGTCTTTGCAAACTTAGCACCTAGCCTAGTCTTAATTCTGTTCTCATCTTCACCAAATCACCAATTTTCATCAAAATCGCAGCAAATTTTTTTCAAAATGGACTTGGGTATATTTACATAGAGTATGGGCGGAAGGCGTGGCCGTGAACCGATTTCACGACAGACAGACAGACAGACTGACGACAGACAGACAGACAGACGACAGACAGACAGACAGACTGACGACAGACAGACAGACTGACGACAGACAGACAGACTGACGACAGACAGACAGACTGACGACAGACAGACAGACAGACAGACAGACAGACGGATACAGCTATATCGACCCAGGTGGTGACGCTGATCAAGAATATATATACTTTTTCATACCTGCCACGCCCCCTTCTATGCGTTACAATATACCCTCTGTGAATATACCCTCTGTGTAGGGTATAAAAATGTTTAATTTAAAATCTAAACAAGCAAATAATAATTTTTGTAACGACCCCATATAGGTAGAATGATCCTGGACCGGTGTCCAGGCAGAAAACATAGTTACAGTAGTGTTACATAAAAGTTTTAAGAACCGCATGAAAGTAAGAAGTTGAGTTCGGGTGTTAAGTAGCTGGAAGATGTTTTAGAAACAAGTTGTAAGGAAGGCTGCCACAATTTAACATATTCTTAAGTTTTCGTTGGACTGCAAACTCATTAGATAAATTCAGCACGCTTCAGTCTTGATCTGAAGCCATAATGACTTCGCTCCAGCAAAGGACTTATCCTTTGAGACAACCTCTCAAAATGCTTTTCTTGACAGATGAAGTTTCTGAACCAGTAGAGCGGTCATAGTTGAAAACAGTTTGCATATTTTGGCAAATCTGCGAAAAGAAAGTTCCATTAGTTGATTACAACGCTCCAGATCTTAGATCGAACAATGACCCTGTGAGGAATTTTGAGAGGATCATACGTATAAGAAGTATTACTACGATGCTTTAAGAGATGTTACATTTTCATAAAGCCATAATTTTTTATTCTCAATACCATGGCGCTATACACTATTAAAAAAAAAATGTTATAATATTAAAATTATTTTAAAATAAATTGTAATAAAATATCCTATCGCGGCGACAAGAACCGTCACTAATCACAAGTCACGAATCACAATCACGCTTACATCCTTATCCTTTGAAACAATCGTTGTTCAGTCAATTCATTTAAAATTGACAAGACAAATCAATTGAGTCATTATCCTTGAAAAAGGATAAAACCAAACCAAATTATAACAACAATAGCACTAAGTAAATAAATAAAAAACTTTTCACTGCATTTTCCAGTCATAAATCACTTTCGCCAAAAGTTTTGTCGTTATAAATTTCATATGTGTGAGTTTACGGAAAGAAAGGAAAATTTTTTATGAGTTTTCTTGCATTCCCGCTTCTTCTACTCTCTTTTCTCTTTACTTACGTGTGTGTTGATGAGCACAGGACTATGTAGAGCAGCACAGACAGTATCGAGACTAGGACCACCAACATTGCACGATGAACTGTGGCGGCATGTCATACCAACAGTGACAGCGAGACAAACAAACAAATAATAAAATTTTTCGAAAAAAAAAAGATCGTTTGCTGAAGTTTACGACAAAAGTTGGGACAAATCAATGAACTTTGGAAATTAATGCGTAGGAGGCTCCAAAATATAAAGGCGATTACTTGTAAAAAATAAAAATTAAGAAAAATCTTAAATGCAATAAAAATTTGTGTATATTTTTTTTCTTAGGAAATAATGTTCATAATCTCATATTCCTATTCGGTTAATATTTTTTTGGAGATTTTCTCTAATTTTTAATATGATTTTGGGTAATTTTGTTTTTAATTGATCATCACGACAAATTAATACAAGTCATTTATGAACTTTCCCCTTTAGAAAAATTGCATGTATTTGATATCGAATTGTATTTCAAAATCATATATCCTTTGTGGTTAACGCCTGCCAGCATTATAACATATAAATAGTTTAGCATATGAAGGACATAGACCACATATACTCACATACAAAAAAACAGTGCAACTGAGACAACAACAACGAAACGTAATAAAAATAACTGAAATAACAACCATAAAAATTGTTTAGAGGATAGGGAATCTCAAGTGCTGCAGCCGCTGCCGCACGAGCAGTATAAGGGAATTTTCATGCACTGAGCCAAGTGTAGATAGAACATAAAGGATGCATGTCGGGAAACATGTGGTGCACTTGAACTTAAACGGTTTTTCAACGTAGTTATTATTGTTAAAAATTTTAACTGAAAGGATAAAACAAAAATGTCCCGCCATAAAATGTTTGTCGCTGCCATTGTCGCGTCATACAAATGGGTTTTTTTCCACTGTACTTCTTTTTTGAAAAGTATCAGATTTTTAAATTAAACAAAAATGCGGGCTGAGATTTTTTTCGGCAGGATATGCCGAATGATTAAAAGTGCTGCATGTAGAAGAACGTGCTAGAGAATTCGTTGAGGAAAGTATTTGCGAAAAAATGCTAAAAATGTAGTGAGATGTTGGAAAGTATTGAGAAAAGCGAAAATGTTGTAAGTGTCACATAGCTATTAAATAATAAAACATTGATAAAACGTTAAGAAGTCAAAAATGTTGATGAATTAAAATGTATTGAAACATTTTGAAAATGACAAAAAATAGGTGATGAATATTAAAATATTTAGATCTCGAGGAATTCGCACAAAAAAAATTAAATGTTTCCAAATATTAGTCACTATTCCCTACAGTAAAGAACAAAATTCATAAATAAAAATTATGAGTAATATAATAAACTTTCATTCACACAAAATTTAAATAAAATTCCTTAGTCCAATATGAATTTCTTACGAATAATTTTACGTTGCCTTTCCGAAAAGGAGCAAGAAAATTATCGGTTGCTATCTCAAAAACATACCAAGAGATAATTTTTGGAAAACGGTAACCGAGTTTTTTCTTTTAATTTTGTAAACTTCTGTAATCAAATCCGTCAATTAATTATTCCATTGTTGAAATTAGTATTTTGAATGCCCGATGACTTATGAAAATAAAACCTGCCTACAAGAGGCTAAAGCTAGCAGCACTCTGAGCGTTTCATACTTAAGCCCATTCTTTAGTATCAGACAAACTTAAGTCGTAGATAAAAGTTTTTCACACAAAAAATTTATATTGCATCTCAAGAATACAAATCTGCTGTAAAAAATGGTGTCGATTTATAAAATCCCAGTTAACTTCGAATTGACCTTGAAAACTGATCTCATGGTTAAAGGCAAGACCACTGTTATTTGATTCCCCAGATACCTCAAAACTTTTGTTTAAAACTCTTTATCACTATCACACTTAGTTCTTGAGAAATTGTGAAAACTATAATGAACCACCCGATATTTTGATTTTAAATTTTTGTAACTAAGTCGCATTTAAAACTTTTTATTCCAATTTTTTTAAAGATTTCGCGATTTTTTATTGTTCAAAATAAAACTTACCGCTATGACAACGAATGTAACTTCATTGTTAAATCAATCGATTGAAAGATGTACTGATTCCAAGTTGAGAAACGCACTCCAAACTTTGTATGCACTCAGACTATTACCTAAAAAAGTCCATGTACTTTGGAGTAGAAAAAAACTTTTCTATTGTTTTATACTTTTTATTTTGCTGTATCTCTTTTTCTTCAAAGTCTGCATAATGCTGCAACCAATTTTCAAAATGCTTTTCAATTCTTAGTTTTATCTTTCAATTTCTTTTGCTGAAGATTTCAAACAAAGTGCAAAATCTTGTAATTTTAATGGCGTTGAATTGGGTTCTTCCTCAGTGTCTAAATAAAATTTGGTACAAATTTTTACTTAACACAGCAAATATTCACGCTAAATTTACAAAAAGCTGACGGAGTATTTTTATTTTAGTTGGACAATTTTTTCACTTCATCACTTTGTCATTCCGTTTGTAACGCATAGTAGGGGAGGTATAGAAAGTACTTATATCCTTGATCAGCGTCACCACCTGAGTGGATATAGTTTTTCCCGTCTGTTTGTATGTCTGTCTGTCTATATGTATATCTGTCTGTCTGTCTGTTAAAAATTCAATTTTCAAGAGCTCTTTAAGGGGCGTGGCACAGCTCTAAATTTGTATTTTTATGACGCCACAGTATAGTGAAAAAACTCATTGCAGGGCGTGACACAGACCACAATTTTTATAAACGTTATAGTAAGAAAACTAACAACGTAATCGTTATGAAATGTAATATGGCAGATAAGCTCGCAAAAAGGTGTCTGATTGGAAAATTTTGGCAATGTAGTGCCGGTGGGCGTGGCGCCTCCCATATAAGCAAAAAACGTTTAGTGTTATTGATATTGTAACATGGGAGATATCTTCACAAAAACTTGTGTAAAGATGTCAGTAACTATAAGTCTTAACATTAACTGAACTTCGATGGCAAACCAACTATAGGCGTGGCACCTCCCATATTAATATTAAATTAAAAGTGCTATTTTCAGTGAACTGCAACACTTTCATGAACAGTGAAGTTTCATGAAAGTGGTATGCCTGAGCCAAAATCATGCGAAATAACTCCAGTGGGCGTGGCATCTCCCATACAAGTTAAATTTGCCAAGTTGTATCTCTTTCGAAATATTTGAACAATCGTACTGAAATTTGGTGTAAAGGTTCGATTATGGAAAGCTATTTCTGAATAAAAACGGACTGGATTGGACCAGTGGGTCATCGTCCCAAGTTTTATGGCTAATTTCGGCATATATCGCAAACCATACAAGCTATTGTGATAAAATTTGCAATGCGTATGTCAATCACGAGAAAGGGGCGTGAAATATTTCGTCTTTTTCTTAAACATTTTTCATATTCTTTTGACTTTCAGCCTTTTAGCTTTTCCCAATGGGTATTTCCGATTTTTTCCCCCACATTTTTTAAACCTGACTCAACTTTATTCGACATTTGCTTTATTTTTTCGACTTTTTCATAAATTTTACTACATTTTCCATATATTTACGACTTTTTCAGATTTTTTCAACTGTTTCAACACTTTTCAACCCTTTTGAACTTTTTACATTTATTCGACTTATTCAACCTTTTCAACCTTTTCAACGTATTTTTAAGATTTATTTAAAAAGTACTAACAATGCAGTGTAGGGTATGTGAGTTTCGGCCTTGCCGAAGATAACACCTTAGCTAGTGAATATAAATTTTGAGTGAGACGTGTGCTTTGCTATAAGTTAAGAGTTAAATTAAGTTAGAAAGGAAGGAGATAGGTCGAATTCAAATTCTGCAAATGAATAGAATTTCTTACTTGAAAAAAAAGTAGAATAACTTGCTTTGCAAAAACCAAAACAATTACTGTAAAAACTGTTCAACAACTTAAAACAGCAATTCGTACATATGTTTTGAAAACCGTCAGTAAAGAAAAATTCTATTTATTTCTATATTATAGCTCAGCTTTTGCCATTTGCCAACGATAAACTTCTAAAATCAAGTATTCAAATGAGATAGAACAAATAAGTAATCTAAATTTTAAAATTACAAATCAGTACTAAAAATTAAAGACTTCAAAAGCTTTTCTGCTTTAAATAAACAGACATCTTCCATTGAAAGCGAAATCAATGACAAACATGCGAAATGAAGTGGAAAAAGTTTGCGCTGCATGCGTTGCAAATCAAATAGGCTGCGTGCTTGCTTGCCTGCTGCAGGACAAACGTGGCTCTGCTGCATACCATCCAAAAAGCAGCACAAAAAAAAAAGGAGCGTAAAAAAGCACGACAAGCATGACGCCGCCAAACTTTTCAATGTGCGCTGCCTTGGGCAGACATTTGGAAAAAGCAGCACAGCACACATACAAATCGAAAGCAAAGTAGAGACAAACATACAAATCCGAGTGAAATAGCATAAAAAAAAATTATTGCACGAATGAATGAGAAAATGGCGTAGAAAACGGAAGTCGTCGGGACCTACAAAGTTTTGCGCAATATTGTTGAGTTCCTGCAGCAGCAGTAGCAGCAACACCGAGCAACATAATACGAATGCAGCAATGCTGTTGGCTTTAGCAGCAGCAAACATAGCACTGTGGGAATTTTGTGTAGTAGAGATGATGCTTTTAATTTTGGTAACTGATAGTTTTAAAAGGTCCTTTGGCTGGATAATTTGTTTCTCTAGTTTTGGTCCCATTTTTGAGTACTCGTTAGACTTCCTGTGTGATTGCCTGTAATATGAGGAAATTTGTGATCGTGTGGCTTTGGAGATTGTCCAGATGAATGGTGTATATTATCTAAGAAATGTGATCGCTTCTAAATAATATTCTATAAATTTGCATATTAACTGTTTGCTCGCCAGATCACACAATTCGATGTGCAAAAAAAAAAGGTTTGTACAATTCACTCAAGACTGGAAGATGAGGTCCATGTGAATGAGTTGAATTGAGTAAGTAGCCGTTGAATCTCTATGAATAATTTGTTTGATTTGTTACTGCGGGTGATCATTCCTAGACTGCTGATTAGATTTGGCCTTTTTCAAGATCTAGGGTAGAGGTGTGTTAGCAAAGGACTTTCACTGAAACTGCGTGTCGTCACTCAAGGACTGGAAAAGGTACCACGATAAGAGTTCACGTCCATTCACATAAGTTAGAAACCGTACCTATGGGAGCAATATGCTGGTCAATGGGACATAGACCGGCAATTTGTTTCGTGAAATATCTTAAAAGTAAAATGATAAGTGATAAGTGATAACTTAAAGTTGACAAGCAATGATCGATAAATGATAAATGCTGGATGATAAAAGTGTTGAGCACTAAGCTTTGGGAAAATCCTAAGCTTAACTACTACATACATATGTGTAAATTGGCATTCAAAAACGTTGCTTATCATGCGCATTAACTGTGAAACACTTCAGTTTTCGGTAGCTGGAGTTGATGTAATAGTACTTATCTGATGCGTCATCATCTGTAATGCAATTCAACTCTCCTGAACTAATTTAAGTATATTTTTTTATTTTACAATTTAATAAAAAAAATTAACTTCCACTGTGCAACAGCGACAACAGGCGGCGCAAAGCTTAAGCGGAAGTTAAAACGAATGAACAAACGCTCTGCCTCTCCGTTCAGCTCGAAAAGGGACAACAGACAATACCAACAGTGGCGGTGGAAGTAGGGACGACCGATAAACTAAAGGTATAACAGCAACGTAGCTACACAGTTGAATGAATGCTGCTGCAAAATGTTCTGGGATAATGTTAGACGACGAAAACGGACGACGGGCATAAAAAGCTGTCACACGGAAAATGCCGCATTGCAAAACTACGCCGAATTCGACCAACGGCGCAATTGGAGCGACAGAATAACAACAACACAAATAGTGTGTGTTTATTTGCTTGTTTAAGGCTATGTACATGTGTGTGTGTGTGTGTGTGCCTCTGAAAAATAGCAAGTAAATGTCGAAATGTCTAACGGAAATGGCAGACTTTGGAAAAAGTTTTCATTTCAATGCGCTTTGAAGAAAAAAAAGTCAGCATAAATTTCCCAAATTGAATTCGATGAAAGAATGAATGAGCAAATAATTTCTAAGAATAAAGGTGAAATGGAGTAGATGAGGTAAAGGATGACTATTGGAAATTAAGAAAACTTTCATTTCGGAAAAGAAAAAGTATGCAATTGAAAAAACCTGAGCATTGAGAGGATAAGACTTGGCTTCTTATTTAAATTTAATATGCAAATTGCTTAACAAAAATTGTCCAAAAATTCAAAGAAATTTTACTATAACTGAATGTAAGAAACGCCCCTAAGATTTTTTGGAAAAGATATATGCAAATCGTGGATATACTTATTTTCAATATTTACTCAAAAGATATTTAAAATTTTAAGCTATTTTTTTATATGAAGTCAGACGAGCTTTTTGTGTGGGATGTTTTTGTGAGGTCGAATTGTGGCTGTCCATTTAAAAATTATCACCAATGGTAGTCATCGTTGTACGTTTTGTTACTGCAGAAATAACTCTTCAGCGCAGTACATAATTAATTAGGTCAAATTGTAGAAAATTTAAAATTCAAATGAACCAAAATTATGCAGTAACCAATTTGGAGTGCATGGCAAACACTTAAAATCGGTACAAATTAAAATGTTGCAAGCAAGCAATGGTGTACAATAAAACCTTTTGGAGTTGTTGCGCACAGCAGGGCCTGTGTTTTAACTCACAATGAGATAGAAAACAAAAAGTCTTTACATTATTTATTTAAAAATTAAAAGGATTTAAATGGCGGGCCAAAGAGACCACTGTTGTTCATTTTGTTTCTGTAAGCTGACTACTCAACGGTAGGTATAAAAGAAGCTAGTGTTGCTTATGTTTCGATATCTTGAATGCATGACGCCTCGATATCTGAATGAAAATTGTTGCAATGGAAAATTCCTTTCAAATGAGGTACTTATTGTGAATTAAAAAAATTTATGTCCTTCTTTCCCTAAATCTTGTATGGGCCATTTTCGACTCCTTTCTGCACGTCAGGCTGAAAGTAGGCTTAAAAAACTTCTTTTAAAGGGATATATTTACATATGTATATCCCTTTAAAAGAAGTTTTTCATTAAAATGATTTAAGACAGGCTACAAAACTTTTGATTTTCAGAACAGCTTCATCGATATTTATGAAAATCTTATGTATTTAACAGTAAGTTATAAAATGAAGTATAAAGTATGCCTGCATATATATAGAAATTTCATTTTAAGCTCAAGCTGGTGGTGGATAATTAGCTGCCAAGTGTATTTCTAATAAGCTACTAAGCCTGAACACAGTTGAAGTTGCATCATCAATCTGGACTTTCAGGAGCTCATAGGACTTCGGTCCTAGCCTGCCACTTGCTGAAGCCTATTAGAGTGGATCGCATGCGGAAGGCTCTTCCGGGAATGCATTGTGGTGTTTGTGGTTGAAACCCAAATCGTGGGGAGAGCAAAATGTTACGCTCAATGTGGAGTTGCATTTTCTCAACCTAGTTGCCGTTTTAAAATAGAAAGGCTTTCAAGGCAGGTGGTCAGGTTGAAAAATTATGGCCGTTTGTGGGGGTTGGGGTTGTGGTTCCGCTTAAATATTAATTTTCAGATTGTAAATATCTCGTGAATTAAAAAATATATATTTGATTCATAGGTAGAAATTACATGTTATGCACATAAATGGAAGTGGTCCAAAAGTTAGTGAGACAATGTCACTCTTGGGTTTGCTCTCGAAAATTTTTTTTATATTAAAGAGAGAGATCGTTGGGAAAAAAAGGATTCTAAAAGGTTGTTTTGTCGTCAGATCTCATGAGTGGGCGTTATTCCGCTCCTTGAAAATTTAAATCATTATAAAAGGAACGCTTTATTATGTTAAAAGTTAGTATATCACCAATAGTTGACATTATCTTTTTCTAGAACGAAAATGGATAAAACTTCATTGATGAGCATTGACCTACCATTTGAACAATATGCATCCTTCGACATTGTATCAAAAGGTAGAGAAGATTAAGTATGTTGAACATCGTTGTTATAACATTGGTTGCAATCATATCTTATTTCTCAAAAATTGAGTAATATTGCATACAAAGGTGTGGCACCTCAATATGCTATAGGCCTAAGTGCCAAGAAATATGCTGTACAAATTAAAGCAAAATTGATTTTTGAATTAAAGTAGTCTTGAACTCTCACCGCACGAACAATTAGGAAGACTATTATTAACCCATTCCAGCCTACTGGGCATTTAAATATCCATGAGCAGAGAAGTTTTTGAGCAGTTCTAGTGCAGCCTAGCGTTGAGCTATCTGGTAAAATTTTTTTTTTCTTTTGACAGTGTAAGGATAGGTTATCAATCTAGTCTTTGAGCTTACATTAAAAATTTTAGGTTTAAATTACATTTTCAGGGTTTGGAAACTAATGGAAAGCCGAATTTTCATTACAATCCCTCATTAAAGTGCCGAAGATGAATGATTTTTTTCATCCCAACATTAAAATTTTCTTAGCCTCAAGACTGGGAATAAGTCAGCTTCTTCAGCTTCCTAAAGAGTTTTAGAAACACAACATGATATATGACAAAATCTTCTATTCGAGAATTTGATTAGGGTGAGGAATTTATAATATATTATACATACTTTCGATTTATTTTAGACTTTATAATATATCGTAAAGAAAAACGTAGCTTTTGAATATTATCACATTTTTTTTTTTTATTTTCTCTCACCCAATTTCATAGCCATGCAAAAAGTAAAGCACAACGATAAAATAAATTCATAATAAGATTAAATAAAAACCTTGCAAAAAAAATCACAAAAAAAAAAAAAATATGAAACCAAATAAAACTTATTAACTGAAAAGTGCAACAAAAAAGGGGAGCAAAAAGTGCTCTGGTTCAACAGAGAAAAAGTAATACTTGTTAACCCAGTTATCCTTTGTCAGGATATACGTGTAAACTACAAAGAAAATGTGCAACGTAATAAAAAGTGAAAAAAAAAACGAAAATCGGAAAATGTAAGTGAAAAATTTAATTTGCAATTTCATATCAGATTTTTTCTTTTTTCGCTATTTGATGCAACATTTTCTGTATTACAAATTTTTTCAAGCTGATATTTTAATTTTTACGAGTACATTGTACTTTAAGGCAAAAGTAAAAGTTTTCGTTTTGTTTGTCTTTGTTAATTAAAGTACAATGTTGCTTATTTCTGGGTGTCCGAAATCTTATTTTTCTAACATGCCTTTAACTGAAGGTTCTTTTCATTTTTGGGAATTTTTTCGTAAGAAAAATCTCACAAAATGGCTTAGCCAAGTTTTTTATTCTCTTTCTATATGAAAAGTACAAAGTTCATCTTATTTCGTATTTGACTTACAATTTGCAGAAAATTGTTATATTTATTACCGAAATATTTAATTAAAGCATTTGCACTGCACGTAACGATTTCCACTATTTTGAAAAATTTAATCGCCTTTTTATTTCAATTTTATATTCGTATTTATGTACTCTCATATGCGATGAAAATTATTAGAATGTACTCGTACAATGCATTTGTAGTTGTTCACTTTTTTGATAAAAAAATTTGTTAATGCATTTGTAGTTGTTCACTTTTTTGCAACGGTTCGTTGTCACGGTAGTTTACTTTATTGCGACGGTGAAAAATGTTGGGTAATTTATTTGTTATTTTTAACTTTTTGCCACCATGTAAGATATTTAATGACTCAATGCAAATTTTATTGTTAACTTTTTAGTGACGATGACCAATAATAGAATTTAATGCTGATTTTTAAATTTATGTTGACTGATTTGATTAGCGCTTTGGCTGTGTCTACTATGTGCAAACTTTTAACGATTTTTTTTAAATGTTGTCCATTGACTTCATGTTAACAATTTAACTATAGGATGCTTTGTAAACTAAATGATTTCACGCAAATTTTAAATATTTCCAGAACGGTTATGCAGGTTATTAAATTATCCTTCAAATAATACCCATTCTGTTAAAATCTGTTCATGGTTTCTTAACTTTTGTAATAGCTATTTCCTCTTATTGTAATGGCTATTCTTCTGCAAATAACTCTGAGGGGTAGACATCAGCATATTAAATATATCATACAACAATCGTATGTATAATACGTAAACGTAAACAAAAGTAATTCTTATGGTACCTAAAGGGGAATACGCTATCTTATTTCTAGTAACCATCTACTTACCAGTAATTTTCGTCCCACAGTATGGCGAAAGTCGATGTAAACCGCTAGAGG
The DNA here is from genome assembly GCA_963680825.1 of Meiosimyza decipiens. Taxonomy (NCBI): domain Eukaryota; kingdom Metazoa; phylum Arthropoda; class Insecta; order Diptera; family Lauxaniidae; genus Meiosimyza; species Meiosimyza decipiens. The sequence continues at coordinate 51,828,575 of OY804258.1, forward strand.
ATTCTGTATTTCTCGTAAATATCAAGAAAAATATCATTTGAAGCCTTCTAGTGGTTCCATTAATTTATGCCCCATTATGGAAAAAAATGCATTAAATGGTATATGGTTAAAGCTTATAAAATAAGGATAAAAATTTTAGAAAAGCCATAAATGCCTATATTTTATTATCATATTATTAACTAACATTCTTGTTCCAAGCACGAAATTCATTAAGCTGATTATACTACTTTCAATCGCTGCTATGCGATATCATCAGCAAGCTTTGTCAGCTGACTATGTTTGTATGTCAGCATCCCAGCAGGCAATTGAACAATTCATTCCCCGGAGAAGGTTTGCTAGCACTGCTCCGATTGTAAGAGGCCTTCTCAAAACTAAATTTTCATTCAAGTAAAATATGTATGCTTATTTTCTTTTTTTTTTTATTATGATTTATGTTTTTATTTACAATCTGTACTGAAATTTTAATTAGCAAAATAGTTACACTCCACTGAGTGTATACTCATGAAATGCTATATGCCATATCACAGCAGGCGTGCTATGAGACCTTCCCACAGCAGCAGTGCTATAAGACCTTCCCACAGCAGCAGTGCTATAAGGCCTGATATTAGAAGATAAAGAAGAAGGATTTCAGGTATTTTTTTATTTCATGTATTGCAATGTTTTATGATTCGACATTACTTTTTTGTCATTGCATTGTACTTATACGACATCAAATGTAGATAAATGGTTAAAAGTAAGGAACGGTGTGCATGTTGCTAGGCTGGTCTTCTGTTTCATGTTATGTTAAAGAGTGGTAGAGTGTTGTGTATTCAATGTCAAATTATAAATTAAGAAAACGTCACAAAAAATAAACATCAAGAATATCAACGCAAGGGAGGTTGACGCTGATAAAAAAAAAACATTTAACTAACACGACGTAGTAAGATTTAATTTTTTCAAAGTACTTCTCTGACCCCTTCTACGGTTAGCGGTCTTAGAAGGGCTCTTGACGCAAGCGATGTAGGAAGACCTGCTTGAAGAGTATTTCTATCAGGCCTGCTAAAGAAGGCCTGATTTATCGGGACGTTTCATATAAAAAAGAAAGTAAGTTTGAAGGGAGGTGGCCTGCTAACTCCTGCCCTTGCCTACTGGGATACTGTTTTCCTTTTTGCATGGACCAGTTAAGAATCATAGCAAAATATAAACATAGTGCAACGAAAAAAAAGTTACTTTATAATATTTGCAAAAAAAATTAGTGTAAATGTTTTTTTGAATATTTGGACCAACTGCAATAATTTTTCACTTTATGCAATTTGTACCGAAATTTGTAAGCTAAGGAGAAAAAAGTGATAAAAATCAAAATTTTAACGAACATTTTGTCAATGTATTCTAAATTCTTTTAATATTTTTTTCATTTTATGTTTTAAATTTTCAGTAATTGATTAAACGAAATTTTTAAGTCTATTTACATCTAAAAAACTGGTGGGGTGGTCCACTTGAAGAATAGTAACTCATATGTGGATATATCAGTACTCTTTTACCTTTCAGTGAAATCGAGCATTCTTTCCTTTTATTATTTTGATACAATTTTTTTATACGAATTACAGAAAAATATTATACTAAATAATCTTTTTCTTTCTTACAGGTACGTACACACAAATCGCTGATATTTTTGGTAAGAAGAAAACAAAAGATTATTGAAATAGCTCCAAAGTTCTATTTAAAATTAGTTGCTGTTGCGAAACTTAAATTTAAATAAAATGTTTAAACAATTCTCATAAGTTTTTACCTAAAAAATGCAACATATTGCAATTTAGCAAACAATTATCAATAGATACAATCGCATAAGATATGCGCATAACTTTGCTTAAGTAACGAAAAAAACTTAGTTTGGAAAACGAGCCGACATTACTAAGTTAAACAGCGCCATCTAACGCTATGCTGCTGCTATTGCACAAAACAAATACACAAAGTGCATTCGACACTTTGAAATCAATGATCTTTAGCATGTCCATGTATGGTCAAGCAACTTAAGGCCGCCAATTTTAAATTGCAATTTTTCTTTTTTTTTTTTGCTTCTTGTAGACCATTGTATCTTTTGGGTAGAACCTTTCAGAGCAAATAAATGCAAATCGTCGTCTGCTATAACATTCCACACCAAAATGTAACCAAGTTGGGTAATCGACGTACCAGCTATTCAATACGCCAGCCATGCAGCCAAGCCCAAAACGCGTTTTTTTTATGTTTTTGGTCTGCATACAAAGCGTTTTGCGTACTGTGTCTTGCATTCGTATGTCGCGTGGGTCAATTCAAATGAAACAAAAACAAATAATTTTGGGTAAAAAAAAGTACGAAAAAAATATGAGCAAAACTAAAGTAATTGCAACTGCGCGTAGTTAAACAGAAAAGGCTTGCAATAAGTCGCCGCTGTCGCCAGCGTATTGTCAGAAGGTTTATGTTGCGGTTTTGCGACAATTATCTAAATTGGTCAATCGTTTGGAAAAATGAATTTTGATATCAACGTTTAATTAGTACGGAAAACTGTTATATAATATGGACTTAAGATCGAGTAATTTTTGTAAAGTATTTTGATTTAAGTTTTTTTGGGAAATCAGTGACAAATGAGATATCAAATGCTTGCTATGCTTTGAATCACAAGACACCGATAAAAGCGGCAAAAGTACAGCAGTAGGTAAATAAAATTACAAGCCAAATGCTCGAGAAACTTAACTGCCGAATATCCGGAGAATTGTAGTAGTTGGTCAATTAATTAGTTGGCGATAAAGAGCAATTAACCAGATATTTTGGTCATTTTGCGTTAGCTATAATTCATATTCTGAAGGCTATACCAATTAATTACCGATAGGATCAATTTAAATAATATCATAAACATATAAATACGTTAAAAAATTTTACTTATAATAATAATATCGCAATAGTATTATGCAAGTGTGCTGAAAATTCTCTTAATGAATTAAAAATCACTCCAATGTATATTTTGCACTTTTCAAATCACGATGGTTCTGAAACAATTGAAGGTACTGAAAATGCAATTCCTGTTCCTGTCACGAAGTCATTTTGTTATGTCTTCAATAACGCAAAAACTCCATGACAATAAAGTTTTTTCGAATGGTTTCATATCGGCTAATTCCGCCTCAGCAGTTGCTTATTTGTTTTTCTTTATTTTTTTTTTTCAAGAAAATCTGGTAACTTATGCAGATAGATGCTCTTTAATTTGGGGTTTGTTAAAGCTTTTTCCCAAAAAAAAAAGCGGGTTATTGCAAGCAATTGCGGTGTAATGTGGAATAAGAATTTCACAATGGCTTCAGAAATGTATTGTTTTTCTTTTAACTCGTTTCTATATCGCGTTTTTAACAACAGCTTTCACACGGTCGTTTGCTGACTCGTTTTTGTTTCACTTCAGCTACGTCAACTTTTGTGCAAGAAAGTGAAAAATGATTAAAATTGTGAAGTTCTCATTTGTGCGTCTTTAAATACATATGCAGTAGAACCTCGCTAAGGGTACGGGCACGTAAGTGTGTGGCTGCTTCAATAGTGTTTTATATGTTTACATATTTTTGTTGCCGCTCTAAAGTTACTGCTTATCGCTCATTGCATATCCGTAGCCTAATCTGGATCAATTTAAACCGGCCCCAGTTCGTATTATGCAGAGATCCGTATATCCAAAGGCATGTTAAAATTATTGAAGAAAAACATAAACAAATGTTAGTTTATTTATTTTAACAAATAAAAGTAATGTAGGCATTTTGAAAAAAAAAAAACAAAAACAATTTATTCAAGATAATAGTTAGAAATAAGAATAAAATAATGGAATAAACATCAACTCAAAATTTATTTAAAAAAATTGGTATCTTTTGTTTGGCGATTGCATTGCACGCTGTCGTAGCGTTCTTAGAATGGTCAGACTCTCCAATTCACTTTTATTTTCGTCCGCCCATTGTATGCGACATTTTTGATGGCATTTTGATGAACAACACTTCCTTTTGTCGTATTTCGAAGCTGTTCGGTGATTCCCCGTTCTACAGTAATGAAATAAAGCGCACGCAGAAGCAGGCGAACTAAGGTGTACGAACGAAGTGTTTAGGAGAATATTCGGGATTTCCCCGTGCTATGTACTCATCCATTGCAACAAAGTGTAGTGTTATAGCTCAAAACTGTGGGAAGTATCAAGTAAGCGTACATATAATGTGTGAATATAACATAACTATATATGTTTTATTTAAATGTATTTTTGATTAGTGCACGATATAACATGCGATCGGGATTAGCGAAACTAATGTCGATCCAGATTACAAGGGAGATAATGGAAATATTTTCTTTTTTCATCCTGTCCGGATTATAGTAGAATCCGGATATGGCCATAACCGTATAAGCGAGATTCAACTGGGTGTCACCTCCGTCACCTGCGTTTACCGTCATGGTCCATTTCATTTCATGTTTTAATTTCGATGTCGTCTTATCAAAATAAGTAAAATGCGATTCATTTCTTGGTATTTGTGCAACGGATTGTTTTCGTTTCGTTAGTGTTTCGTTTCTCTTAGCTCATACCTATTTAGGTAAGATAAAAATAAGCATTTTTTAATTATTCTGAGTTTGAAATTTATTACACTCACTTTCATCACCTTCATCACAATGTCCAGATCCTTCATCACAATTAATAAATTCAACTGTTAGATTTGAGGACATTTCGAAATTAACTTGTTGTTAGTTCGGCGTTCAATTTTAATTTGACATTCTGTTGCGTACCTATTTGTATACAAATTAACAGCAAAAAAATTATCAGAATTTAGGATATAAGATCGGAAACATATGTGTTTTCTATTAACCGTCTTTTCAGTCATCCGTCATGCAGTCATCCCCGTTCGTGACGGCTAATCGAGGCTCTACTGTATACATACATAGAATATTTTGCTAAAAAACTTTAATTTTGATTTTTTCTCATTTCAACATAATTCTGTATGCAACACAATAACTTTAAAAATATATGAACAAAAAAAAAAATTGCGCTTTTGAAGTCTTATTTCCGAGGTTATCAAAATGTCACCTTTTTGTTGTTGTTGTTAGTATTATTTCTGATGCTGTTGACTGCTCTGCTTATCATAATCTGCTTTTTTTTTTCTTTTCTTGTGCTTTTCCCTCAATGACTTCAATTCTTTCGCCGCACAAACAACCAAATGAACAGCAACAGCAAAACATTGCGCGTTTTCACAAACCACGCGAGGTTATCAATTTTTACTGCGTTTGGGTCAGCGGCAGCTGTGCAGCAGCAACGCAATAATGAAAAGACTCGTTTGTGTCCAGCATTTAACTGAATGGGAGAGTCGTATAAAACAGGCAGTCAGGAGTGACTAATCGAGTGAATTAAAAAAAAAAACTAAACAAAACAACCAAAAAAAAAAACAAAGCCCAAAGCAAAACAATAAAAAAGAAAAGACAAAAATAAAAGGAAACTCGAAATAATGAATAAAAATATAACAACAAAAAAAATCTTAAGTAATGCGATTTGCATACAAAATGTTTACTTGTTTTTATGGAAAACTGCAAAGAACTAAATGAGCAAGGAACAGAGAGAGAGAGAGAGAGAGATAGATAGATAGAGAGAGACAAAAAGGAAAATTAAAAGAGCTTCGAATACAATGAAATCATGACTTAAATTACAAGTGTTCGACAAACAAAAATTGTAGTTAGTTAGAGTTTTCAATGCTATTGTCGAATGATTTCATTTGATATAAACTCAATATATTGTTCAGAAACATAGTGTGATATGTTGAGAATTTTACTTGATATCAAGCTGAACGAACGTTTGTACTCGTTACGTCTGTTTTGACATTTAATCCAAAATGCAACGTTAGCAAACGAATCGAAACAGATCAGCTGTTCTGCAATCCCATAGATAAAAAATATTTTAGCAAACCAAAAATTTTGTGCCAAAAGCAAAAAATGCGTGAAATTACTGAGAATTTAATAAACTTGATTGAAATATTAAATAGGTGCATACATAAACTATTTACATTATTCCCAAATTTTAAGATAAAACTTAAAGAAACAAAATTTTGCAGCTACCCTTTCCATGCTGTGTTCCTCTCATTTTTACTAACATATTTTGGATGGGATTTCAGATGAATTCCATGTTTATCCCTCACAGTAGCAATTACATAAAAAATCTGTCATTTTAATTACTTATTGTTGAATTTTACTTTGAAAATATTGTTGTGTGCTGGCAAACAGCTGGTATGACGAGTAGTGACGCTTTGAAGTTCGGCTCTTACGGAACAACTCGTCTCGTCAAAATGTTTCGTTCACTTTCGATCAGTTACGTTTGTTTATTTTGGCTATTACCATTGGCTTACATATACTCGAACTTACTCGTCACGTCTCGTCACGTCTATTTTGGTTAAGTCTTTAGGTTATAAGTAGCAATAAGAAAGTGCGGATATACCTTCCCAAAATAAATTTTGAAGCCACTAATTTGATTACAATAATAAAGAAATCATTTGAAAAGATTTTTAATAAGGTATAAATCAAACTTATGACGGTAAGACTTGCGACCAGCTCAATAATTACTGGGATATAACGAATAATTCATAATTTAGAAAAATTTCTTTGAAATGTTTTTAGAACATGCCACGTTTGTTCAGATAATTTTGCCCAAAAACTGCAAAATTTATCAATTTTATGCTTTAGAAAGTTTTCGAAATCAAATAAGAGTCACGTGTAATGCTGTTTTCCTTGAACTAAAATAAATATAATCAAAAATAATTGATCTTCACTGATGGCTCTACAATAGAACATATAACCAGTTATAGATAAAAAAAATAGTGAACCCCTTTTATTAGATCCTCGGTTTATTGAACTCTCCGAATAACTGTTCTAAGAAAAACCCAATAAAATTTTCCTCATTTGATGGTTTTGATTCGCGATTTCTATCCGAACGAGTACCAAATTTAGTGATCGTTTTTGTCATTAGATTCGTGTGAGGTGATAAACTTTTTTTTCAAACGAAAGACAGCTCAAAAAAAATTTTGGACATCACTTAAGGAGGCTGGGAACTCTGAAATCATTTTTAACTCGAAATAGATTTGTTTTTTAAACAAAAGTTAGTTCGAAAAATAGTTTTAAACATTACTAAAGCAAGCTTGGGACCCTAAAAAGATACGTCTTTGATCCAGAAATGGGTCCGCAGACCATGGTGATCGTTTTTGACTTCCAAAACATGGCATCACTCATACGACTATAACGGCAAAAACGATCACTACAGTTTCGGATGGAAATAGCGAAACAAAGCGAATAAAATTTTTTGCACGTAGAACAGAACGTTACCATTCCGTTCCTCTGTTTTATTTCTGCTTGCCGTAGTACGGGTTGGTGTTTGAATCAAAAAGTGAAACAAAGAATGTGAGAAGTAAAGTTTGCGTTATGTGATTTAAACGTTACGATAAGGTGCGATTTTTTTTTCATTCCCTGATGTAAATCCCCTGTTAAATTATTCTCGCTTAATTGATTTCCCTGCTTTAATAATCAGAAAAAATATTTCTCAAGTGAAAAATACATGTAAAATTCCCCATTTAAGATATTAGACGTTGAAGAGGTAGAAACGATTGATAAGGTTCCAAATGTTAGCGAACTGTTTCAAAATATTCAAACCATTCTTCTTCCAAGAAATATTTCAATGAATTAGAAAATATGGAGATAGAAATCTTCACCAATAGAGACCATAACCGATTTTTTAAGCAGATTTTTTTTGTGAAATGCTAGTCAGAACTGAACTTACTTAAAAAGCTATTTAACTTTTTTGTATTCGTATAATTAAAAAAAAACTAAAACCTTTAAATAATAGCTGAAAGATATACATCAAATTTTTTCTGGATCTTATTTTGGGATTTTGGATTAATTATCCGGGAATTGATCCGTTGAATGAAATAAACGGGGCCCGCTGTATTGATTCCCTGGTTAATAGATTCAATTTTTTTATGTACCGTTAGAAGACCAACTAAGCGGGGTCTACTGCAACTGAAAATTCAACCCTTTCAAGGTACAGTAGGTCCTGTCCTTTCAGCAGAATAGCAAAAATAAATCAATGCCAGCTCATCATTTGTACAGACACACTCTCATCTTGGAATGCTATACTGCCCTTAAAAGCTGAAAGGGCGTATCTCGGATAGAAATTACTGGTATCTTAGTTCAAATCTTTAAAAAATCTCCTAAGAGAGTTTCCACTAAATCAATTTTACATGTATTTCAACAAATTGAGATAAGCAAAATATCACTCGCAACTCACTTTTTTGAGATATGATCTGAGATGCAATTTCAACCCCAATGATTTTAACAAATATCTCAAACAAAACTTCTTTGCAAAACGTCGGAGTTCTTGGGAAAAAACTTCGAATTGGTAAATGGCTACCAACAGCTTAAAAGTAGCATTCTGAGTTAATGCATAAAATTAGATAGAAATGAAACCAACAAATTTATTCGATTACATTAAGGTGACTTTGTGTGTTTTCTCATTAAGAGCGGTCTCACGCCCACTAAAATATTTTTTAAACGAGGGCTTATGGTTCAATTTACCTCTATACTAAATTTCATGAAAAGCAAATTCGGCTGGCTCGTCTTGCTACTTTCTAAGTAAACATTCGGTAGTCACGTGTTTAATATTCGGGACCATATTTCCGTAATCAAAAAATGTTGTTTCGGCTTATAAAAATTTCCAACGCATATATCATGTACCTTTTCTATGTAGACCAAAGCTAGCTGGTATGCAAGTGGGGTTATCTATGCGAAATATATCGTTCGTGGAATAAGAATGTGATTTGCTTAATACGGAAAGTAGTGGGCGTAGAGCTGATTGTCTCTGAAATAGTGCGCATCGATGTCTTAAGCTAGCTTATTTATTCCTGTGGACACTGTTGAGCCAAACGAGGACGCATTACTCAGCAACGGAAAAACCAAGCGTAGAGTAGCGCATCAAATGGTTTTTTTTTTGTGTCAGCTGCCTATGTTGTTGAAGTTTGGTTTTTGAATCTTGTTGCGGTATTCGTAAGATGTTGTTAAAAATGTGTGCTGAGTACGGATATGTCTTCAGTAAGGGGTTGATTGAATGTGTGATATGATTTTGGGTTGTGTGACTATCGCGAAGTCAACGGCGTACAAACATTTTCTGGAGAAGATTTATGGAAAATATTGAGTGTATCGATGGAAATTCCTTGGGAAGGCTATTATTTGGTTTTGTTTTGTTATATGACTTTTATACCTCAAATATTCACCGTTCTGTAAATATTAGCAAACAAATCGTTCGGAAGCATTCAACAACGCGGAATAATGAAGTCCCAAATTATGTTAGTAAGCACACACAGTTTTGAAAGGCTAAAATGGAGCTACTGAATTCTTATGAAATTTAAATTAACAATGCCTTTTTTTCAAAAAAATATAAAAGTTTTATAAAAAACTCGGTTAACAATTTTGAAAATTTTTTATAACTCGAAATCGATTGATCTTTAAAATGATATCTTTATTCATGTTATCAGACCAACTTAATGAAAGTTTTTGTTGGCTATATCTCATAATTAAAGTGTCAACATTAAAGTTTGCAGAAGGTTTTTTATTATTTGGAGAAATTACAAAAACTTCAACCTATATAATATCACTTGAAGTTGAGAAAATTTTTTGAATTTTGATTCAATATTAATATACTGAGAGATTATTAACTTTAGTGTAAATGATATAGTACACAACCTGTACTTAAGTTGCCATCAAGTACTTGAGATTTGAGTTAAAGTTTTAAAGCGCATTTCTAAGTCATTAAAAAAAATCGGGCACCAATTGTTGAACACAATTTTTATCAGAGCAGAAACTGTAAAGTTTTTGCCATATATCCGCATGAAAACAACAACAAGCTCATGAGTCATTGACTCAACTCAACGCTGAGTGATATGATCAACATGTGCGCCTTGCTCAAGCGCTGATAAAACCGCAGTTCAGTGGCTGGTTTTTTTTTTCTAACTTAATTGAATAATTTCCGCTTGAATTTTGCATTTCATTTTTTATTTGTTTATTTTTATTTAAATTGACGTTAAGTTTCTATGGTATTTTTTTTTTGTTTTGCTTAACTTTTCATGTAGGTGCCCATTGAAAAGATCTCTACTCAGAACTAGTTCGAATTGTTCTTCATTCCTTGTGGTAAACACCATCAATTGATTTGTATAAACATTCATTTAGTGTGTTAATTAACACTTGGCGATGACGTCAAACAGCTGTTTCCTGAGTAAACATAATCGATGTTGGAAAAATTTAATTATATTATATACAACTAGATATAGATGAGATTTTTCTTTTTATAAAAAAAATTTCACTTTCATGAGAATGTTATGGGAAAAAATGTGGCCACAACTTTTCAATTTCATAAATTTCTATGATTTGAAGTGCTCTGATAAAGAAAATATCACATAAGCAGTGTTACTCCGAGTTTTGTTTAATGGCTTATATTGGTTGCAATAATTGAAATTTGGGAAAAAAAATAAGAAACGTTGCGTATGGCTCAGTTGTGTCTGATTACAGAGCCTGTTATAGCTAGAGATTTTTTTAGCGTTTAGTTTTTGAAAATCGAAAAAAAGAACAGAAAACCTGCAAAAGTGAATGAAATATTTATTTAGGGCGATACATCAATTACATTCAATTAATTTTAAAAGATTATTTTATGAAAATGTTGCCCGCGACTACGCCTGAGGTGGTTCAGCCGTAAGCTCCAATTTTGGCATATTTTTCCAGCATTTCGGTTGGTATTTCACCAATGGCAGCTGTAATGTTGACTTCCAGGACTGCTATTGTGACTGGCTTGTCCTTGTACACGAGAGATTTCACGTAGCTCCATAAAAAATAGCCTAGTGGGGTAGAATCGCATGATCCTAGCCTCTCAACAGATCTATGATATCGCGTGCCGTGTAACAAGTGGCATTGTCTTGTTGAAACCACATGTCAACCAAGTGCAATTCTTCCATTTTGGGTAAAATAAAGTCGGTAATCATTGCACGGTACTTTGCTCCATATTCTATATTGCTGCGATTTTCATTATTTTTGAAAAAGTACGATCCAATGATGCCACCGGCCCACAAACCGCACCAATCAGTGCATTGGTAGCTCATGAACTGCCTCTTGCTGCTCTTCAGACCAAATTCAGACATTCTGTTTGCTGACGTTTCCGTCGAGCCAAAAAATGAGTTAAGTCGCTGAAGAAAATTTTTCGATAAAATAATTGATCTTCATCCAGCTTCACAGTGCACGAATTTTGATAATCAAGATCAATAATTTGCAAGCGTTGTTCGTTTGTTAGTCTCTTCATGGTGAAATGGAAAACCTTAGCGAGCATTTGTGTCGTTGGCGTTGACACATGTTACGAATCTTGGTGAGCTGTCAAAAAATTTACAGTGAAAAAAAAATAGCAAAAAAATCACCCGTTATGTTTAACGCTTAGTATTTTCGATAGAGAACCTCGTATAAATTCAATGTTCATTGTGAGATGTACACTTTCATGCGTTTGATTAAATCTCCCATGTTTCAAAATTAATTCTAAATATTAATTAAACATTCCGAAGAAGAAAAAATGATTATATGAAAGGTTAGGCATAAAATTATACTATATAACTTTATTTCTATTAATTATAATATGATTATTATAGTTTTAAATATTGCCAACGGACTTTCAATATGGATTCCTCATCAGACGCTTAATCATTTGGCTTGTTATCTTCGTCTTTTTCCTCTTCAGCAAATGCATCTACTTCAAAGTATCTGGCCAAATATTCCAACGCTGCGTCTTGCTCACTTCCACTCAGTTGCTAAAAGCGAGTACGGCGATTCAATGCAACGTTTATTTGAAACTAAAGTTATTTTTGTGTCTTAACTTAGAACATGTTCAGAGCTACGAATATGTTCATATATAAGGGAGGGTGGGCTTGGTTTTACCACTTTTTAGAAAATTAGCACTAAGCATGCCAATTATTATTTTCACAAATTTGCCTTTCTATACGATAGCTTCATGTTTTAGTTAGTGTGTGGTAAAAATTTAGACTCAAATATTGTAAACTTCTTTTTTATAATGTTGATAAGGAAACAATGCCAGACGTTAACTTTAACATTGTATGTAGGGCTTTTAAACATTCTTTTTATAGAAGTCACAGAGGGTTGAGCTATTCGGTTGAACCGTATTGAATTTGCCTTGTTACAAACGTCATTCGACCCTTGGGACTTAATAGTGTTCAAAAATCTGTGCAACTCTTTCCCATAGCACTGTGATTTAATCTGGAAATGATGACTTTGGGTAAAAAAATCTACAGCCACAGCTTGAATTGAAGGCTTGCAAGAGTGTCACTTGTTTAATTTCATTTTACCTATTTTACGATATGGATCATTTAGCTACTGAACAACGCATTAAATTTATTAAATTTTTCTACAAAAATGGAGAAATTTCCATTGGCGCATTTTGCGTTTTAATGAACGATTCTGGTCGGTAAGCATTAAAATACTTTAACCCTACATAAATTAAAGAAACTGTATCTTTCAAGAATATTTTGACACCTGTACTTGAGCTTTTCGAGCCTTCTGTAGAAAATATCTTCACTGTTAGTCTTCATTAACATATCCTTCAACTCACGCTTGAATTGAAGCCTGCCAACGCTGGAGTGAGCAGAAGTTACACCCATTGGAAATTTGAACAACAGGCACTACGACAACTTTTGAAAAATAAATTTTCGTCAGCTCCTTTTTTGGATACGTGAGTTACCAAGATTTCCATACATGAAGCTCTGAAGCATATGATTGGGCTTTGAAAAGCCATTGCCACTGCAAAAAGTAACACACTCGTACACAATATGGTCTTGGTGGTTTCGTTGACAAATATGTCTTCAAATATTACCCTCAATAATATAATCAGTCGCTGCTGATCGCTATGGCCGCTAGATAACCAGCTTTTTATTGCCTGCGATTGAAGAATTTGATCGGGATGATAGGTTGTATTAAAAAGATGATGTCATACAATACGAGAAATTTTGGCTTTCTTGAGCGAAAAGTTATCTGAACACGTGGTTTCGCAACGTAACTGACTTTTTAGATCGTGCAATTTTTTGACTTTTTCTTGTTGGGCTACACTCAATATATTGTTAACGCATACAATGTTCTAAATTTAGAGTAATGGAAACCATCATTCTTTGAACTGTGGCCATTCGACATGAAGCTATCATGGTGGAAGTTTGAATAATTTTATATATAATGACAAGGGTCACAAAATATAGGAATATAAAAATTAAACTGATTTATAAATTATATATGCACTTATGAACCTTTCTTATCAAAAGCTCTAAGTCTACTAATAATTACTCCATTGTACTTGAGTACTCTAAAAATATTATGAAAAAAGTACAAATGTATTAATAATGCCATCACAAGGGCAAATTATCTGCATACTAAATATGTAAATCGTATGGCTCAATTGAATCAGATAGTCTGTTATATACTATATATAACGCGAACTTAGTATTTTCGACTGAGAACCTCTTCTAAGCTCAATGTTTATGGTGACATGTACACTTTCATTCGATTAGAATAATTTTGCTGTATTCGGAAATTAATTCTTCATATTAATTGTAGATTTCGAAATTGGCAGAAATGTTTCTTTAGAAGCTTAGTCATAGTATCACATAACTTTATTGACAAAATACAGCGACATAACTTTTAGAAATAATAGTAGTTACTTTTTATGTCATCTGATTATTTTTACTGCAAATGTTTTCTACTTCTTGCAAGCTGTTTCACATTCCTCTTTAGTAGGGAAGAAATTTAGATGTAGGCAGACTTGTTTAAGTACACATTCATTTTTTTCTGGGTTATATGTAAACATATCAGAATAAGGAACAAAACAATCAACACCTAAGTCACATCGACCTGTAAAAAATATCAAAAAATTGGAAATGTAAATTAAAGCTAAAGAATTATGGTTTTTTCAAAATAATTACGATCTCGTACTGCAGCTTAAGTGTACGAAAGGAAGCCTAAGACTCCAAGTATCATTAAAATAACTTTCATTTTAAATTTTTACACCAACACAAAATTTTTAGAAACTAACTGTGTAATAGATTTTTAAATGACTTATATAGCAAGTTCAGTACAATTGGTTACACTAAAACTGGGCTAACGAGGCAAAACAGATTGACTTTTTATGCCATGATACGGCTTGAATGTACGAGTATGTGCCGGCATATATATAAGTAAGCCTTATTAACTCTCTGATATTCAAGCTAAATAAAATAAATTAAAAACTATAGGCACTATGTGCAAAAATGAGACCTTAATTTTGATGGAAATTCAGCTGTTGTCAACCCGGAACAATTTGGGCTTGTTGAGTTCAAATCCACCATCAGATTTTGGCCTACATGTTACTCTTTCGAGAGAATGATAAATAAGCCAGTAATTGTCATGATTTCATATGTTCATCTATTCCTTTTTTTGTTATCAGTTCTGTTCCGAGATGTTTGGCTCTTGATGCGAAGTTGTTCTCCATGAAAAGCAAACTTTTGGATGCCTATTTTTTTATATATATATGAAATTCTTGATAAACTTTTTCAATTTAAAGAAAACTGCTGATTTCAACAATTGAAAATTCGCTCAAATTCTATGGCAGCTACTCAAACATTTTCGAAGTCACAATTCTTCAAATTAAAATTCTCACTTTTAAAATATTAGTTTTTCAAAAAAATATTTAAATGTTTTTCATGGTTTTCAAGGCGTAGCAGGAAAATACGCCACTCAGATAATTAAATTCAAAAAAGTTTTTAGTTTGGTCGTATGAACTTTGTTTCGTCTCTGAACAAAATACTAAAGCACAATTATACCTAGTAAGAGCCAAGACCTTTTAAAATCAAAAATCACCAACTTCGATTATTTCGTTTTTATGAAAATAAAATAAAATATTGGTTTTTTTTGCAAAGAGCAACGATCGCACATATCATATTGACCAAGAGTATGAAAAAATGACAAGATTTTGTTGAGTTTTCCTCATAAAATTTCTTCTTATTTTTTTTCATCTCTAAGCATTTGAATTCCTTAATAACTGCATATTTTTCTTTGAAAACTATTTGCGTAAATTTAACTAAGAAGCTGTTAAACTAGGCCGAAATTTACGGGAAACTTTGTATACCATTTGGTTTACATCATTGATGAGCAAAAAAAAAAAAAAAAATTTGCCAATTTTAGGTCTTTACAACAAACATAATGAATAAACAAAACAACAAAAACAACAAAAACATGCTCTCTCCACTTATTTTTATCTCTGTGTTTTTTTTTTTAATACGCGCTATGAACGAGATTTATATTGTTGTTATTATAGCCCCTTCCTGATTTGCTACTATCTCGCCGTTTTAGTCGCCGACCAAAAATTGGTTTCATAGTTGGCGACACTGGCGAAGTATCTCCGCGGCAATATCTTCCACACTTTTAGTCTTTAATTGGTGAGTAGCAGTCTCCTATAGTTATATCCAGAAATGTCCAAATTTGGAGCCAGCCATTTTAATTTCGCCAACTTAAAAATGGCCAAACATTTTTCTGCAAATGTTCATTAATTAAAAAAATCCAAAATTTTAAAATGGATGGCATGCTTAAAGAAAGTATTGGCTTTCTAATAAAATCCTTTCATAACATACATAAATCTTCTTTGTTGAACGAAAATTGGAAATGAACCTTTGTAGACTTAATGGCAAAGCTTTTATTAATAAATGTTGGGCTCTAAGGTCAAATGTCGCTACAAATATCAAGTGAATCCAGTGGAGACAGGACATAAAATGTAGCCAATCATGAAACCGAAAAATGAAACTGTCTCCATACTCTATCGTCTTGGAGATAAAACCCAGTAGCCAACCATGAAGGGGCAGTATTGCGTCATACAGAAAAAAATTAAAATACCGAAACGAGCGAAACGAGCGAACAACGAAACTACAATGCGCACATTGCGGAAGAGAGAAGCTTCTCTCGTTTCTGCACTCACGTTCTTTTTACTTGATCCTTGGAATTTGCTTTTGGATTGTTGCAGAATTTTTATTTTTGCTAACGAGATTAAATTTATGGAGTGTATTTTTTCTGTTGTTACAATTTTTGTTTTTGTTGTAAGTAGCTCTTATTTCCAAAAATTTTGCCCATTTATGTTCTAGATAAGATTATTTTATAAGAAATAGTCTTTTCCTTTAAAATTAAATAATTATTCTATCGAATATTATGCTACCGATAAGCAAATTACCAACATTTCATCTTAATTTGCGTTAATTCACTTAAACTCGCATTTCACGAACTCCTGCAAAGATTTAAGTTTTCACTGGAATTAAATGCAAACTGTGTAACTTCATTTGTTTAACTTTCATTTAATTAATGAAATGCGCATGCAGTTGGATAGCAAATTCATAATTATATGCGACCACATGTGTGCATGGTATATGTGGGAATTTAAGTTTGCGGCATAGTCAGAGCAACAGTCAGAGCTGCTGCTGTTTCTGTGAGTTTTCAATGCTGTAGCACTAACACTTAAACACCACAAATGTTAGCTTTAGAACGCACTCAGCGCACACACATACACTTACAGGCAAATATATGTACATCAAGTATATTACAAGTATGTGTGTGTGTGTGTGTTATGAATGTTCAAGTGTATTGGTAAACCAAACACTACAATAAATAGTAGCAACAGTAACAATAACAACAATACAATCGACAATAAACTCTAACTACAAATGAAGTGTAGCATACTTTAGAGCGTAATTCAATAGAATCGAACACGCCTACACCATAAACGCCCAACGTCAACTATAAAAGCAAATCAATGCAATTGCTCGATAACAACAGCAACTGTTGTTGTTGATAGTGCTGCTGCAATTGGAACGACAACAACAACAACAACAACTGACCAAAAAAATTACAATTAATGTAGAAAAAAAACTCATTTTTTGCTGCTTTATTTTTGTTTCTGATGCCGCTGCTGTGCTGCTATGTATGCGCAACAACAAATTGCAACACATGATTAATGACAACAGCAATTGTTGTCACCACTTTGTATATGTTTGGGTGTTGCTGACTCACATATAGATTTATATTTACTTTCAACACAGCAGCGTATGCAGCCAGCGATTTATCGGAAATCACATAAAACCCAAAAGCGACAACAACAACATTACGGTTCAATTTGTCACTAACGGTTTTTGATTTTGTTGTTTTTTCTTCTCTTGCTTTTATCTCTTATTCTTATTCTTTTATTTTTGTTTTATTTTTATGTTCGTTTTTCGTTTTACGTAACAAATGTTTGTTGCAGCGATGTTTATCAACAAAAATTAAGCAGCATTCTTTGTGTCTTTTTTAAGAAACCAATTAAAAATTAAAATTCTGATTGAAACAAAGCTAATGACATATAGTTAAGGAACAGAACTCAAAGTTGCTGCAATTAATAACGTTTATTTTCGTTATCCTGATCAACTTATCGCCATATGTGATCACTTTCTTCATGAAGAATATTTTTTCAATATTCTAAACATAAAAGGATGTGGCAAGTCCTATTGATTCAAAATTTTAACTTTTTCATTCCACAAGACCATATTATTTTCTTGACGAACTGAAAAGGAATCCATGTAAATGAAATCAGAATACCAGTATAGTAAATTTATTATCCACTTTGAATAAATTTATCGAAATTCAAGCCTTAATGCAAAACTTCACTATGCAACATTCTAAATATAGTATTTAAAATTAAGTATATTTTCAGGCTGATTTAGCCAAATTTTTTTTTGTTTCAAATAAAATTCTTGACATTGGACTCTTACAAAATTTTTATAGTCATCAAGAATAGCTTAACCTAAATCTGAATTCATTGGATTAGAATAATTTTGCTGTATTCGGAAATTAATTTTTGATATTAATTGTAGATTTCGAAATTGGCAGAAATGTTTCTTTAGAAGCTTAGTCATAGTATTACATAACTTTATTGACAGAATACAGCGACATAACTTTTAGAAATAATAGTAGTTACTTTTTATGTCATCTGATTATTTTTACTGCAAATGTTTTCTACTTCTTGCAAGCTGTTTCACATTCCTCTTTTGTAGGGAAGAAATTTAGATGTAGGCAGACTTGTTTAAGTACACATTCATTTTTTTCTGGGTTATATGTAAACATATCAGAATAAGGAACAAAACAATCAACACCTAAGTCACATCGACCTGTAAAAAATATCAAAAAATTGGAAATGTAAATTAAAGCTAAAGAATTATGGTTTTTTAAAAATAATTACGATCTCGTACTGCAGCTTAAGTGTACGAAAGGAAGCCTAAGACTCCAAGTATCATTAAAATAACTTTCATTTTAAATTTTTACACCAACACAAAATTTTTAGAAACTAACTGTGTAATAGATTTTTAAATGACTTATATAGCAAGTTCAGTACAATTGGTTACACTAAAACTGGGCTAACGAGGCAAAACAGATTGACTTTTTATGCCATGATACGGCTTGAATGTACGAGTATGTGCCGGCATATATATAAGTAAGCCTTATTAACTCTCTGATATTCAAGCTAAATAAAATAAATTAAAAACTATAGGCACTATGTGCAAAAATGAGACCTTAATTTTGATGGAAATTCAGCTGTTGTCAACCCGGAACAATTTGGGCTTGTTGAGTTCAAATCCACCATCAGATTTTGGCCTACATGTTACTCTTTCGAGAGAATGATAAATAAGCCAGTAATTGTCATGATTTCATATGTTCATCTATTCCTTTTTTTGTTATCAGTTCTGTTCCGAGATGTTTGGCTCTTGATGCGAAGTTGTTCTCCATGAAAAGCAAACTTTTGGATGCCTATTTTTTTATATATAAGAAATTCTTGATAAAATTTTTCAATTCAAAAAAAACTGCTGATTTCGACAATTGAAAAGTTGCTCAAATTCTATGGTAGCTACTCAAACATTTTCGAGGTCACAAGTCTTCAAATTAAAATTCTCACTTTTAAAATATTAGTTTTTCAAAAAAATATTTAAATGTTTTTCATGGTTTTCAAGACGTAGCAGGAAAATACGCCACTCAGATAACTAAATTCAAAAAAGTTTTTAGTTTGGTCGTATGAACTTTGTTTCGTCTCTGAACAAAATACTAAGCAATACATATGATATGAATACACATGAACACAATTATACCTAGTAAGAGCCAAGACCTTTTAAAATCAAAAATCACCAACTTCGATTATTTCGTTTTTATGAAAATAAAATAAAATATTGGTTTTTTTGCAAAGAGCAACGATCGCACATATCATATTGACCAAGAGTATGAAAAAATGACAAGATTTTGCGGAGTTTTCCTCATAAAGTTTCTTCTTATTTTTTTTCATCTCTAAGCATATGAATTCCTTAATAACTGCATATTTTTCTTTGAAACCTATTTGCGTAAATTTAACTAAGAAGCTGTTAAACTAGGCCGAAATTTACGGGAAACTTTGTATACCATTTGGTTTACATCATTGATGAGCAAAATTAGAAAAAAATTTGCCAATTTCAGATCTGTATAGGAGGTGCCACTCTCACTCTTACTGTTGCGCCCACTTTTTATATTAAGTTACCTTATAGCAAATATATCTTTCATATGAAATTCCATATGAATTGCGCTGTCAGTTCTCTCATAATAACTTTTTAAAAGTATAGTGGGCTGTGCCACAACCTGCACCAAGATTTTCCAGTTAACTAAGAAAACTTTTATTGTTGGCTGTTTGCAGTGGTATCATCTCTTAAGCTTTCATGAAAGTCGTATGTGCTAATTTCGAATAATACAGAATCAAATTTTTCAATTTTTGAAATTCAAGATAAATATGATCGGCATCTGTTTACCAAATTTCATCACAAAGTCATGCATGGCTTGCGATATATGGCATTATAATAGTTTAAATTTTGGGCTGTGCCACGACCGTGTAAGAGCTTTTGAAAAATTGAAACCTAACCCAATCCTAATTTTGTTCACATGTGCAACAAATCTCCAAGATTTCAACAAAATCGCTGCAATTTTTTTTCGAAATATTTTTGGCTATATATACATGTAGGATGGGCGGTAGACGTATCCGTGCACCAATTTTGCCCATTTTCAATCCGTAGAAGCATGTTTGAATGTATGACCTGTGTGCAAAATTTCGTTGAATAAGCTTGCTTAGTTTTTCCGTAATAGTGATTTCAACAAAAAGACAGACAGACAGCTAAATCAAACCTAAACTTTTCTATACCTGCCACACCTCCTTCTATGCGTTACAAACGGAAAGAGAAAGTGAATATACCCTCTGTGTAGGGTATCAAAAAAACATAATCCGAACGAAAGTCGTCAAGTATTGGGTAATTAGTTGTGGCACCTACCACGGTAGTAAGGAATTTACTTCTTGTGATACGAAATAGACATTTTTAGATAGAAAGCACTTTTGGTTGAGCAGAACGGCAGGTCAACACCCATTGAAGCAAACATTTTAGAATTATCGGGTGAAATAAGTTTCCAAGGATAGTGCAAATAAAGTCAGGTAGTATGTGAAACATAAATTCCTCTAAAGCGCAAGTGAACAGTTGTGGATATGGCATGAGCGCGACACCTACCATAGTAACTAAGTCTTTAAATTATCATTTATCTTATGATATTTGAAACTAAAAGCCCCAAAAAATTTCGATTCTTGCGAGAAATGCGAGAAAAGAAATTTTTTATGAGAAATATTCCGGTCGCATTGGAATTAAGTCCTGAGCAGGAATGTTATTAAAACTATCTTATGTCAACACCTAGAGATGTAAGTGGTCAAAATTTAAAAAAATTTAATTGGATTAGTCTTTAATCATTGCTTGATCCCACGTATCGCTGAAATTGTCCAGAATTAAGATTATGCCAATATTTGTAGACACTTGATTAGGATGAATAAATAACTTTCTAATTTTTAATTACTTTTTTAATATGTATGTTCTTGTCGAATTTTGTACTTTTTCAATTAGATGTGTTTATGGAATCGACAATTTAATATTCATCTAATTTATTAAAACTAAATAAAATTAACAACTGATGAAATTCGTAAAGTGTTTTTTAGCAATATCAAAACCTGCTCATCAAATTACATTTGTTCGATTGAACTTTTAACATTTGTGATATTTAGTGGTTAAAAATGCTTTAAATATCAAAAATTCCAATAAAACGCTTAGGCGATGCAAGAGGAATTAGCTGATTCATACAAAAAAGTACTTAAAAAGCAATAAAACACAACATTTTACTTCATTAAATTTTTTAAAGAATTTTTTTCTTTTTAAAATGCGATTGTAACTTTGGCGATAAACAGCAGTCACATAGGGAAACAACAGTAACGGTTACGACAAAACATACACGGAGAAAAGTTTTTATAGAACCTGAAACAAACGAAGTAAGCGCGGGTTACTCAAATTACAACGCAGCGCGTTTAACAAAAAATGCAATGTCGCAGAGATGAGATATTAATGCAGCGAGGAAATGCTGACAAAATGCATTCAATACTCACTTGAGTAATTGCATAAAAGCATCGAGTACAAAAAGCACTCAGTACTCGAAAAAAGTATCGAATGTACTAACTCGTAGCTACTCGTATCGGGCTAACGCTATCTGCTCCTATATGCATCTTTCCTTCCTATCGTCTAATATATTCTTCGTACAGCAGCCTATTTCTGTACTGATCGCACACCTACACGTTGCATCCCGCAAATACGCTGGAATCCAGAGCTACATGGATATCGATATGGTAAACAAGTATACAACTGAATAAACAATATCTGTTATAGTCTCGTTCTCGCAGCTCTGCTAAGTTTTAAAAAATGGTGGGAAAACAGAGTAACATAAAATTTTATTATTCCTAAAATATCTGAAGATTTCGTGCTATGAAAAATAGTAATTTCGATTATGCATGGAAGCGTGAGCTTGGCCAACATTCATTCTCACAATCTTGTCACATGTCAATGTTACAACAAATTTTTTTGTAGTAGAAGTTAATATTTAAAATTTTTTCATATTTTGATCATACAAAATACCGATATATCAGAAATATGTATAACATATTTAGGAGACATATGTTATTTGGGAATAGATTATCAGCAGAATACCTCCTATAAATGTCTCTTACGTGCGCCACAAAAACATTGTTCCATGGTGGTATAGTGTGTGGAGTAAATCTTTCATTAAATTTTTATAAAAGTTTTATTTACCGTGTAGATAAAATCCAGAAAAGCTGCACGATTGCGCACACACAAAAATTACGTGCGCTTTGTGGAATTTTTTTCCTTATGGGATTTTTGTTTTTGTGTGACAATTTCGTTGTTGTTGTTGTTATGGCTTTCAAATGACAAACAATTAGGATAAGACAAAAAGCAACAATAACAATACAAAAACAACAGCTAATGCAACAACAGCTGTAAATAACAATAACAAATAATTCAATGACCAAATGTGGTTACACTCTTTGTTTGACTCTTTTGCCTCTGACGCCAGTCAGCTTTAAGCTGACCAGGCGTTTGTCTACTGTACGTATAATTGTTTTTGTTTTTTTCTCTGTTCTCTCCATTGCTTAAAGGGTTGCCATACAAATGTTCCTATTGTGCAGTGGATTTGGTTTTTTGTCTTTCTTTTTTACTCCATCGGTATCTGTTTCATTTTTTTTCATTTGTCACATGACTAATGATCGAAAATTTATTTTAAATTGTTTTTAATTTTTTCTATTGTTAATTTTGTTACTGTTTAATAGTTTTTGTTTAAGAGTTTATTGTTTGTTTTATAATTTATATTTGTTTCGATTAATCATGTTGCAATAGATTTTTTTGTGAAGAAATTAACTACAGATATGTTAAGTGAAAGCGACTTCCATTATAGTGTGGTATATAAAATTATTTACGACATTGGCATATATGTTAGTACATATGTAAGTTTTGGCTTGGCAATCAAGTGGCCTATTGTGATGTCAGAAAGTGTTTTTAACTTCTCTGTCATGTCTCTTTCTGGGATAAGAAAAACCATCTGAGCTTCAAATGAAATTGTCGAGATTCTCTTATGTTCAGCTTGTGGATCTTTTCCTGGTATAATATGTGCTAAATTGATTCATATATAGATGTAGATAAGCCTATTTGGAAATTTCCGGGTAAACTGCACTATGTGGCTTTTTCAAAAAAAGTCTTAAAATTATCCAAAGTTTACGAGTACTACTGAGCCAGAACGGCAAAAAAAACTCAACCCAAAAGTTCGCAAAAGTGTCACATATATAATTTAAGATATTTTAGAATCTGGATCATTTAGCTACTGAGCAACGCAATAATTTTTTTTTTTACATTTTCTACAAAAATGGTGAAGCTGCCGGTCGTGAAAAATTTTAAAAACTAGATTTTCGTGATTGTTTTAAGACCTGCACATCAGCTAAGTATACGGATGCTACAGAAGTTACAGCGATTGAGAACTGGAATAACTGCCAGTTCAGTGCATACGATATTTACCAAAATTACCGTACAAAGTATTGTTGAGAGACGGGTATTGTTGACACTTAATCTTTAAGTATTACTCATATATAAATACCCGATACCGTCGATGCTCATCACTATAGCCGTATGATGATTTTGATCTGTATGTTGTATTGTTTTAGAACGATAAAGTCACTTGCCATAAAATACGAGAAGTTTTGGTATCTTAAGTGAGATGTTTTAAAAATGCACACCATTCAAAAGTTCATTTCGTTCTTTCTCTAACCGTTTGATTTTTATGAGAATCGGAAAAGCTCTGATGGCATTACAAGCGATGAAAGTCCGCTGCCTTAGCGGACAACTTGGGTAAGCAAATGCCTAATAAAGGCGAATGGAGAATATATTCAAGTCAAGCTTTCCTAAAGACTTCATTAAACCTAAAAAGGTTTATCGTTTGCAATGCAATCAGGCCGTTACTAGAGGTGAATTCAGTTAGTTCGGACACGACCCGGAAGTTTTCACTTGTAAATTCAGGAGATTGTTTTCTTGCTTTCCCATTTCGAAAAGATATAAGTCCAATTTTCTTTAATCCTATCCAAAATTACCTTTTGGGTTGAACCTAGTGAATAAGAGGCCAATAAATTGTGATAAAATCTCGTTTTTTTTTTCTTCGCGATCGAAAATTATGATAAAATGATTTTTGGGAAAAAATTCATATAAACAACATTTCAAATACCAGCGTCAGAAACAAATTTCCTTAAAAATCTAAGAACCTGTCCTTTGCCGTATTAAGTACAATTCATCTTCTGTGTGATTTAATTTCGTAGCTGCAATTTAAAAAAGTAAGAGCTTCAAAATTTCAAATTCCATTATCATCTGCTTATTCGATTTTATTTCGAAGAAAGCACACGAGTATCCTGTTGATTGCTGCACCAGCAACCAATACACTTGCATTTCAATTTTTTTCTTACTTTTTATACAGAAAATTTCAATTATTTGCAATGAAAACCCGCAAAAGTCATTTTTCTTGATCGATGCTTCAATCACAACAACAACAATAACGGCGATGAAGTAAGAAAGAGGAACTTAACCGTAAAATAGGAAACGGAAAATGGGAAATGATAAAGAAAAATGCTAGGGAAAAACCAATTTTGAAATCCCAAAGAAATTGCAAAAATTCCACATAACAAAGAGAAAGCAGAAAAGTAGTCAAGTCCTTCTAGCAATAAAGCTGAAGTCGAAGCAGAAAAAACAGTAAAGCTAAAAACCATAACAAAAGCAGCACACACATATGTGCAACTTTTGAGTTACACACACACACACACACACATTAGGGAGTTGAATACCGGACCTTTTCTGCAATACCCTAATTGTTGGGATTGAAAATCTGATTTTTATGAATCCCGGATTTTTTTTTTCGAGGCACATTGATATTTTTATTTAAAATGGTAAATTAAAAGTCAGATTGATAAATTTTAGCTTAAGTCGTTAAAAAATGAAATATATTTTTAGATAAAATTAACATTAAGGCACTAGAGTTTGCCAATTTTCATAAAAGAACTGTGCATCTATGAAAGTGCAATTTTTAAATTAAAAAGAGGCGCTCTATCTAGTGGAGCTCCAAAAAAGTTCAGCCAAAGAGTTTGCAAAGTATTGCAACCAAATAGTTGGCCAACAGTAAACTAATTACTTTCTTGTTTTTGAATGCAAATTATTTTAACGATCCTCATTGCCCTCATCTAACACAACACCAAATTATTCCGTTCGACCTGCAGCTGCTGGTTGGTTGGTTGGACAACTATTGAGCGGGATTAAAGTTATTTAAACGGCAACCAATGCAATACCATTAAATTGATGTTCACATGTGGCTTTTTGTCGTATTCTTAAATGAAACCGGGAAGTACATTAGACTTCATTTTCAAGTTGATAGAGAATTTTTTTTTTTTAATATTTAATTTTTTCTGCTTTGATTTTCATCATTTGAGTCAGAAGTGCCGTCAGCTAATTTAAAATTCGTATGGTTAGTAGCAAGTCGTATCCAAAAATTTAACTCTATAGAAACAATACGCTAATGAATATTCGCAGCAAGCGAAGTACTAAAGTAGAAACAACTCTTTCAAAATTTTATGCATCATAATTGATATGATAGCATAAATTTATCGATTTATAAATGAAACAAATCCCGGGATCCCGATAGGAAAATCACTGCTACTCATTTTTTTAATAAATCTGGATGAAACTCCCTAGTACTTACATTTATTTACAAGTATGCAGCTACGCAACAAAAGCACCACAGCAAAGAACAGCAGCGAAAAGTGCATTTCTGCTGCAACTTCAACATTTCATTCTTGAATCCTTCGAAAGGCGTCTTCTCTTTTGAAAGC
Source organism: Meiosimyza decipiens (assembly GCA_963680825.1). Classification (NCBI taxonomy): domain Eukaryota; kingdom Metazoa; phylum Arthropoda; class Insecta; order Diptera; family Lauxaniidae; genus Meiosimyza; species Meiosimyza decipiens. The sequence goes on from OY804258.1 coordinate 51,854,448, forward strand.
GATTTAAGGATACACAGTGGCGAAAGTATTCGCGTGTGTGCTCATATGATGCAATGATGATGATGTCATTTTGTTGGTGCAGATGGGCGTATAGGTCAGCGTATGTGTGTGTGACTTTAAGCTCTTGCCTGATAGGTAGCCCCAATGTTAGTTTAACCTTTGCGTTGTATGCATGTGACTTTTATATCATAAGCACACTTTGACACTGAAAATGTTTTTCGTATTATTATCTATTGTAATCATAATAATCTCTACCAAAAATAATTTTAGCATATACAGGAGTGCCACAACTATCTCCTTAACTTTCATAAGCCTACGACTACGATAGCGCAGAAAATAGCTAATAATAAACTAGCTTACAGCAAAGTTTTAGATCGATTTCTAAGTAAGCTGTTCCAGTAATAAGCGTTATCTAGAATAAAGAGTTTCTTACTCTACAATTTTTCAAAATTATAAAAATCAGACTGTACGCATTATATTTTTTATATTGTGGGTCGGAGAGTGATTTTGATTTGATTTTATTCCTTGATTTAATTTATACCAAAGTTTCTCTAGTCCAAGAAACAATCGGATTGAAGACTGATTTTAAAGACTTTTATTGTCCCCCATCAGCTTCAAGATAGCTTCATCATTATTTTAAGTATCATTTGGCGGGTAATACTTCAGTTTGCTGTCCTACTTTTCCAAATCCCTTTACGTTTTTCCGCAGAACTTTTAACATTTCAATAAGTTGCTTTGAAGAAAAACCTCTCTTGAGCCGTTGACAGAGCTCTGAATATCTTGAGGGCACACCAGTAACTTTTTAAATTTTAGATATACCAGGGGTAGAAAAAAGTGATCTTTTGAGTCTTTTTATAATAGCCTATACAGTGGAAGATGGACTTAGATTTTGGCTGAAAGTCAAATACTGAATTTGTTCATTATATATCATGAACTAGGTTTCAATGATTTACTACTTTGATCCTCTACGAGAAGCATGAGAAAACTCTTTAGATTTAAACGTTGTGTCATATATTACAGATAAAAGAGACTCTCTGGAATTAAGTGTTCCACCTGTCACTGGGCAATGAACGAACATATAAATCTCATCCAATCGCAACTCAACTTACACATCAACGGATAGACCAAAATTGGAGATCGCCATGTGCTCTGATCTTTTATATTAGCCCTAAATAGCCCACTATCTATCCATCCATTGTAATATTCTGTGTTTTAAGAATGTCTGTATTCGTTAGCAAATTCCAACCATTGCGTGACGAAAGAAAAGAAAAGAAAAGAAAATAAAAGAAAAGAAAAGAAAAGAAAAGAAAAGAAAAGAAAAGAAAAGAAAAGAAAAGAAAAGAAAAGAAAAGAAAAGAAAAGAAAAAAAAAGAAAAGAAAAGAAAAGAAAAGAAAAGAAAAGAAAAGAAAAGAAAAGAAAAGAAAAGAAAAGAAAAGATCGCGATTGGACTGAAAACCTACGGCCGTATTCGATAGCTACTTTTTGTTTTTGCTGTGTAATGACTGCAAACAATATCACAGTGTGATAAAAAATATATATTTTATATCTTTTAAAGTTACTTCTTCCAAGTTCAGTCAGCTAAGCAAAGGTCTTACCAGACGACCACGACTACGCTGATGACACTTGGAGAATAAGAGCATATGTATCTTCAACAACTACATACAAAAAATGGCCTGTATCCACACTAGAGCAGCCAACAAATGACAATGAAAGCTAACGCAGGCCAACATCAGGCCATGACATACACAAATACATGCAATGAATGCAGCAAATACAAGCCACATACCCGTGCACTAGGACACTACCCAGTAGGCAATTGAGCAAGGCCTTACCCGGAGAAGGCCTGCTAGCACTGCTCCGATTGTAAGAGGCCTCCTCAAAACTAAATTTTCATGTAAATAACAAAAAAATTTTTTTTTTTTTACTATGATTTTTGTTTTTATTTACAATCTGTCAATATTAACAATAAGTAAATTTTATAAGTAGTGAATTTTTAATTAGCAGAATAGTTACACTCCATTGAGTGTATACTCATGAAATGCTATTATGCCTTACCACGGCAGGCGTGCTATTATGCCTTCCCACAGCAGTAGTGCTATAAACCATTCCCATAGCTGCATTGCTATAAGGCCTTCGCACAGCAGCAGTGCTATAAGGCCTCATAATAGAAGGCAAAGAAGAAGGACTTCATGTATTTTTTTATTTCATGTATTGCAATGTTTTATGATTCGACATTACTTTTTTGTCATTAGATTGTACTTATAAGACATCAAAAGTTGGTACATGCTTAGAAGTAAGGAATGGTGTGCTTGTTGCTAGGCTGGTCTTCTGTTTCATGTTATGTTGAAGTGGTAGAGTGTTGTGTATTCGATGTCAAATTAAAAATTAAGAAAACGTCACAAAAAATAAACATTAAAAATATCAACGCAAGGGAGGTTGACGCAGATAAAAAAACATTTAACTAACATGACGCCGTAGTAAGATTTAATTTTTTCAAAGTACTTCTGTGACCCCTGCTACGGTAAGCGCTCTTAGAAGGGCTCTTAACGCAAGCGATGTAGGAAGACCTGCTTCAAGAGTATTTCTAACAGGCCTGTTAAAGAAGGCCTGTTTTATCGGGACGTTTCATATAAAAAAGAAAGTAAGTTTGAAAGAAGGTGGTAAGGCCTTAATCTTACCACGGAAGGCCTGCTAGAGGCCTGCAAGCTCCTGCCCTTGCCTACTGGGTAGTTATCTTACCAGCACTAACTCGCTAGCATATGTATTGTCAACTGCTTTCGCCAATAGAAAAGAAAATGCAATTGAAAATGGAACAATAAAATAAAGCAGCACCAACAGTAAAAAAAGTTGAAATTTTTCTTCACCAACCAAACGCAATCGAAAAAAAAACTACGTCGAGGACACCACTGAATGAATCCTTGCTCATAAGTTTATCCTTTGTAAAATCCCAGAGCGGCTTTGGCTTTTCATATTTTTTATGTTTCCCTTTCGAAATCCGCACTCTCCACCTCCAGCCTTCAAATTGCGCGTTCTACACAATTTTCGCCTGCTGTTGTTGATCCTTCAGTGTACGGTGCGCTACTTCAGCTTCAGTTAATGAGGAATAAAGACTTGTGTCGTTGGTCCTTCCAAAGCAGATAAACTTCAGTTAAAGTTTCGAATTAGTTTTTGCCAGCTCGCCGCTTACAGTTTGTGAAGAGTACAGTTGGGGAGGTGGCACCTTGGACATAAGTAAGTTAGTGTATTAGTTTTTATACTTTCTTAAGCCATTGTCAGCACAAGCTCGAGAGCGCAGCAGTTTTAGGCCACTGAGTACTCATAGTCATCATTGAGGATTAGTTTTTTAACGTTTGCGCTGATTAAAATACAATGCTGCCAAGTTTCAACACAGTTATAAAGTTGAAATTTTTTTGTACTTTCATATAGTACACACTGAGAGATTGGGAGGGAGCGGGAGGAACGAGGTGTAACGCTGCAAAAAAGTTCAAAATATTCAAGATAGAATAAAAATCAAAAGTGAAGAGTTTTTTTACCTTGAGAGGATTACATATTGTTTCAATATTGGGTTCACATATATTTTAATACATATGAAACGCAGCGCAATCAAAAAGAACCAAAACAGAAAATGGAAATTGCGAAACAACAACATCAAAAAAAAACATAGCAACGGCCAAAAATTCAGTAGAGAAACAGCCATCAAAACAGCAAAGTAACAGGCGCACAAATAACTTAGTAATATCCGTGGAACAGGTATGGTCAAAAGCAATAAACACAACTTAAAACGCAGATCGGACGATAAGTGACAGAAGTACCGTTATCCAAATGCTCACACATTTGCTTGATGAATTAGATATATAAATCGATTGCAGTGAAAATTTTTAAATTGCACTAACTCTTTTGTTGGAATTACAGAAAATATAACAAAATGTTAAGAGGTTTCCTAACTGAATCTATGCAGCCATTTGCAGTCCTTATTTAATGCATTCAATAACGATTTGAAAATAATGATTTGTAACTCAGCTCTGCATACGCATACATTAAAAATATCTGTTGTCTCGAGAAATACTAACGCATTTACTAACTTTATTACTTTCGGATTGCAACATTCTATTTATTATTTCTATTTTATCTCAACAGTCTCATTTGCATTATGGCGTTTGCCACATTTCCGTTTCCGTTACATCATCGACATCGTCGTCGACGCTCCAGCGTTCTCTGTAACTTTGTCGCATTTCATTTTGTCACTTTGCAAATATTTTTATGATGATTATTTTTGCTTTTCATGCGAAAGTTATTTTCAACTTTTTTTTAACGCCAGCATTTGTGAAAGAATAATAAATTACACTGCGAAAAAAATGTAATTTAACAGATATAAATGAGCCTACTAAGTGAGAGCATTAATTGACTGTCAAAATTGTGGAGAGTTTCGAGTTTTTTAAATGCATAAAAAGGTGAAAGTTCTCACAATACAAAAAAAGAGAATCAAAACACACTAAATGTTATCCACCTTTACTTAGGACAAGACATTGACAAGCAGCTTGAAGCACTTACACTTACTTCCTATGTAAACAGACTTTGTGTTATATCAGCTGAAGCTGACTTATACAAAACTATCTTTCCATAGACTTGGTGTAATAGGAGTCGAAGCTGGCTTGTAGAAATCTATTGAATATTCTCGTGTAATCCACAAACTTACCGATTTTTTCATTAAGCAATGCTGATCGATATTTTCTGCTTCTTTCACTCGAAATGGCATGGTTATTCCACTCTTTCTTTTAAAATCGATCTCTGTTCTTTCGCACTACAGTGCAGTTGTGTAGTAATGGATTTGTTCGAGGCCGAGAATTTTTTTTAAAAAAGCAATTTAATATCTTTATTTTCTGCTTGTGTAACAACATCCTTAAGATTATTAAAATTTTTTTTTCTATAGCTGCACAAGTACATTTACTCACCCTTGCCTCTGCGAGAAGAAGTAGGTGTATGCTCCCATGTCTACCTACGCTGCAGTTGCTTGGTGTGAGTTTTAATTCCAGCTTCCTGCTGAAATTTTTACTTTTTTTTAGATTTTTTATTAAGAAAAGTTTTCCTGTGCTTTCTTTTTTTGTTATTCAACTCAAAATAGACAACGAATGTTCGACGACTCGACAAAGAAGTCGACTTGAAGTGTTTGAGTTAAAGTCGAAGACAATTTGAAATTTCAACTCGTCCAACAAACGTCAAGTGGAATGAAATGAATCTGCAGTTTTATACCAGGACGATGATTATGATGATGATGGTGTGCTTTATGATACTTACAGCAACAGAAATAGCGCAGAAAATTTGGTTGGTTCACTAAAATTCGGAAGTCATGGCTATTTTGGGTTCGCGATATTGGATCATATATCGATAAATGAAGCTAAGCGATAATTTTTCTTTTCCCGGGACTTTTAACGCTATGTTGACATTTGGAAGTCCATTCATCACAGACATTTACTTTCTAGTTATTTTGGTCAATTCGGCTGAATATCAACAAATTCTTTGAACAGATATTTGATCTTTAATACCAAATGATAGGGTTACCTATACATAAGTTTATATGTATATTTTTTTTTGATAGATTTTTTGTCTCATTTAAGAAATTTTATTCTGCATCACAACTTCGGCTTTTAGCAAAAAACTTATTTCACTGATTGAATTCAAGCGAGACATAGCTTTTCACTTTGCTTAAAACTTCTCTCATCGCAGCTTAATTTAACATTGTAGCAAGTTTCGCAAATAATTTTGATAAGCTCGAAATACCACATCGATGCCTCAACTCAAAATATAAAATCCCTAAGTGAACTCGTGCGCTCATGATTCTCCATAGTTATAACCACTACCTTTTGCAACAATTGCTGCTGCTGCTGATGCTTCCTTGCAACGGGTATTAAGGAAGTCATCAAACCAAGCGTATAATGTAGATTTTCGTTTTTCCATTTCCAGCAAAAATTTTTCCTGCGGTACACCTGACATTCGAAAATAAACGAAATAGAGAAAAAGAAAAACCATATGCAGCCAAGAAAACAGAAGAATAAAAGCAATAAAGAATGAACAAGTTGAAGGAAAAAGGTAAAATAAAAAAGTCCAACTGACGAATGATGATGTTGGCAATGATGACGATTGCTATGCTGCCTGATGTTGATGAAGTTGCTGACAACAATTGCAAAGCTGCTTCATCTCTATGATGATGAGAGAATTTTGCGCAAAGCGTATGAGTGAGGTTTTTTTTTTACAACCGTATAAATTTAAAAAAATTAGTATGTAAAAATTACTAAGTAGTAAAAAATAATACGCGTAGTAATGCTGCTATGTAGAAAAGGGAATAAAATTTATGTAATGGAAAAAATGCGCAATTGTTGCTGGCTGAAGCAAAAGGAAAAAATAATGCTCATTTGCAAATTAATACTTTGAATTATGTTGATGAGAAGTAGATTTTATGAAGACCTAAATGAGATATTAAAATAAAATTAAACGCAAATGAGAAAGGAAGTTACCAATGAATTCATAACGAAGAAAAAAACTCTTTTAATTTATAGCATTTCAAAAATATACAAATATAATTATTTAATGTAAGGAGTTCGTATGAATTTTTGTAACTATTAAGCTAAGAACACATACTTACACTTAAGGAGTTACTACTTAAAGAAGAAATGTTAAAAAATCCTAACAAAAGATGGATTCAAGGTCAACTTGCAATATAACTAGGCAAATGTGGCCGAAATGGCAAATGGTGGTCAGAACTGATTTCCCAAATTAGACATAGTGTCTCGTCAGTTGTAGGAGTCATAACTAGCCACTGCTTTATCGGTAGACATGCGGAGAGCTTAGGCGTTAGGTCTTTCGACTTCTGTAGCAGCTGTGTAGATGTGGAGGAGGAGGAAAATACTAAACATTTTCTCTGCACTTGTCCCGCATTTGCTAGAAAATGCCACAAAGCACTTGGTTCATTTTTATTTGATATTCTGTATGATTTTAGACATGTTAGTATAGGTCAGATATTTAGTTTTATTACGAAATCTGGTTAGTTCAACGAAAGGGTATAATCAGACACCCTATGGTATCACAATGGATCACATTTGGTCTAAGTGTGCTGGTTCGTAACTGCCACTCCTACCTAACCTAAACTCGAGGAAAGTTTTATTTTTGACCTAAAGCCGGAAATGTTGAAGTTGAAAATAATAAAAGTAACATTTTTCTCTTTATTTTTAATATAAACAGCTTTAAACTAATTTTGGATTTGAGAAGTGTTGAAAATAATATTTTTTAACTTCAATTCAATCGTAAAAAATTTCAAATTGCACTGTACTCGTAAAGTTATAAAAGAAGGGAAATTACTCTTTATAATTTTAAACTTGTCACTTTGAGTCATATTTGGAATCACTTGAGTCATATTTGGAATCACTTGAGTCATATTTGGAATCACTTTAAGTCAATGTGGATTCCTTTGGAGTCCAAATCGAAAATTTTCTCTCAAGCGTTTATTGTTAAAATAAACATAGGATCATTGACTGATTTGAGGATTTTTTCCCTAGGATCTTGGTCAGAATTTTTGATCTCCAATTAGATTTTATTATTTGATTTACTAATTGATCTGATATAGGCAATTATGAGTATTTGGACTGCATTTCTTTTTTTCATTGAACAGCTTTGCTTTGCACTTGAGAGTTGTGTTTTGTAATCAACATTCTGGATAGTGCTCAACAGTGGTTGACTTAGAGTCTAAACTAGGGACCTTAAATAATCGTTCCAATAATTACGTTAAAAAAAAATCAAAATGATGGTTAAGACGAAATGTGAGTTTAAATATACAGACTAGTTTTTTTTTGACAAGAAGCATAGGTATATGACATGATTTCATACTCGTATATTGTGATTTTTATTTTACAAATCGAAAACAAATCTTAATACAGGTATCCCTCCTTCAACACGGTCGACAGGTTCCTATAATATGACGTGTTATGTGAAACCGTGCTATAGGAGACTAGAAGCTGGTACAAAAACAGGGGTTAAGTTCCAAAAAACTATTTTAATGCCACAGAAGAAACTTTATTTCTATTAAAAATAGCAAAATAAATAAAAATCCAATTAAATAAATGATATTACAAATTTATATGTTACAAAAAGAGTTCATAACTACATATTGGGTAAAAAAACCCCTGCATAGAATTTTTAAATTTAGGAATCCAGCCAGCATACTGAGATTTTTTTTTGGATCACCGAATTTGAGTACATACTCGTTCACAAAAAATAAATTAAGACTTGCATTCTTGAAATAATAAAATCAGGGTATTCCCAAATTGTATTTTATGTCAATATTATAATTTTCTTAAAAAAAAAAAATAGTGTTGTAGAAGTACTGTGTTGAAAGAGATTATCGGAAATTTTTTTAATCGTGTTAGAGTGAAATCGTGTTGTGGTATACCGTGTTGTAGGAGGGATACCTGTTCTGAATATTTTTTTTTTTGATCAAAAATAATCGCAATTTTTGTTTTTAACATCCTTCGGTAAAAAATATTCGTAATATAAGATTTTTATTTTTTTCGATCAAAAATAATTGTTATTTTGGATTTTATTTATTGTGATCAAAAACAGTCGATATTATTGGTTTTTATCTTTTTCGATCAAAGCTAAATTGATGCCGAATGTACTTTTTCGATACGAACATAAGGAGCTACTTAAAATTACAAAAATTCAGCAAAATCTTAACTTAACACTAAAAACAAAGGACTACTTAATCCTGCATGGGATTACAGAAAACAAATGAGAGTACATCAACTTTTTGATAAAAATACAAATACAGATATGGAACATGTAATGTGAATTACTGTCATACCACGCTGTACAATATATATTTTGAAGCGGTGTAATAATAGCTGGATTAATTTGTTATACGCCCTAAACTGAGCTATGGTTAGGACTAATTTATTGTTACTATCGTATGCGGCTTTAAAATCGGAAACATCTTCCATATGGATTTGAATTAATTGGGATTTTCCGCGATTCTATTTAGTGAAAATATTTTTTCCGTATAAGGGCTTTAAAAGTACACATAGTACATTAGCAACATTTTCTCAACTTATCTTACTTAATACTTTTTAATAGCTAACCATTCGTCATTTTGACGAACTAAAAACTCGAATAAAATTTTCATTAAAAGTTTTCTTGCTGCACTCTATAAATAATTTGAGATGTCACTTCAGTTCAGTTGATTCCAAAAGCTACTGCTTTTAAAGCTTAAGCAGTGGCTATAAAACTATTGCTTTCCGCTGACTTTGGCATGCTCCAACTTCATTCATGGGCTATAGTTTATTACATTTCTTCTTATTTTACTTCATTCTAATTAATTTCTTACACTTTTTCTTCACTTCTTCGCAAACGCGAAAAAAAATCGAATTTTAATGCAATTTTCCATACAATTCATTCACTCTTATGTACAACTAATTGCGTTAAAAATGTACGCGTTTGTTTCTATCTAATTTTTTTCTGCTTTCTTAACAGTGTTGCCGATGCAACAAATAAAGTAACGTAAAAAACACTTTAAAAAATAAACAACTAAAAACTTGAGCTTAAAAACAAAATCGAATTTAATGCAAAAAAAATCTGTAACTGGAAGACTAAAAAGCGTAGATGTGAAAATTTCAGAATGAAAATAAAGTAAGAACAGTAGCAGATATGGTAGTGTGAAAAATAACAGCAACACTAAGAGCGCAGCAAGCGCTAATAAATATTCAATTATGCTTTTTGTGCTTCATAGTCTGCCAGCCAGAATACCAGATGCCATTGCACCGCTACAGTTGTCGCATTATTTTTGACGTTCTTTTTAATATAAAAATTGTGAGAATATTAAAATAGTTTGGAAAAAAAAAAAAATCTAATAAGCGTTTTACACTGGCATCGAAATCAGCACAGTTTTCATTTATCTCGATTTTATTTCGCGATTCTAAAAATTGCTTTCACACTGGCATCAGCGTGATTTTGTTTTTATTAGCTTTTTTTATGAAATTACTTTACTCTCCTCGTTGACATCACTTAATTTTTTCTGACTTTTGCTCACTATTTTTAGTTTGAGATTAGCTGCGTCAAAATAATCTGTTAATTGTATGATTTTCATTAAATAAATCTGGTTTTTAACACAAAAATACTTAAAATCCCATTAGATTTCATTTTATGGATGCCAAATTTTCCAACAGTTTATCTTTTTTTTTCTTTACTTTAACAGCTCTTTGATTTTGATATTTTGAGATAAGTGGAAAAATTGCACACCACTGACAATTCATTCACAATGGAGCGTGATTTTCATTTAAAACGAGAAGATTTGAAAGAAATCAGAATAAATGAAAATCGTGCTGATTTCGATGCCAGTGTGAATCAGTGATGACATTTTCGGCACATTTCTACTTTTTTCAGTACATTTGAGTCGTGGAAGATCTTCGTCAGTAAATTTGAGAAGTTTTTAGTACATTTGACCCACTTTGTGCATTTTCAATAAATTTTCTGTATAACATTTCCAAGAAATTTCTAAATACCATCACTGGTGTGAATCATCTATAAATTTTATTCAATTAGTAGTAGAAAATGGCAACTCTAAATGTGCTGCTTTTGAATTACCACTTGACAGACTCTGCAACTCTAAATTATGCAAAGGGAATTTAGATTTTTTTTTAAATTTAAATGAACAATGCATTTAAATTATTTGTTTTCGTTGAAATTGCAATTCCAAATTTTTTGTATTCTAAGAAATTTAATTGGACGTGAACTGTTGATGTGTACTTTTTGAATCATAAATTGAACCTGTAAATGCTTCACAAGACAATCAGTAGCACTTCAGAGCACCTAATGTATGCCTTCATGGTAATTGTGTCTTTATGCTTCCAGTGTTTTTAAGCAACCATGACATTCCTTTTACCGGTATCGTTATTACACCTGCAGTGTTATCTTTTGCCAATGTTCTTATCGCATAAGTATCTTCATTGAAGCAGAGCATACACGGTGCTGGTTGATGTCTTTACTATACTAAATAATCTTACTTTCACCATTGACCTATTTGTAGAACTGTCTTCATTGTACCATCATCTTCAATGTATTATTGTCTTTAAAATAGCAAAGTCCTTATTGAACTTGCATCTTCATTATTGTAATGATTTCTTTATACCAGAGTCTCTTGTAGACCGGTCTCAACATTGTGCGTTCAATTTCTATGTATTACATTCTTCATTGCACTACTTTCTTCAGGGTATCAATGTCGGTAATATACTTTATCATATATAATGAACCATTATAATGTGTACACTAAACAATTTACTCTTTATAATGTCTAAATTAACTTAAGTTTTGATCAAATCTCTCTCTATTATTTAACGGAGGTCTATACCATTCATTTCGATTATAATTTATCAACTATCGATTTTTAACATAATTTTTACCCTTCATCAAAATTACTTATCACTATTGCATCCCAAACTATAACCTTATCTCTACTATTTTTATGCATTCCATAATTTCATACTAAATTTGGGAAAAGTGGTCGATTTTGCTGCTTGACCTTTATAATAAAAAACGCATGTATGTTAACTGACTAATACTCAAAGACTTATTAATAACTTTAGAAAACATATGTAAAGTAGAAATAGAAAATAAAAATATAAAGCTTTGAAAAGCATATTTGCAAAGAGAAAAGCCTAGTGTAAGAAGCTCAAAAACTCACTAAACTCTTCTATATCTTGTACACCACTAAAAGTTTTTCAAAAATTTTCACTTACGTGGGTAATGATAACTTCAACACCACGTGGTAAATTAATGACTATTCAACATTCTCTTGCTATTTTTTCTCGTCAAATCTCAGGCTATTTGAATTTAATGCACAATTGCATTTAAAGATAAGTTTTAATTCAATTACGTTGACAACCATATTGTACAAGCACTTGAAGCAACTGGAAAGCACCCCTTGAAGGCGTAGACAGATTGCCGTGCATTTAAAATCATCGAAGTTATTAAAATCAATACCACAAAACAACACGCATAAAAATGGTTTGGCAATTAAAATTTTAATGCACCCCACAAAACATCTGCCACGTCAACCAACCGCCAATCCGAACTCTCCTTGCAACGATTTGTTACGCCACTTAAATCCAGGCTGCCACTAATTGAAAGAAACATTCTTATCAACAAAAAGCAAAACAACGGCAAAAAGTTTCTGCTCCAAGAGTGAAAACAATTAAATAATAAAAATTCCATTAGAAAAATGCAACGCTGCTGTTTGCTTCATGTGCAACGGAAGGAAATATTGGGTGCCCCCCCACTGGAGAAAGAAACACCGGGTATCGCGCGCTCGCACACATCAATCAATAAAGATTTCCGCACTTAAAATGCATTTACAAAAATCGTTCAAGTTACTACAAGTCATGCATGCTGCTGCTGCTGCTGTTGCTGACAGTTTTATTTGGGGTGGCCCATAATTTTTTTTTTTTATCTTATTTTTATGTCATATTCATCTGAGTTCCATATTTTTGCCTCGAACAATATTCTTGGTTTTACTCTCTGAATTTTCATTTAGACATATCCTGTAGTGCCTTAATTGTGCCAGCGTCTTCATTGTACCAGTGTCTTCATTGTACCATTATCTTCATTATACCAGTGAATTCATGACTCATTGTACCAGTGACTTTATTGTACCAGAGTTTTTAATGTAACAGTGTATTCATTGTACCAACGTCTTGATTGAGCTATTGACTGGACGCTCAGCTGTGTAATGTCTGGCAGTCTTTGATACTGTCAACGTTAACGACGCTCAAAAACTTTGACTCAAATGTGAAGCCAATCCTCCTTTAGATACATGTTGCGGTGTAGGAACACTATCTATTCAGTCATACGCTCCAGCTTGAGAGCGATTTCAAGATATAGATACTAAGGACTGTCCTAGAAAAAAATTGCATTTTAATTTTTTTTTTATACTCTACCTGAAAATTTTATTGGTCTAAAAACACACAATATTTGTTCAATATAAAGTGACGCTTAGTATGATGATATGAATTTCGAAATTTCCAATACAATATATGGTTTGCCAGGACATATGCATATGTGGCCTCATAAGCAGCTTCTTTGTTACGCAAGGCACAATCAATTCCAAAGTTTATTTAAACGAGTGCCTCGTAAAACGTACACTACCAATTATTCGTGGACATGAGGTTATCGTGATGTTCTGGCCTGATTTAACAACCTGTCATTACTCTAAAGCTACGATGGAAAGGTGTGCAAGTAAAAAGATCAATTTTGTGTCAAAAATAGCAAATCCGCCCAACTGCCCAGAGCTTCGCTCAATTGAGGGATATTGGGCTCTAATGAAAAGAGATCTTCGAAAGAGTGGTTAGACTGCAAAAGCTTTACAAAACTTCAGAATTAAGTGGAAAAGATCGTACCGTACTGTCGATGAAACAACTATGCAAAATTTATTGAAGGGCCTTAAGAAAAAAAGTAAGAAATTTTTATAGAAAAAAAATTTTTAATTAGTTTTTAGTTATTTATATTCTGAACACACGCCATTATTCATAAAAAACGAAACAAGACCAAAAAAAAAAATTACTGCGTATTTTTTTATAGCTAAAAAACAAAACGAAAGTTTTTTCTGGGACAGTCCTTATTTCTAAAATTCTTTATTTTCACTACATTCCTTTGCTAGCTTAAGTAGAAATCTTAGAAACTTTTAACTTTGTTTCTTAGGTCTGCACTTTGAATTGCTTCGGTGTTCTTTAGACTTCCAAGCGTTAGTTGATTTCTTTTAATTTATTCCACTTTTCGTCTTTCATTTACGTAAATATGAGCCACCCTAGCTTGGCATACATTTTCCATTAGTTAGTTTGTCGCCTCTTATATTATACATTCATAATATCTGAATCTATTTTTCCTTACTTCTTTCATTGATGCTTTCATGCATGCATTACATCGATCGGCAATGGCATTGGTGATGGTGGTGGTGGAGATGCTCTACAAGATTGTCGAGTGATAACCAATTAACTGGTATTCGTTGGCGTCTCCGCAAAGGTGTTAATCGAATTATGAGGCTGCAGCGATGATGGCAAAAGCAAAAACTCATGGTGGCAACATTGCAGCAATAAAGTGACGCTGACAGTAACAACAATAACAAAAACAACAACCATGAAAACAACAACATTAAGAGATATAACCACATGTATACTACCAACCAGAACGACATTGACACAGCGACACTTTGAAATGACTTGAAGCAGCAGCAGCAGCAGCGGCAACAACTGAATGTAAAGTTTGCAGCATTTGTTTGTTGCTGCAACTGTAGCGCCCAAAATAATTTTCCATATTTTCCAATTTTGATGACGATTTTCTATTTATAAATGACAGCGTATTTCATTGTCGCTAACGTCATTTACCCCTCATCACCATTGCCTTTGGCATTATGCATTTTGTTGTTGCTGCTGCTGCTGCTGCTGCTGTTCCTTCATGTGTGGCATTCAGCTGTGTGCAGTAAAAGAAAATGCGCCTCAAGTTGTTTCTCGCACTTCTAACGATGTTCTTTAAATTTTATGCGTGTTGCGTGTGAAGAAAATTTAGTTTGTAACTCATAAATGTCGTTACCGACAATTGTGGTCTGAGGTTGAGTTTGGCTGGAAGGCTCGAATGCAGCACCAGTTGTTGTCTTGAAAGAGTTTGATGTTTTCAGAGAAATTTATTTTTGCATATGCGCCATATGAAATCTGATTGTTTTGGTAATGTTCAGTGTTTTGAACGATTTAAAGCGTATTACATGCACAAATTATTTCAAAATGTGCATTCCTTTATCTCATTCTATTTTAAAACTGTAGCACAATGTCATTAATGAGTAATATTTCTTACATGTGCATTGCTTTGAGGCCTTGAGCTGACGATCACATAAGGATATCTCCATCACAAACTGAAGAGAAAGTCAGTTGACTTTCAATAAGTCAAGTTTGATTGTTTAACATTCAAAGCATTTTTTGATCTGGAAAGCCTTTTTTTTTCCGCGGAAGCTGTTGAACATATCAGCCTTTGTCCAATTGCAGTTTCGTTACGTCAGATGCTATTTGACGTGAGTTGCTTTAAGTTACATACCATTTTAATTTCTAGGTCCATGGGTTGCAGATCCAGCAACATTCTGGGAATGTTCCAATGCATTGTATTTACTGCATTGATATTAAAGTAACATACAATTTTTTACAGATCGCTCTTAGTCCTTTGTCTTCTCATGGAGAATTGATCCTCAAAAACACCGCACTACCGGCGCATATTCAGCAATAGGTCTAAAGGTCATTGTTACAAATATATAACAGACCTAAATAAAATATTTACAAAGTTTTCACATTGTAGACTAAATCTTGCCGAAGGACAGGAAAGCAAACCAAATCGATACTGTCGCTACTCCCCTATCAGCACTGCTCTAATGAAGCCATTGGTAACCCAGAATTTGCTTATTATATGTGCGTGTTTAACCCTATTAGTACTACGTTGAGTCTTTGAGACTCATTTTGACTTTGCGCCGTTTTTCTGGCGTATAATTTTTTTTTTACACATTTGAGGTCTCTTGTATTTTTTACTGCAGAAGTTCTAAGAAGAATCACGATGTAAAAAATTTAATTTTTTTTTTCTATTTTTTAACAAAATTATTTTATGAAGATAACACTAAGTAGTGAAACGAGTCTTAGAGACTCATATAGTTCGAGGGCAGCAGAGCAGAATCTGAACACATACAAAGCATGCTTGATGCTGACAGCCAATGCTCAGATATTGAGGATGATCATATGGAATCCGATTCGGACATTGGTGACAAGCAACTAATGTCTGAGAGTGATGAAAATTTGGATTTGTTTGATAAATCTGAACATCAGTCGTTTTTTGAAAAGGATGGAAGGGAATGGATATCAAAACCTTTTGCACAACATCATTAGTGGTGGTGCTCATAAATTTATTCTACTGACCAGCAAGCATGTTGAGACTCCAGTAGACGTTTTTTATTATTCGTAAGCGACGAAGTGATCCGTGTCGTCGTAAATTGTATAAATTTGGATGCGCAGCGTACACTTGGTGAACGTTAGAAACTGACAGATGAAATTGAAATGCGGTTATATACTAAACTTCTTATAAATGCTGGCAGAAACAAACAAGGACTAAAATGACTTCTAGCATCCACTTTTCGGAAATTTTATTCATCGATCCAACATGTCTCGTGACAGTTTTGTGCATTAATGAATCATAGTCGTTTTGATGACAAAGAATCTCAAAGTTTTGGACGAGCTTGTAAGAAATTCGCGCCTATACGTGACATATGGGATATTGCCATGGGATATTGCTAATTCCAATTTCATCAAGTACCATATCCCGGTAGAAAACTTAACTATTGACAAACAGTTGGTTCCATTCCGAGGAAGTAGGTAGATTCCCTGTAAGCGTGACAATCATGGCATTAAAGTTTGCTGGAGAGCAGACAAAACAATCGTTTTTGGGTTCAGAAAAAATGTTATCAGATATTTGCCGAAAAAAAAACTGAGTGGTTATATGATGATATTGCCAACACATCAGAAAGATAGACGAAGAAAATCGAAAAAAATCAGCCATAAATTTGTACGAGAATTCGATGAAAGATGGCATGGATTCGCTTGATCTACTCATCCACGCTTTTTCGACCAAACGAAAATCACGCAGGTGGCCAGTGGCAATATTTCATAATTTAATTGATTTGGTTGGCGTGGCATCTAAGGTCGTAGGGCTTAACAAATAGCCGGAATGGAACGCAGAAAAATATTATAATCGGAGCAAAATATTTTTGACTTTGTTGGTAAAAGAACTGATTATTCCAAATATACGACGATGAAGCAAACATTGTTTATTTAAGGCAACTGCATGAAGCATCGACGATATCATCGATAATTGCTCAATGTAATGAAACCTGCATTCAGCACAAATCCATTGCCAAGAAACGACGCTTCTGTATGTGCCCACCGGCACGAGGAAGGATGAGCAATCAAAAAATATGTGCGACGAGCATTCTCAAAAGGTTGTAATTATACCAAATTTATTAACGAAAAAGCTAAATAAACTTTACTTATAAACTTGAACTTTGATTGTCGCTTTTCTTTATAGAGAATGTATGTGAGTCCGAAAGACTCACTTCAGTACTTTGTGTTTGTAATTTTACCCAGTACTAATAGGGTTAAGGAAGAACTATATTGAACTGATTGTTTGCGTAAGTTAAGATTTCTTATGAAATGTACTGGTAGCATAATTTTTTTATCCGAAGCTTTATATAAGATTTTATAAAATTCTCGGGATAGCTTTATTTATTGCAACAAATATATCAATTTATTGGCCAAAATGTCGTTGCTCACTTTATTTGCATATACTCTAATGACTTCATTTTCTATTGAGGCAACTTATACAGTGATACTGATCTGACTCAACAATTTTGGGAAATTGCAACGCAAACAAATACAGTTGCAAGCTCATGCATTTACACATGCAAAAACCGGAACTAATATCAAGTGCAACAAATAAAAAAAACCGTTTATGAGTGAACCCTACTTTTGTGACACCATCAATGAAACCAACATGCATTCTATTTCTAATTTCTGTGTCATTTTTGTTCAGATTTGTGCTGTTGCTTAAGCAGTAATTTTTTTTTTGCATTTTGGCAACATTGACAATCAATGATGGCGAACAAAATGAGAAACAACTGCCAGACATTCAAATAAATGAACTGCGTTCTAATGATACAAACAAGAACAACAGCAACAAACTATGTAGACAACGCTTCAGTCGTTTGCTACTCGTTAAAGTCATTACTGTTGGCAGCGTTGAACAAAATTTATTCGAAAGTAGAATTGGGTTACATTTGAATTCGTTGTTCGGATAGCGATTAATTACATTTACTGGAAAAAAAAAAATATTTGAATATAAGATAATTCGAGGGTGCTATGCTCTTTAAGAAGTCCATTTTTATATGTATACCATCGATTGGTGCAGTATGTTTATTTTCCCTATTTAAGGCGAAAACGGTCTATAAAGAGTACTATAGTTTCCCATCTTTTCAAAAACTATTCTCAAACTTTTCTTATTGATAAATGTTCTCTTTAATTAAGATAAAATATTTCTTTCATAGGGTACTTCTCTCTACTTTCAAAATATATTTTCTGTCTCTAACTATTGGCATATTTTCCTTAACTGGAGTCAGAAAAGCATATTGAGGTTGGTCCCCTCTTCTTTCAAAATCAAGTTTTTTTTTTTAATGGTGACAAAGCAGACCTTTGCGGGGCATCACCTCCATTCAAAATTCATTTTGAAACTGTTCCCATCAACTGGTGTAGTATATTTCACAAAATCTTTTCCGATTTGTATTTTATTGAAAATAGCATTTATTTGATGAAAAATATATTTTCATAAACGTTTAATCGAATAAAAGAAAAAATTTTTATTCTATATTCGCATTAAGCTTTTTTCTCGAATAAATGTATTAATTCGATATTTGCTGTATAAATCATAAAAACTTATTCGAGTAAACAATAATGCACAACTCTGTTCGCATGGCCATTTTCTGATCATTGAAAAGTTTGGTTCGTTTTTTAACACACACGTATGTGTACTCTTATCACACTCTCCCTTCAGATGCTGAAAATTTCCTAAATTTGGTAGTTAAAACCATATTTGATATGTCAATACTTTTATGTTTTCAAAAGTTATAACTATTTGAAAAAAATGTTTTTATGATAATATTAAATATTATACGTACTGAATTTCCATGAATGATAGACCAAATAGTACTCCTGTAATGTTTTCTGGTGTGCTGAATCAAAATTGGGTATTCGTATTGCAGTACAACGACCCATAAATTTCGGAACTTTCCAAATGTTTATTAAAAATACAACTTTGCTCTGGTTATCGGAACGATGCTCTTTGATTGAAAAATCCAATTTATACGAGTCAAAAGCATTAAATTTTCAATAGTCACAATTATTTTTAAAAAGTAGACCTTTCTGAGAAATTCTTTGAGATTACTCATACGACCCATTGTCCAAACACCACTTGATATTGTAAAAGCCCCCGAAAATAATAAATAATAATAAAATATATCCACTGGAGAACTTGAGCACCACCAGGAAAATTGCTTATGAGTTCGTATTGGGATCAATTTTTAGAACAAAATAATATACCACCGACCAATTGAAAAAGATCAAGGAGAGGATAGAACTCTTAAAGAAGCTCTTTTAGCTTCATTTTTCACATAAACATAATTCTTTTCTCTAATCGATGAGGAAAGATCGAAAATAATTTTGACATTCTCAAGATGATCCCCAACCGCTTTCAAATTTTTTCAGTTTGGCGTTTTGACCGCATGTAAAAAAATTGTTGGAAATGTTGTTGTGAAAAAATATATAAAAATCTTTTGGGCATCAATAAGGGTATCCACGATTCTTGCGCGAGATAATGTGCTCCTATATTAGGTAAAGAAGAACTGCTTCAAAAATCGACTAGAAGAAGTTGAAAATGGCCTTCCACATGTCGTCTATGGGTGCATCGGCGTGCATTTCTGAAAATATTTATGTTTAAGAACAATTGATAGAAATGCTCGAAAATAAATTTCAGAATTCGTCCGCGACATTTGTCCGCCAGTTATCAGTTTGCTTGCAACGCTCCATACTTAGATATTTAGAGATTTAGCAAGAACGTTAGCATATACATATATTTCAGTAACTTGTAACTATTTGCAAAGTTTTTTATTGTTATTGAAATAAAAATGTTTTAAAATATAAAACTAAACACAAGCATTCTATAAACTATGTTAGTGCCCGCTAACTATTAAATTGAGCAAAAGTGTTAAATTTCCTGCAGGGCAGCTACAGCAAAAGAAAATAAAACTAAAAGTTTTTACTTCAATAACTGACAAACTTTTAGCATAACTTTAGGCGCATTGCCAACATAGCGCAGACAGACAGACAAAAAACGACTGACAGCGCAGCATAAAAGAGACAGAAAATAAGAGAACATATTTTTTGAAGAAGAAAAACTTTTTATGCATACGAGTACAATGTTGCTAACAGCGAGCGCTGCAAATGTTGACGTCAAAATTGCAGCCTTTGAAATCAAACTGGAGAAATTAACGAAGAAAGATAAACTGAACGATGATATGTTCAATGCTCAATGCACAATCAAATGAAATTTCTCCTTATAAGCGACCGAATTTACGACTTCGTTAATTTTTGTAAAATTACTTAAAGATGCAGTACGCATGTTGTTTGCAGCATAAAAATGTTGCCAACACGCTCTTAAATTCAAATGCATATACAGCGTGAGTTATGCTACATAGATACATTTAACGAAAGTTGAGCGCAAATGCTGCATGCACACACAATGGACCGGCGCGCGCTCACTCTCTCTCTCTCCCTCTCTCTCCGACTTTCTGCTTCTCGCCTGCATAAAAGAGCACATAAATAACTTTGAAAATATTTACATATTTTTGTTTAACTTAACGAAATACACGAGCCATATGAAAATGACTCAACGAAAATTTATTGCTGCATTTAGTTGAATTTTGCGGCTTAGTAAAAATGCAACAGAGAGCTGGTTCGTTTCGTACGAGGTAATGAAATGTACCACACGCAATGCCTACGTTTCATAGCCCTTCTCTATTTTATTGCCTTCGTTAAGTCATTCCTTATGTTTTCGTCAAGTGTACTGCAATGTTTATGCGCGCTATACAAACCGCTCTCGTTTTAATCTCTCCATATCTTTTGCTCTCCGTTTGCATGTTGTAAGTAGTAATTCATTTTCTTCTCGAGAATTTACTTGCGGCGGCCTCCCAAGATACACAAAATTTAACGATTCAGTCTTAAAACGTCGCTCGCTGTTCAACAACGCGTGGAAAAGTATCGCCGAAAGTTTTTGCTTTGCGTTCGGTTACCAAACGCGCGTCGCAGCAAACGTAACGTGAACCGAATGTGAAAATAATTGGAATTTTCTTTCGATTTGTGTGGTGCATGCAAAGAAAATTTTAAAGTGGTGAGGAAACTTAAAGAATCGCATAAAAATTCTTTTAGTTTGTATCGAAGGCAAGAATTTTCGTAATTTGAAAAGTTTCGAAGAAGTTCTTTTTGAAAAAACTTTTACGCTGTTGGTTTTTTTTTAGTTAAAGCCATTTTTTTTTTGTGAAAATTTTCGGGAATTTCTTTACCTAGAGGAAAAAAAGGATATAAAATCGAAAAGTTGCAGCAAAAGAGTTCACCAATTTCAATTAAAAAATATTAAATAAAATTTGAAAAAAAAAATATATAAAGTTAGAAAAACAACATACAGTAGCTGCTTTGAACTGTGTGGCCAGTCTATGCGTAGAAAATAAATTAAAAGGCACGTAGCTAACAGGCTGGAAAATTTCGCATCCTTTAGTTGCCTCTGGCAGTTAGCAGTTTAAATAACAAAATTCAGATTTATCACGAAAATGTGCTGTGGGTAGTAGAGGACTTGCAAACGGTCACGAAATTCATGTTCTCACAATTGTGAAGTCAAAAGGAATGAAAACCTTAGAAAAATTTAAAATTTTAGTGCTAAGCGCCTAAAATATGCTCTTCATTTATGTAACAACAACAAAATAATTTCTCGTATGTAACAACTGAAAGCATGCAACATATTTTTGCTTAAAACATAGATTCTTACCACTTAAGCCCCAAAAATTATGCAATGTTCCTTGTATCAGTTTTCACCAAATATTTAACATATTTTTGAGCAACACCTACGAGTATGCTAGCAAAAAGGCAAATAAATATTAAAATAGCAAGCGAACGCCTAAAATATTGCTTAAGTGAAAATAACAACAAATTTATGTAGCACCTAAAAATATGCAGTGAATACGGAAGTGAGCAAAAAGCAAATATTATGAAAATTTAAGTGAAACAACGCCTCACCTCGAAAAAATATGCTGTTTACTATGCCAAAAAACAGCAGTAGCAGCAGCAGTGAAAACATTTTAGCAACGCCTGCAAGTATGCAACATTAAAAGGCAGTCGTAGTAGTAAATAAAAGAAAAAGGAAAGAAAAATCACATGTTTGCAAATAAAAGCAAAGAAATTCTTGAACTGTGTAACATATAAAATAAAGAAGTGAAAAGCAAAAATTACAGTATAATTTTTGGCAATTAAAATTTTAACTAAAATTTTACATAAATTGGAAAAATTTATAAAAAAAAACAAACCAGTTTTTTATCATTTCTTCTCCCTTCCACTATCTGTCTATCGCCCGCACGTTAACATTATAAGCCAGCAAAATTAAGTTCTCAAAAGGAAACACTTATCAACATCATCGCCACCATACGGAGAATATCTACGACGGTGGCACCGATACTGACGACGACGAATGTCCCTTGGAATCGACAACAATGAATCCATATGAATATGAGACGACGCTCGATTGTCGTGATGATAATCGTGGTCCAGGACCGGGTATCGGTGGTGGTGGCGGCGGCGGCATTGTTGGCGTCGTCGGTGGTACCGGTGGTGTCTTGCGTGGCTTAATGCAACAGCAACAACAGCAACAACAGCAACAACAGCAGCAACAAATGCTGCAACAAATACCAACACCAAGTTCACAGCATAATACATTGCTGCAACAAAATCAACAAAATTTGCAATTGCAACAGCAGCAATCAGCTGGCTCATCATCATCACATTATGATTATGAATATCAGCATTTACAGCGTCCACCGCATGAGGCAAATTCAACAGCAACGCGTACACATGGCAGACAAGGTAGGGGTTTTGTTTTGGTTTTTTAATTAAATTATTTGCATTGTTTGTGAGGAAAGAGAATTCCACAAATCTTTTTATCGTCACTGACTTAAACCATAACTTAAAGATCGTATTTTTGATATTATTTATTTGCATTGTTTTGAAAAACAATCACGGTTGATTTCCTTAAATTATTGGTGAATAAAATTCGATTGTGGGCAAGAGCCTTCAGTTACTTATTACCGATTTTAAGCCTCAACCACAGAACTTTACTTGATATGAAAAACACACAAATTTTTGGGTGAATAAACAATAAAATAAATATTTAATTTTAGATCTAGATGATACTTAATTTTGCGAGAAGAAAATTTTGTGCTGATCAAAAATAAATCAAAGTACATATAATCAAATTTTCCTTTTTTATTTTGTTCAAATTCATTTAAACTTTGGAATTTCCTCCGAAAAATATATAGTATATGAAAAGCTATATATAATTAAAAAAGTAATGAATGATTTTTTTCTTAAATCGATAGGAATTTCTATAGAATTTGGCCTAATTTTTTTGTGATAGTTTAAAATTTAATCAGAAACTCTGTAATAATTTGTACGTCATATTACTTTATAAAAAGTTTTTTATGATCTTAGTGAAGCTTAAATGGCTAAATTTTGTTGTTTTTGTTTTTGCACGGCTATCAGAAAGTTATCGAAAAAAAATCTTAGAAACAAATAATTTTAAATAATAATAACACCAACATAAAAAATTGCAATTTTTGAAATTACTTATTTCTTTAGAACGTGACGGATGTTTACGGACCTAAAGGCCACTATATAACTCATTTATGTTTGGGACATTATACGTCAAACGAAACAGAAAACAAAAATTTGTCTGAAGCTTCATATATTTATGTGTACCTCATGTTGAGACACTTTGATTCATAAAATTTTAAAGCCAAAGTTGCTTTATACTGGTGTCACAGACGGTTGCAGATAGTCAAAAAATTTAAAATTGTTGGTTAGACATAAATTTTATAAACTCTACAGGCAAGGGGCTGGTTATGATAAAAATGCAGAAAAATAATAAATTTGAATAATTTCTTCCGTAGAATACGATAAAAATATATTCAAACTTTTTGGGGTTAGGTTTAAATCCTTACACATAGGTTCTAAATATTAATCTAAAAATGTAGGACTTTTTTAAAGTCTCTTTTGACTTATATTTAAAAGCTTTATAGGAGCTTTTTATTTTTAATGCTTTTTACCTCACAATGGGACAAAAGTCTATGTAGCCGAGAGAGGATTTTGAAGATTCAAAATAACAATTTTAAAGTTATTTCTCGTAATTACATAGATAAATATCCGTATAGAAAAAATTTTAGTTTGTTGTTAATTTTTTACGAAATCATAATACTTCCAAGAAAGATTTGGCCTGGTTCGAATTCTTCTGCAGGTATAAATTTATCTTGTTTAATACCCAGACTGTTTAGCTATCTAACTGACGTAATGCATTTTTTTTTTTGTAATAAGAACTTCTATGACTTATCCTTTCTCTATTATGGAAGCGGTTTGCAAACTGATGCAATTTGTCTAAAAATAGATTACCTATAATCACTTAATGAAACCGTCACTGAATTTTTTCGCTTGTAATAAAATAATATAAAAGCAAATGGTATTACGAGAAGATGTTCCCATGCACAAAGAAAAGGATTCGTTTCTATCAACTGTGACCGAATTGTGAGAACTTCTTGAATGATAAATTTCAAAATAGATGGATTGGATTGTTTGCCTTACATACTATAGGGCTTATGTAGTGTTCTATTTCTCGTCATTTTTTATATGAATCGAATTTAATATGACGTGTATTCGTCTGATTAGTTGAATTTTTCTTTGAAATATTCATAAATTTACCTATTTTTAAATCAAATCGATCGTTTGCTAAAATACTGTCACAGCTCAAAAAACCTAAAGTTGGAGAAAACGCATTTCTTTTTATATGAAAATTCATAAAAGTCTGTTTAGAGGATTTCTTCTAACAAGACAAGTTCATTAGATACTTTTCCGATTTTTTCACACAAAATAAAACATAAAATGCCAAATATTTCTGCATTATTAACTGGATATTTTTTTTTATTTTTGAGCTATGGTGGTCTTGTATTTTATATGTGCAAAACGTATTCTAAATTGTTAAATAAAATGTAACAAAATTATGATAACCTTAATATTTATTTTTCGACTTCAAAGTGGACCCCACCGCTTGCAATACAAACACGCCAGTGATTGGTCTAGTTCTCCACACATTCAATTTTTTCAATGATTTTGCTTATCACTGTCATGTCATTATGTAGCATCAACCAACTCTAAGCGTTTCTCTCGAAGTGGTAATTTAAGCTTCGGGAACAGAAAAAGTCACTTGGAGCCATATCAGTTGAAGACTGCGCTTTGTTGCTAACATTTGATAAATTTTTGGCTAAAAACTATTGTATAAAGAGTTAATTTCATCTCCTGGTAAAGTAAAGCAATAACATTTTTTTTGTCTTATTTTCTATTCGATTTTTATTCGTTTGGCGTAGAACATTCTCATATTTTTTGTGTTTTGTTTGTTTACCATCTTGCAATAAAATTTTCGATATCAATAAAAAAATACCAATTTTTTACTGAAATGTATAATCTGTCCATAAAATCAAACAAAATTTCAATAAAATTCTTAAATTTATTGTTCCAAAAGAGAGTTTTTTTATTAAGTACTTACGCGAAGATTTATATAAAATACTAGTAATTCGGATGGCTAAATATTTTCTGAATCTTATTTTAATTAATTAAAACAATAGTGGTTTCTGCAAACTTTAAGAACTTCCTTTAATAGTTCAAAATACGCTTCTAAAAGGTGATTTTTTGGAGTGATAGAATTTTAAATTGAAACAAAACATACATATTAATGTCAATTAAAAGTTTATTTTGTGGCATTTAGTAACTCTGAAAATCGAACGTTAGGTTCACCAAAATAAATTATTGATCAATTTCGCGAAACAATTTCTTCACAAATCTTTGAAGAAAATTCCGAAAGTGTTGACTATTGAATTATTTGATATAAAGAAATATTCTTATAGTATTTTATGCTGCTAAAAAATATGAGCAATTGATGCTCCGAAAATCAACATAGCTCGCGTTCTTTCGTAACTAAGGCCTAACGTAGTTCAAAATTAACTAACTTCACATATGATTTACGTCAAACAAAAATTTACATACGATTACCTTAAAAATAAAAATTGGACTTAAAGTTAACTTTTGTGTTTCAATTCAATATAAAGTTTTATTGCACTAAAAAATCACCATTAATAAATGAAACCTTTTTAGTGAATTTTTTCAATTAAAAAAATTCAATACGTTAAAATCAAAAAGGATATAAAACAAAAGCTGTAAATTACAAAAAAAAAACAAAAATATGTAACGAAGCCTATCAAGCGCTCAAGGTTATTACCGTCTGCACGATAGCACCTTAGTCATTTTCATTAAAATATTCTATACATGACGCTACACTTCGAAATTTTATGACCTGTGAAAAATGCAGATTCAAAGGTGAAATTAAAAATAGCAACAAACAACAACAAAAGCATCAATGAAGTTGTAATAAAAAATTTTGCCAACGCTTCAGAAATCCAGCAAGCAACGAAAAAAAAAGCAATTAAATTTTGCAACTTTTTTTCTATTTTTTTTTTAAATTACAATATTTTCCTTACATTAAGATAATAATAAATAAAATAAAAGCAATAAAAGTAAATTTTATAGCAATTTTTATGCGTTACATTTTCGTGTATAAAATTATAGATTTTTTTTTCCTCTCCTCCCTCAGTGCATACTGAAAAAAATAAATGTAAAGTTGTGATTTCAGAAAATTAAAAAAAAATGTGTTGTGTCTCATTTGCCAGCGCAAAATGTTCCGCAAGGCAAAAAATGTTATTCAATTTCAAAATTACAATTTTGATGCGTATTCTGGCACACGATATCTATTTGAATTTAATGTAGTACTTGCACCCATGAATGAGCAAGCTTCGTTTTAAAATGTTTAGCTAAATCAAGTTTGATGTTAAAATTCTATATTTCTCAATATCTCTGAGCTCCGTTCGTTCAAATATTATAACTTCTGAGATGTTGCGTTGGCTTGGCAAAATATGGGTTTGTTTTATAGCTTGTGCTGTCTTCTACTTTTTATGCAGATCATACACATCAAATCTACTAAATATTAAAGATGTATAAGCTATGAATATGCCATTCTTAAACCTCTTGTAAGCTCGGGTACATTTTGCATTTTTCTTTGAACAGTAAATTTTATTTATACAACAAATATTTTCATATTTTTTTGTAGCCATCAAAATAATTCGAGTTTTAATCTCGATACATAAACTTACTAGAGGGAATTTTTAATGCTTCTTTGATTTTTAAAAAATCTTTCAATGAAACTATAGAACACAAACTTTAAGCAAAACTATTAAATATTTCATCAGAATAGGTTTCTCTGAAAAATAGTTTCGTTAAATTTTTGGGGCTCTAGTGATGATATGGTTAACTTTATGGCTAGACAAGACAAATGCACTTATTTCTAAAATTGAATCTTTTGGTTCACTAGCGTTACATGTATCAATTGCAGATAAATGAAAAGTATGCTCAATATTATTTTTACGGTCAAGTATTTAAAAGAAATAAAGGAATATAACAAACTCCACGTAACTACAAACAGAAACAACTTTCTCCTCTCGCAAATATCTGTTCCCATACATTCTGTAGCTAAAGATAAAACATCCTACAACTGGCACAGCAAGCGTGCTTAGTTGAGCATAACACATTGAAGGAAAAACTCACAGGTAAACACTGTTGGGGTATGTCACACCCCACCTTATTGACTGCGTTACTATGAAGCTTCGAAAATAATAAGCAGAAGCTCTAAAAAAACGTTTGAGGAACTACAAAATAAGGCATTCAGTAGATCAAATTTTAAGTGTTCCCGGGACAAAGGCGGGAAAATAATACATAACTACCTGGACCGATAGCAAGCGGTCCATTTACATGAAACATGCAAATTCTACTGCAAAAAGTACTTATATTCTAAGAAGTTTAATTAACTTTACTATATTTCCTCACTTAATAATATCCTTAAAAATGTTTTATTTTGTATGTTTTTTATGTTTCTTATACTTTATTAAAAACGTAAGTATAATTGCATTGAGTAATATGAATTTCGCCAAACTAATTCTTTTGCTTGGCCTTAATAAGCGAGCTACGAACTTTTTGAATAAAATTAATTTATCAATTAATTTTTTTGATAGATATTCATTCAAATTAGTACAGAACATAATATAAAACTGCAAAATAAATATAAAAAATCCTTAAATACACATATTTGACATAACAATATTAAAAATTTTTGGGGTATTTCACACCCCACGTCATTGGCTGTGATATATTTCTGAGCTTCATTGACGACGGGCTAAGCAAAAGTCTGAGGCTTGGCAATTTTACGAGATGTAGGAGATGAAAAAATCAATGAAATCCATCGTATCATTCATTTCAGGTCGATTTGTGTAATAATTTGTCTGTTGGTTTTCAAACACAACAACAAAAACAGCATGGTCGATTTGTGTTTTTTAAATGTCGCGAAGAAGATGTGATGGGGTAAAGCCTAATTTTTGTAAGCTCAAAAATTCAAAATCACTTGCTATTTAAAAAAAAAACGAAACCAATTCCATTGCTTTTGAACAAAAAGTTGGTTATAATGTGGGTTATGGTATAGTGCATGGCAAAAGTTTTTCAAAAATAAATTATATTTTTCGATACCACTCTAATAAGTTAAAGACCACCCTAGTGAAGAATAAAGTAGTTTTTCTATTAGAGGCATAAATTCCCGCATACGCTTGTTCAATTGCTTATTGGTTATTTACAAAAACATTTTTTTCCGTGAACTTACCGGGTGTACAAGTAAATTCGGCAGAATAATAAAGACTTATTATTAACGCCATTAAAAATCTTTCCCTTTTGCATAGCAACGCTTAGCAAGTACGTGACTCATCGATACAAACAAGTAGTAATTGGAAGGAGCCAGGTCTAGTTAGGAAGCCGTTTGGGATGGGACTTCCCTGCCGAGTGTTTCCGACGTATCACGGATCGGGCTTACCGTATACGATATCGCATCGTCATGCAGAAATATTATCATATGTTGCCTTTTTTATGATATTCTGGTCATTTTCTGATTGGAAGCAACTTGTTGCCCAACGGTCAGCGAGTAGTTTTTGAACTTTAGCAACATATCTTTTTGGCGGTTTTCCGTGCCCGTTGTCTGCAATAATAAAAACCACGGTTATCGCATGCCTTGCGACGGGGGCATGTTCACTACAAACTCTTCGAAGCATAGCAATATTTTATTAAAACTTCTTCGAAACATTTTCTTAAAATTATTTTACTGAAATACGACAACTTCATTTCTTTTGTTAAAAGTAGCACTTTTCAGCATTTAACTGCTTGGCGCACATATTTTTCTCGAAGTGTAATAGAGCGAATTATTTTCTTCGTGATATTGAAAACAGATTTCAACTTCCCTTTTTTCACCTACAACAGCAAATTTGTTTGCCTCATATCGTTGTATTTTCTTTTTTGGAAGATTTTTTCGCTGCCTCAAAATTGCTTGCATTTTTATTTTCCCGTTTTTTCTAGGTTTTGTTGTAATTTACGAGCGGAACGCGCCATTTTTTCTCTTTTTTCGGCCCAAGTTGAATTTAATATTTTTTTTTTCTTTTTTGCTTATTTGGGTAAAATTTTGTTGGTTTTTATTGATTTTATGTTTATTTGTAGGGGTATGTGTGCTAGACTGCGTGTGTGTGTGCGTTTTTGGCTTCAGAAGTTATAACGAAATTTATTGCCTTGACTCTTTGAATTTATTTGTTTATGCGTAGATTTCCACTAGAGTTTTTTATATCTCAATGCTGAACTTTTTATTGCAATAATCTGCAGTTATTTTTGTTTTTTTTTTTCTTTCTTGAACTTTGGCTTTAGTTGATTTTTTATTGCTCCTTTAAAATTTTTTTTGTTAAAATGTTGATGAAAACAAAAAATGCCGAAAAGAAGAATAACAGTAGCAGTGATATATTATAACTACTCTCTAGCACTGCTATTTAATATTCAATATCTATTAATGCCTATGATTTCATGTATTAAAAATTGACAGCAAAATTTTAAGCCCGACCTCAATTTTACTCAACACTTTAAAAAAGTCAAAAATTTTACTTCCAATTGAGTGATTTTCCGAATTTTCCCATAATCAATGTTAAGCGGATTTTTTTTACATTTTTGAGCCTTAACACCCTGAAGGCAAAATGTGCACACAAAACGAAATTAACGCATATGATAAATTTTAAGCTACCTTGTGCTTGTTATTGTAGTTTGCTGATTTTTTTTTTACAGTTGACTAAATTTAACGCGCGCGAGCGCTCAAAAAAGAAGAAAAGTCAAAAATTGTACAATGCAGCGAAGCTGAAAATAATTTTATTTGTTGCAAAAAAACGTAGGTACGGTACCCTCTATTTAACCTTGAATTCGTTAACGTTTATTACCCTCTAAGTAAAAAAAAAACATTAAATTTGAGTTTTTTTTTTAGTCCTGGCGCTTCTAATACCCATAGTTCTTGCATTTAATGAAGTAGTGTGCGTGTAACATACTATAAAAGGAAAAATTCAAAAAAAGTGCGCTCGAGGCTTTTGTTGTTGTTGTTATTTCCATTGTAAAGGATTTTCCATTTTTTTTTTATTTTTCTTCTTTGGGACACATTTTTTTTTTCTTATTTCCTTTCTTTCATTTCAAGAGCTACTGCCAGCTTTTGCTTGTAGATGTGAATAGAAAATGAGATTACCGAACAATGCAGGCAAATAAGGATGCGTATATCCTTTTTTAATGTTATATAAAATTCTAAAGTGCTAAAGAACATAAGCAGGAACAAATAAAAGAGATTGCATTTGAAAAGCAAATGACAAAAATAAGCGGAGAGAAAAGCAGATTTTTCTCTTACCATTCATTGTATTTGATTGCATTGAATGGGATTTTTTTTAAATTGTATAATATATAATTTATTTTTTATTTTCCGTATTTTTTGTTGCCAACCTAAATGTGACTGCTAAAATGACAAATTTGACAACGTTAATTTTGACAGGCGTTATGTACTCGTAATGACTGCCATAGCTAAAATTGTGGTGGCTGTCAACTTTTTCATTCGTCCTTGAGCGGTAGCTAATTTGGAAATATCTCTGCAAAATTCTTAGAGCATAGATTTTTTAAAATTTTAGTATTTTTTTGAAATAAAATCTATTATACATAAATTAAGCATTAAACGGGTGGTCAATTTAAGTCCAAATTTCCAGCGTTAGGATTTCAGAACTTTTTTGATGAATTTTTCCTTTTGCAATATATGAAGGAAAATATTATCTATTTTATATTTTGCTACGCTTTACAAAAATGTGATCAATTGTAAAACCTTATAGTGTGAGGGGAGATGGTGAATTTCTGAAAGAACTTCCGTTAAAAAGAGTAGAACAGGTTGGTGATGTTTTTCCCCTTTCATTCTTCTTGCGATAAAAGATGTTAAGCCGAATACTTTTCAAAAACAGAAGAGATAAGCTTTCATTACGGTTTTTCTCTTATAACTTGCAAATCATAAAAGATATCGCAAAATTTGTAACATTTTTCAAATCAGAATTACCAAAATAATAGAAATTGGTACACATTTTGGAGAAAAGTTCCGTGAGCCAATTTTTTTTTGTGTTTTAACCTAACCTTTCTGTACGAAATTTCAGAAGTCCACTGCTATTATAATTATTAGTGGCCACTTTTGGTTTTTCTCCAATAACTTTAAAACTGCATTTTTGCAATGAGCATTGTCAAGTTAATGGAAATTGATACCCAGTTTGAAGAAAAAAAATCTCATTCATATCCTACCTTGGTATGGGAGATAGGCGTGTCAATGTACAGAATTTTTCTCATATTCACAAATTTTTGATATTTTAACCTAAAAAACATCGGTGCCAAATTTTAAGAGTTTAACGCGCTCATCACTCGTTATGATCACCGTTCCATGAAATGCGTAAGCGAGATACTCACTGACAGTCCATTGACAATCAGGATTTGTAGAGTCTAGAGCAGCGATGGGCATAGAAAGCTAGCAAAAGGGCGCAACAACAACACCAAGCAACGATGTGCATTGATAGCGTTGAAATTTTTCGAATTATTTTTTGCTAGCTTGTGCGACGAATAACGGTTCGGGCCATGAGAGCGGATAGGACCACAAAGTGCCCATCGCTGGTCTAGAGAGTTGTGAAAAACATCATCATCCTGTACAATCAGAAACAGCAGCGATAGCAGATAATATTAAGACCTTTACTTTAAAAAATGCCACCAAAATGGCAGTGCATTCGTAGAGATCTATTTTTAATTAATCGCTTTTATTTTAAGGAAAAACTTTATCACTGAATTTAAATTACGTACCGATTTTCCCATAATATGAAAAGCTTTGGTTTTTTTTAAATTCTAATACTCCACAAGGTCATTTTTCAATTTTCATTCCACATATTTTTTTTTTGTTTAAGAATTTGTACGTTGTTTATAGATTTTCATATAAACATTATAAGTTTATGGCGTTGCCACCAATTTGTGTTTTTCAGTTTTTTTGTTTTTTTTTTTTCTGTTTCCGTTTAATTAAATGCTTAGAATCGACGTTGCTTGCTACTTAAAACGTTCTCATTTTCATATTTTTGCGAATTTTTCTCATTCAAATTAAACCCAAGAAATAATAAACAAATTAATTTTTTTTTTTGTTTATAAACTCTGTAGCGTATTTTGAATGCGTACTCGTATTTATAGCACACAACGCACTAAATCTGAGTGTGCCTGTTTTTGCAGCTGTGTTTTTGTTGTTGTAGGGAAATAATGAGGCCACTCATTAGTGGCGCATTTTAAGTACTCTTGTGTGTAGGTACCCAAATGACTACTACCTATGTAAGGATTAGTTTTAATAATAACAAAAGTTTTTCAAATATTTCCCAGAATTTACAAAAAGTTATCACTGTGATGGTTTTCGTTGAATGATTTTTATAGATGTGCTATTTTGTGTGCTTGCTTGTGCTGATATTTGAACTTGTATTAAATTTTGTGAAACATTGCACATTCACACATAATCATGGTTTTTTTTTTTGAAAAATGCACATCGCTGTTTACATAAGGCTGTCAGTCAGCATTTATTCTTCTTAAAATGTGCAATGAATCGTAAAGTTGATTTTTTGTTTGTATTTGTTTTGGAAAATTAAAATAGTTTTTGGAATTTTGATGCATTCCATGTATTACTGGATGTTTGGAGAATTATTATTAAATGCGAATTTACGTGGAAAATTTTTGCATAATTTAAGTCGCTAAAAATGTTAATGAGATTTCAATTTAAATTAAAGGCAAACCTGGCTTAAATGTATGTTTGTGTTATTCCCTGACACATGAAATCATTTTTAATGAAAACAAAATCAATTGCAAAATTACATTGTATACTTTATTATTATGTTCTAAAATAACTTTACGATAATTTGTACAATGCCCGAATAGAAAATATCGTTAGGTTTAAATTGGGATATGCCTTACCGAAACTTTCGAGCCTAATTTGAAGTGTAACGGTGTGCTCCAAATTTTTCCTAATAGTAATGCTTCATGCCGATCACAGTAAGGCAGTCACCAATACCTAAAGCTGTTGTTTAGAGTTTTTCTTCGTTTTTCTTATGCACCGCCGAAACGGTTGAAACGGGATAACTTATAACTTAGTACAAAAACAATTTTAATTTCAAAATTAACAATGTCATTGTTATATTCTTTAAATGGAATAATACTTTTATTCGTAATGTTGTTCACGAAATTCATTGAAAAAAAAAAACAACCCAGTCTTCCTGTTGTCACGTTGAGCTCATTGAGCTTTCAGATTCCAGCCCTACGAAAACCCCTTGCAAATATCATAATCCAGCACTGATTTGGGGCTCTTTTGAGCGCGGGCCCGGAACTATATCCCCCTCTAGTCTTACCTTAATCCAGCTCTGAAGTAAGGTGAAGTTGATAGTTGCTTTCGAATTGCTAACTCTTTCAGTAGAGTTGCTGTTTGGGTCAATGTGTGGTTAGTTACACTTGTGGTGCTTGCGCAATCCAGTTTTTGTTGAAGATACTAAACCGTACTTTTGGCTCTCATTTAATACTACGCTCAAGCTAACCATTCGTCATTTTGACGAACATATAAATTTTTGATATTTTTCAACTTTATTACTAGCTACTGATACTTTATACATAAATAAATAATGAAATTTATTTAAATTTTTAAAAAATTAAAGAACTTTTTTATTAGTCTTCAGATATGCTTTCATCTGAGGAATAAATTAAAAAAAATTTTATTGCACAAACAGGACTTTTTTGTTCATATTTTTGACTGTTCCTTAAACTTTGATCATGAGCACTAAGAATATAATAGAAAGGATCTTTAAACGTTTGAATACATTTTTAATGAATTAAGACACGTATAACAAAAAAACTTACGCAAAAACTAACCATTCGCCAAAATGACGTATATGTGGACTTAATACCAAAATTCAATATAATCACCGACTGCGCTCTACCACCACAAGCAAGCTTTTGGAGACGACTTAGATGATGTGAGAGTACATAGTGCGATAGCAAGAGCGAAAGAGGTGAAAATCTGGCTGATGTTCGTCAAACTTAAAGCAGTACTACAGAATTTATCAGTCAGTTCTTTTTGTGACCTAACGCGCCTAAGTGATCAAATCAAAGGATCTGAAGATGCTGAAAGTATATTGAACAAGTCCTCATTCTGTCGAATACGTGAAATTTTACATATATTGCTATATCTGTACTTCTTATAATCTTTGTTTTTAGACTCTTGCGCTTCTTCTGATAATTCTCCTATTGGTAAGGCTTGATAATTGATAATTTGTCTACTATGAGCTAGGGTCTTGGAGTCTAACTTCAGCTGATGTTTCTGTCACCGTACAGTTACCAGGAACCGCTTCCTTTTTGGCTTTTGACACATTTTTGTAGCTGGGAATGACATCTACGTTGTGTCTTCTCAATGAATTTCTGAAGTTGTTATATTTTTCCTTTGAAAGCCCTAAATCCGTCATATTTTATGGGATCACATTGTGGAGTAGGAATACTTTTTTTGATTCGATAGACTCTTGTTGTTCTTGCCAATAAAACTCTTTTCGTTATTTCTGCCTTTTTCATTTCATGATCTTTGTTGTATTTCATGCTGAGCGCTTCTGCAAAGTTCTCTTTTGAAATGTTTCCAATGGCTATTTTTCTCTTTTTCGTAAACACCCCACAGTTTCCAATTTGTTTTGCTGGTCTTCCTCTGGAGGCCTGTGGTGTGCTAGGAATATCATCATGTGATAGCTCAAAGTCCTTTTTAAGAAAGTCTGCATACTTTATATAAAAATTCGCTTTGGTTCTATTACATTACACCCAATATCTCTTTGCGTTGCAGTAAAAGTTGTTTAACTTTTGTGTATGCTCATCCTTAATATGTTTCGGGTATTTGGTTTTTACCGCAATCACAAATGAATCTCCATTTTCGCTGTTTGCAAATATTTCAAACAAATTTTCATAAGATATATGCATTTTCCTTGGAAACTTGCATAGCTCACAATTTAGATAGTCAGAAAAGACTGAGTTATTGAGGGTTAAAATATATACAAATACAGGTACAAAATATTGTGTTACAAACCTCAAACATAATACTTGTTCAGCGTGCATCTACTAAAAAATCTAAAACAAAAAATACAGCTTTATTCTATTTGACATTACTAGATATTTTTAAATTGCATTAAAAACTTAGATATAAATATCTGAGGCAAGTATTACTATTTCGCTATACAAAAGCGAATTTTCTTAAAAAGAGTGAAATGATTTGGAAAAAATGACAAATCAAGCGTTTTGGAGATGGAGCAAGGCTCATATCATATGGACAGAAGTTTTCTAGGTACTCTTTACATATGCATCTATTTGCGTCAAATAGTTTTGAAAATAGGATGAATAATATCAAATTCAGATTAACAATTTCCAAGACAAAATATCATAGACTGAAAATCGTCATCACACAACAAATTCAGTTTTATGCATATCATGTCACATAAGTAGCTATAACTTCAAAATAGGCAAATATGTATATGCAGGTAAGACCTATACGATTTTTGTTGGCAGATATGTCAACTATTCACCAATCCTTGATTGACATTGATTTGTGGATTATAGGCTAAGGTAAATTTGAAAAACTATGCTAAAAACGACCTCTTTTAAAAAATACATGAAAATTACTAACTAAAATTTTTTTTTCTACATCTTGTGGAAATTATTTATTTTCAAATACCATAAATTTAGAGAGCATACTTCAAATTCCCATGTTTTTTCAAACTTTGAAATTTTCCGTTTTTAATATTGTAATGAACGATAAAAAGTTATCCAACTTTGAGCACCCATAAAAACCAAAATACTTGTCATAAATCAGAAAAGTTTTCGGTTTTAGAACCTTTGATCAATTATCTGTCAAATAAAAATAAAAAGTTTCGAAAATCAGAAATCGAAAATTTGATTTTAGCAATCACTTTTTGAAAAAGGAGCCACTGTGCGGCGTCTATTGTATTTGGAAAAAGTTTGTTTGAAAAAATTTATTTTTTTTTAAATCCTTGCAATTGAGTGCTAGAATGAAGATGTTATTCTGCATTCCATTACATCTGCGTGAGTTTATTATTTCTGATGTAGATGGCAATGGCATAAGCCTAATGGCTTTAACCAGCTTAGTGTCGATTCTCCATAAGGGTTTCTGTTCATTTTGACTTGATTTAGATTACATTTAAATCACTTACATCCTTAAGGCGAGACATGTAGTTCTCCTGAGGCTTTGTAGTGTTTTCAGTATACAATTACCAGATTCACAGAGCAGGTCATATAGCTCTACCGAACTGTTTTGCATGTTATTTGTAAGTTTTCGCTGATCCTAAGTACGTGTAACTATTCTTGCAGTAGCCATTAGCTCAATCAGCTGTTAGCAATGACAATGAAATTGGCTAACAAGGACTTTTAGTTCATTTGGCGTTAACCAGGATGCAAAATACATAGGTATTCCAGAGCAAGCCAAATTTTGACATTTCAAATTCAAACGCTGTTATTTGTATTTCCGCCTCACAAAAACACTCACAAACACGCACACACAATATTTATAGCAAATTTTTTTTAACAAGTGGAAAAATAAAAACTTTAGCTTTTCCTGTGTTACGCTAACGCTTCCTGTTTGGTTTTGTATGTTGCTACGTATTTGGCTTTGATTTTACTTCAAACTGCTGCTACATACTTTAAGGCGCTGCCGCCAGAGCTTTATCATTAAGCATATACGCAAAATTTTTTGACAGCTGTCAGTATATAATAAGTAAGATTTTGCATATGTATATTTTCACATGCTGATCTAAAGCTGCTTTTGCTATTGACATTTCACAGGCGGCAGCACACAAAGTGAGTGGAAATGTATGCGAAGGAAATAAACGAAAATAAAAGAAAAGCGTATAGATTTCTGCAGTTGCGTATGGAAATTTTGACATTTCTGACAAAGTCGTTAAATTCAGCTGGAATTTTTTTTTTTCGCCACAAAAATACTTCCTTTTTATTTATTGTATATGTCACATTGGGATATACTTTTTTAATATCGTGCCTTTTTTTTGTTTGTTAAAAAAAAGCTTTTGCAATAATGAACTGAAATATTTGGTGCTTCACCGCTGTTGACAGCTGTCATTAAAAACAATTTGATAAGTGACAAATTGTGCGTTTGTATTAACTGTTTTTTGGGGGAGTGCAGATAGCATAGGGAGATCCAATGGTTGTCGTTGATGTACACAAGCAACTTTTGTTTTGTTTTCCTTTTTTCCATCACTGCTGCTATATCTGTAAGTGGATACAAAATAAAATTTAGTCAAATTTTAATCACAATTTTATGATTTTTCTTTGGTAAAAAAAGCACATGAAATTGACAATTTTATTGTTTTTTGTGTTTCTTGCTGTTGTGCACACTTGACAGTTTTTATGTGTTTTTCCAGTGACAAAATGTCGTAAAATGCTTGGTGATTTTTTCTTAGTAGCTTTAAAGTGATTTTTAACACAAGTGATTTGTTTTGAAGTTTTTCATGGCTGTAACTTCAATGGTTTGATAATTAAATTTGTCTTGGAAATTTCGAAAATAAAAAATTACAATGCATTTCGTGCTTTACTGTTGACAGTAGCGTTGAAGGAAAAAATTCAAATTTATCACAGCTGTGCTATACAAGAGAACGCATTTTGTCATAACAGAAGTGATATACGCAAAAGGTTATATATTAAGTTTTGATAATATGCTGTGATAGTTTGAAACAAATGAAAATTTGCATCTGTAGTTATGTAACGTAGTTTTTGAATTTATCACAGCGTTACTAATATAAAGAAATACAATTCGTTTTAGCTGTGATACTATAAATAAACTATAATTTTGTTTTACTTTTTCTGCTCCTTTTGATGTGATAATACTAACATTATATATATTTTTCTCAAACAAGTTCATTTAGTTTCCTGTTTATTTTGCACCTTATCAGCTTAAGCGCCTAAAAGTAAACTATAAAAAGAAAAATAAACAAACGAAAAATGTACCAAATTTTTATTGCTTTAATCTGCTTTAATGTGAAATCTGTGTCGGAAAAACACATAAAAAGTACAAACGCACACATGCTCATCCTGACTGAGACAATAAGTAAAAGGCAAATAATAAAACAAGATTTCATTTCATAGGCATAAAATCGTTACAGCGAGTAGTAGAATAGGAAAATGCATGCAAGCACGCAATCTTAACAAAAATCTTGTGATTTTTACTAACTGCTCACACTTCATTTTGTCCGAGATTTCATGCGTGTTAGTGAAAAAATTTAAGAGACAACATTTTTAAGAAGAAAGCAAGAAATAAAGAAACAAAAACACGAAATACCCAAACTAAGGTTAACATACCATGCTACGTATACCATCATTTCATATGAATAGAGGTATCAAATGCACTCAACATAGAAGGCAAACAAAAGCAAAAATTCTACACGATAGGGAACTTAGAATTTGAGGTCGTGTACACAGAAAAAAAAAAACATTCGAAATTTCTCACAAACGAAGTAAGTAACATAATTTTACTGAAAAGAATTTTTGTTCTCAAGTGTAACTCAAGATTATTCTCAAAGGCTAATCTGCTTCATCCTAACACGCTTCGGATGGACTAGTTTGGCCTAGAAAAACTAGTTTATTCTAAAAACTAGTTTGGCCTGTAATGTATATGTATATATTATGATCTTTTGAAAAAAAAGAATTTTGAAAAAAAAAAATTTTAAGAAAATCATAAATGCGTTTTCTATCAATCTCAAAAACATAATAAAACTTAAAAAAAAAAACCGTAGGAAGGTGGTAACCTAAAAAAGTGGCCGATATTGGTATGGAATGCCCAATAAATTTCTTCCAATTCAGTGTTTGGCGTAAAACCTCCAATAGAAATTTTTGTTTTTCAATTTGACCAAAAAAAAAATATAATTCAAGTTGATTTCTCATGATTGTGTGTGACAACAAAATATGAAGCATCAGCCAACTACAACAATAACTTCTATATCGACAATGCAAAAACAACAACAAAAACAAATATAACCTACACACTTATCGACGAGAGATGCTCTTCGCAAGTGGGTACCTTAACGAAAACTCACCAAAACAACAACAGAAGTAGCAACAAAAACAACAACAACTACAAAAAAAGAGCAATAGAAATAAAGCACAACTACAAAAATTCCTACAAAACAGCAAGAGACAAAAAAATAAAAATTTCAACTTAAAAGAAACAACAACAACAACAAAATAATATGAGACTAAGGACTTCTAAAAAGGTATACCAACATCGGCATCATCAAAATGGCAACAACAACAACAACAACGTGACAGCAGCATTTGTGGTGGGTGATATAGATAACAACAAAAGCAACAACAACGAGAACAATAACAAAAAATATCGGAGGCTTCTACTTATTTATTTTTTTGACTACCATCATGATGTTGTTGGTTGGTCACGATGGCAACACAAAAATGCGTTAATGGAACTTTTATGACAGACGTGCATAAAAATGTTGATGATCAAAAAAAAAGTATCAACAACCAAAAAGAAAAATTGTAGTGAACATGGGGAATGGCGCATCGTAAGTGTTTTGTTTATAAAATCGGGGCTTTGGACTGCAAAAAAAAATTACAAATAGTCACTTCAAAAAAATTGGGCTTTGAAGTTTTTTGGAGCATTATTGACAAGTGTAGCTACGCACAGTCCAAAATCAATATTTAAAAAACTATGTATATATATATATATATTTTTTGCAGACTGTTTTGGCTGGTTATATCTCATTTAGTTAAACATAAATCATTTATCACTATTTGATTCATATATAATATGATTAATTCAAACAAATATTTGATTGCTTTATGCGTTTGTTATATTCAAACAAATCGTTTTCTCAGTGCAGTACGAAATTGTATTCTATTTCGCACAAATTGATTAAAATTTTTGAAACGTTTACCTTTTGTTTCAATTTTCTTAGACTCTTGCGAAGATTTTGGAGCAACTTTATTTTGATTTTATTAATGCTTTCGCCGCAAATCAATTAGCACGTGTTGGCATTTTTTGAATGCCTTTTACCTATCAAATGTATATTTTTTTGACATGTATATTTTTTTGTATATTTTTTTGACAGACACGTAGGCTTTTGCAACATTTTAAGAGATTTCGTATATGAAAGCAAGCTCTTTGTTTCCATTTCAAGAAACGCTGATCACTTAATAATTGAAGTAACAATAAAATCAGAGCTAACAGATCGCACTCAATTTCTACACAGAAACTCAGTACAGTGCTGACAGTATACTTCAAAAGATCACTGTCGGTATTCTTGTGGCAATTTTGTTTAACTCTAGAGAGCTCAACTTATTTAAAACTACCTTAAAGCTAACCATTCGTCATTTTTACGAACACATAATTTTTTGTTGTTTTGAATCTGGAGTGGACAACTTTTTTAAAGTTAAATGATTCCATTATTTTTTATTGAAATT
The DNA here is from genome assembly GCA_963680825.1 of Meiosimyza decipiens. Classification (NCBI taxonomy): domain Eukaryota; kingdom Metazoa; phylum Arthropoda; class Insecta; order Diptera; family Lauxaniidae; genus Meiosimyza; species Meiosimyza decipiens. The sequence goes on from OY804258.1 coordinate 51,895,419, forward strand.
TTACTTAATGAGATATGGCAACATTTATTTAAATATGAAGAGACTATAAATACTTTTTTTTTATTTTTTTAGTTAAGCTTAAGTATTTAGAAGAAACCTCAGAAATATTTTTTTTCTTATTTGGTACAAGCAAAACAATTTTTATTCTTCACTAAAAATTAAACAGAAAGAACCTGTAAACGTATTACATTTTTAATGCTCCTAAAAAAATATTTAAAAAAACAAACACATAAGCTAACCATTCGTCAAAATAACAAATAATTAGCATAAATACCACAATACCCAGCGGTTGCGCGCTACCACCACAAGTTAGCTTGCAGCGACGACTTAGTTGGTATGAAAGCACATGTATATCAGACTTATCTTCGTCACAATGTCGAAAGTTAGCTATCTAAGGTAAAATAATAAATTCCGGATATTTTTTGACCTACCAGTATGTAACTATCTTGCATATTAGAATATATATTATTAAAAAGTCAATCGAAAAACTATAAAGTAATGAGTACCAATTCGTAATTTGGTTGAAACAAATATATCTTTCATGCAAACATGCACTTGTTGATAGTAAACTTATCATGATTTTCACTACAATTATATTCAATATTGCAAATGTGTTTTGATTGAGCAAAAAATTTCTTCAACAATGTAAAATTAACAATCCTAAAGTCATAACTACACAAATATTCGGCAATTTACAGTTGCTGGTTGATAAGACAACTTTCCGGGTTTCTTTAAACTACAAATTTTGCACTTTTTCCTTATTATGAGCCAATGTTATTACCCGCGTATTTCGCTATAAAAAAACGGTGCTATGCTGTTTAATGTTAAACATTTTTATAACTCCACAGTCTTTTTGCTTAATGACGGTTAATAAAGATGGGTCATTTACGAGTCATTAACAAAAATAGTCAGAAAACGCAGACAAATTTTTTTGAAAAGTACGAAAATTGCATGCAAGTGTAACTGCCAAAAAAATGTTAACAATAAAGTTTTTACGCCTTTTATTAGCAGGAGCAACAAACAAAAACAAAGTCTTGTTTGGTCATTTAATATTAAGGGCTGTAAAAACTCAAAGAATACTACGTACTCCACTCATAAAGATTAAATGAAGCAGGTAGTCGTCCGTCTATTTAAAGAAAGGAATACAGATTTATTTTTACCCATCTGCCTGTGTTACTATATGTTACATTCTATAGATAAATCTTTTTGAAAAACAGGTATCTTCTTTATGCTTTTTGTTTTGACTCTTCGTTATTCTTTGAGCAAGCAGTTATTCTGTTGAGGGTCGATGGTCCGTTAAACAAAAGCAAAAATGAACTAAAGAACAGACAAAAATTTCATATCCCCGTCTAATTTGAAACGTTATATTTGGATTATTGTTTCAGAATATTGCTTTGAGTAAGTGAAATAGAGATACACACACATGTAGATAGGTCGAATGTCCTTTTGAGTTGTCTGCGCTACTTTTTTTTTCTTTTCTGAGAATGACTCATAATTGGAATGAATTCATGTTAAGTGTAACAGCATGACAGTTGATCTTAAAATTAGTCGTTGCTTAGTAATAATTCATATTTTATTTAACTTTCAAAACTAAGAAAATATATTTAATTTAGTCAATAAAGTTTAATTTCGTTTTTAATATAAGTAATTTATTATATAGATATGTAAATATTCTTAGAAACACTTTGTTATAAACAAAATTTTCTTTAAAACTGTTTGATCTAAGAATATATCTATGGCTAACTTCTGCATCAACTGAAAATATTTTAAAGTGTGTTTTTGTATCTTTACGCATTTAGAAATATTATCGATGAAAAAAAGTTTGTATTGTACTTAAATAAAAAAGTTAGAAAAATCTTATATCCTCAAAAAAACAAGGCATGGCATATAAGACTATTTTAAGAGAGCGGAAAAACTTGATCACAAATGAAAAGTTACCTATCCTTTGCAACTTATCTTGATATTACTGAAATATGCTGCTACTATCGGAATATATTTTGTTTTAACTAATATACCCAACGCCATATTATTCTGACATTTTAAAGCGCACTGCGCATTTCCTTTGCTGATAAAATAAATTCTTGTATTTTTTTTTTCCACACAGTGTTATACTTTTTTAAAGAAATAAAATAAAAATGCTAATAAAACATAAATGTAGTACAATGTGCCACATTCATAGAATAAAATAACAGCAGCAGTTGCTCATGAGTGCCAAGTTACATTTGATAGTGCCAGAGTGAATGATAAGAAACAAATACATTTAAATAATAATATTTGAAAAAGAACAATTAGTTTGAAAAAATTATAAATAATACATTTAAAGTGGATTCTGCAAAAATGTCTTATCAGCTATAAAACTTTGAAATTTTGATAATTTTCACTAAATATGTGAAGAAAGGCTCTTTATACATAATTTGCGATAAAGAAGAAATTTCATAACATTTAGATGTTTCTTGTGACAATGTCACGTTTAATAACATGCTTTGAAATATTGATGAATTCTTATATATATATTTAACAGAACTGCCAAAGAGCATCATAATTAGTTTCTACCATGACAATTCATTTTCGTGCGACACACCAAAACTATGAGCCCTATGTTTTAAAAATTACAAGATTTTTTTTACAAAAACAATATGTATACCACACTATATACAAACGTAATTTTGTCAAAATATTTACTAAAATAATTTTTATTTCTCTTCTTTCTTTCAGGTATGTTGATGGAAAATTCGCTTAAACTTTTGTATTTCTATTAAATTTCGTGGTAAGCTTATGCGTAGTTAGTATATCCGCAATCAATAAACGTAAGTCGTCAAAAAAATTACTGTCTTACGTAGGTAAAAAGTAAATACACATTGGGGTTTTCATTGGGACTCGTACAGCTTCTCATACTGTGCATAATATACGGTTGGTTGGAAAAATTTTTAGTCTTAAAATTGCATCCTGCCAGAAACTCAAGTTGCTACTTATTTGAGGTACCTCACTGAGCATTTTTCTAGGGGAAAAAAAATAGAAAATCCCTTGGGCGTTTTTTTTTTTCTAAGGAGTATCATTTCGGGAGTATATTACACTGCTTATTATATTTGCTCATCTCGATACCTAATATTTAAGCATTGGAATTGATCGCGATTATCAGATCAGGCTCTTTAATTTGTGTCATTTTAATGTCAATTTCTATACATTTGATAGCTTTGCACTAAAAATATATATTTTACTTGTATAAGCATTTAGGTGGCAGCACTGGAAATTTTTAATGCCAAATTTAACAGTTGATAACTCATTTTAAAGTTTAATGTAATTTGAAATTTGAATGAATATAGCTGTTTGATAGACAGTAATTAAGTACATAAAAAAATTTAAAGAAACTATTGCCAAGGTGCGCTCACATGGTACACCTCGGAAACATATTAAAATAAATTTAACTTAGTCGCTTATATGAATCCACTTACTACTATATGAAGCTAAGCTTGAAATATTCGAAATATCGATATATGAACGTACAAAAGAACCAATACGTATATAAATATCCAAACATAACGTTTGGAAAAATATCAAACACTCAATTTAGATGTACAAATATCGCGACAGGGCGTAACAATATATCAACAAAAAAAGAAATATCTTAGCGTCGTTAGAAATTTTTATTTGAATTATCGAAACGAGAATAAATTAGGTATATTCGAAACATGATTTTAAAGCTTTTTTATTTTATTAATCTAGTGCCATATAGGTAATATTTATTTCATGTTGTTATATGCGACATGCTGTTGAAATGTACAAAAGCGTCCAAAAGCATTAAAAACTCAATACAACTCGAAAATTCTCCAATGGTAACGATCATTTTGTGTTTTCAGAAAGATCAACAAAATTTATGAGAGTTTGGTAATTAATCAATTTTTACCAAAAAGTATCGATAAAGCCACTAAATTTTGAATGTGTTGAAAATATCGAAAAGTGTCGAATGGTATTGAAATGATTGACAAAAGTTGAACAAATTTAATACTACCCAATCTACCAAAGAAGTCAATAAATTTTTCTGAGCTTTGCAAAAATACACACATTTCAAATCAAACTTTTTTCGAATTTTTCAAAACTTTCAAAAAAGCTTTTTCAACATTCTTTGGCATATTCGAAATTTTAAAACATTTTTTGACATTTTCAACATGTCGGCCAAAAATATCGGTTCATACGTTGTTAAAAATGATTTATTTTTGAAACTTGAAAATATCATAGTAATAAAAACATCCAATGAGAATTAAACAAAAAAAAAAAATATTAATTAAGGTTACTTTCCAAAATTGTATATTCATACATATCTCTTTAATATGTTGCTAAAAAAAAAATATTAAAAAAATGCTCAACCCGTTCTAAAAGAAAACAAAATTACAAAAAATCAGAAGCAAACTGGTGTGCAATTTGGCGTGGAATGTCACATTTACTTCTATATACATATGCACTTATTCGAAATGACCCCAATAATAACATATTTCAAGGTCGATGGCATCGGAAAGTTAGACATTTAATCAACCAGCTATCAAATTATCCGATATGTTCAATATTTTCGAATTTTGAACATTTTTTTGCTTTCATCATTATTTTCGACTTTTTCTTCACTTAAACCCTTGCAACTTTTTTGATATTTTTCGATAGTTCTCAACATTGTTTGATTTTTAAGAATTCAAGAATTTTTCTTCATCAACATTCGGCAGCTTTTGCAGCATTTTTCGCCTCTTTAAACATTCTATGTAATGACATAACGAATCATTATTAAGTTTATACAACATGCCGCAAGTGCTTGTAATTTTTCCGAAACTTTGATAAGTTATCAAACACTTTATCCGTAAAAAATATTTTCTAATACACACTCCAAAGTTTTCTTGCAATTTTTTGACCAAGCTCAAAAATTATGTACATTTTTTTAATTAATTTAATTAATTGAAAGAACAACATGCAATATGAACAAAGAAAATCGGTGCAGTGTACTAAAAGACAAAGCCACAAAAAAAAAAGAAAAAATATTAAAAACCCCACTATCAATAAACTACTTGAATTGAAAAAACTAGGGCGCATTGCATTGCGTGTCGATTGTGAATAAATGAGTTTTTATCGATTATTTTACGAAATTAAATTTTCAATCAAATAAAAATAAAATTTAATGGGATACCACAAATTTTACTACTTTTAAACTCCAACCTTAAAATTGGTTACGAAAATGTAACGCCAACAAATTTATTTCATTTCACTATCAATATTCAATGGTTTGGAAAATAAATTCCAACTTTTTTTGAACAGCGACTACTGAGTTAATTTAAGCAATGGAAACAACAAAAAGTATTAAGGCGGGGCATTTGTACAGAAATCGAAAATAAAAAGTCCTAGCAAGCACGTCGCTTGTATCACTTTTGTTATTTTCTATATTTATTTTATATATGTTATTTTTCTGTGGATAAACGTACTCCCCTCAACCACCGCGCCAAAGAAAGTGTGAAAAACCTCAAAAGATGTGCACATATGTACAACGATAACGTTGTAGGAAAACTTTATTTTGTGTTCGATTTTTCACGCATTCGTAATTCTAATTCTTTTGCCGTGAGGTAACCCTAAGTTTGTGAAAAAGTTTTTCCTTCACTTTCGACTGGTTGGCTGGTACCCGTGCGTATTTCACACTCGGACAGTGTAATATTTCAGTTTTCATGTTTGGTGCGTTGTGCACGCCAAGAAGTTGGTCAGTTCGGTACGGTTTGCGTGATAAGATAAGTTGGGATTGTGAGAAAACTGTTGATATTCCATGTACGGACATATCTTGTGAAGTGAGTCGAAAGATTTTTTTCATTGAAGCTGCATAGCTGCAGTATTTTTTTAAGTTATTGTAAAAGATAATTGCCGGTACTTAAACTTTGTTTAGGTAAATATATGTCCAGTTGTGTGGTATATTGAGGGTATGCTGAAAATTTGGATAATAACTGATGAACTATTTTTTTGAATTCTTATATTTAATATATTTGGAATAATATAGTACGATATTGTGGTATAAAGTTTCGAAATCAAGTGGTTTTCCCAAAAATCGAGTACTTACAAAATTAGTAATTTTTGATCAATTATCTCAAGTGTTTAAATGTTCATTACTTGACCAATAACAAAATCAACTGCTAAATGCAAAAGTTCAACAAGTTACTTAATTACAGACCGCAAAATATCTTATGCTGCATACAGTAGTAATTAGGGAAAAAATTACAATGCTAAACACTTAACAACCATTTAATTTGTTCACACTTTGTTTGCTGCAAATGCGCTAAAGTGCAATGAAAACCTGACACTTGTTAGTAGCTGTCAATTAAATTGTCAAAGTGCTAATTGACTAATAAATTATGTTTTATAGTTTTTAATAAAATTACAAAAAAATAAAAAATATCTCTTAAAGTTTGAAAATACATTGCGTGCTAAGATAAGCTTCAAATACAAATGGGTAGTTTCTATGATAATGATGTTCATTTTGCAGCTGTTTTTGTTTCTTTATAACGTTTTTGATAAATAGTGGGCGGGTCATATAGTTTCTAAAAGCTATAGTCGCGTTATAAAGTACTTTACAAAATAATAAAGTTTTTACGCTATAACGCACGGTGGAACTGATAAGTTTGTCAAGGGACTGACAGGGAATAACTTTATTGTAGCGAATCTTGGTAACTGGTATATAGTTTGAAGCTTTTGGGAACTAATGAAATGGAAATTAGACACTTTTAATTTACTTACTTTTAGCAGAAAAAAAATCATAGCTTTTAAACTACTGAACTGAATTGGACCAGTAAAGAGTTTTTTTAAAAGATTAATAGTTTCTGTAACGTTAAGGTTTCTAAACATTATTGATAGGGACGCTGGAATCTTCAGCTGAGCGCTCAGTTTCTTTAAATTCAACTTTATGGTTTAAATAAAATTTTCTTTGAGTGTACAATACAACCTTCACATTTCTTCAATACTTCCCTTCTCTTTTAAGTTTTTCTTAACACCTTTCGATGTAATTCAATTGTGTTCCATACTATTCGTTGCTCTTCGATTTTCTCAATATTTTTCCCCATTATTCAATTTAATGAATTATTTTTCGTTTCGTTGCTTGATTTTGATGCATTTCGACATTTTCGAAATTATTTGACAATATCCGAATCTAATCGATTTATTCAATACTTTTTTATGCATTGGGAAACATCAATCCTCTGTTGACTATTACAATAATTTTAGATATTCTCAGTATTTTTACCGTACTACTCGATATTTTTCGATAACTTCCAATTCTTGCAATATTCTCAATATTTTCCAAAATCTTCGATATTTTTCAACGCGGTTTGACGCTTTTCGATAGTCTACGGCTCTAAGCGATTTTTTCTATACTTGCAACGACTTTTTTTATAATATTTAGTGCTCTTGAACTACTATCGAGTTTTGCGATACTGTTGATTACTTTTAAATTTTTTTTTGGACAAAAAAGTCTTTTATAGCATCGACTACCATCAAAAAAATCGATAAGAGTCAAAAAATGTCGATAATTCAATGTGTCGAAGAGTATCGAAAAAATTACGTTGATGTGCAAAGAATATCGAAAAGTTTGATGATAGTTCGAAGAAGTCGATTATATTCGAAATTTTCGATACAAGTCGAAAAATTTCGACAAGCAACGAAAGAGTTTAAAATAAAAAATTTCATAAGATCTATAAAAGTTGCAAGGAACCAATTTTTATCAAAAAAGTTGGAAAATATCGATGAGTATATATACCTAAATGTTAAAAAATTCGAATAAAATAAAAAAACTTGAAAATACTCCACCAAAAAAATTAATACGAATATTATCAAAGAGCACAATAAAACACCAAAAGTATTAAATAAATTTAATAATAAGTATACAGAATCGTAAAAAAAGTTAAGCAAATATCGAAAGAATGTATGAAAATATCGAGTTATAACTAAAAAATTAAAATACTCGAAAAATTTCAAATAGTACTCGAAAAAGTTTCGAAAAACCTTGAAAATTTGTGAAACAGCGCCAATTACAAAAAGATATTGGAAATCTTACAAATATACATATATTCTAAGTTGTATTGAACATCTCAGTAATTATTATTCGTAGTGAAAATAGCGTCTTCAATGGAAACAATTTTAATACATTGAGATACCCGTACTTATCATATTTTCAATTCAAGAAATCGGTTCAGTACTATGTGTTGAAAGCTATGCACTTTTACACCAATGCACACATTTCCGTTTCAATATTTGAATTCTTTTATTTCCATTTCATCTTCAACTTCAACTTCAACATCTCTTAGAACTTAAAGCTCGATGACGATCTCTAAGCAGTAAGTCGAACTTAAGTTCTTATGGCAAGCTTCTGTGGGAATGCATGTTTTACACAAAATTGAAATGCAAACAACTATTCATTCGCAAGAAATTTTTTATGAAATAAATTTAAGTTATATTACTTTTGAAACTCAGCAGAAAATCACGTCTAAATAATTTTCCATATCCTCTTTTTGATAAAATCTCCTTTCGAATCGAAACAAAAAACTTATACCAATTATTTAATGTTCATTTGTATTCATCTTAAATTTATATTGAGAGCCCTCTTCCTTAATTGCATTTCATTGCACTCTTTCAACTTCAATTGTAATAAATATAGAACTAACTACAAATTTAAACAAAATGGCGTTCAATCTAAAGAACATTCTAATATGTATTGTGCAATACTGACATGCAACACACAATTTAATGCTAAGTTGTTGGTGCGCCTGTTTAAGGGCTTGAAAACGTAATAAAGTCTTTGAAAAAATAGAGTAGGTGAAGTTCCTTAAAGTCACACAAAAGAAGGTAGGTAGCTTGTAGCTTGTAACAGTAACTGTAGCATTAGTGTGTAGTAGTAGATGTCAACAACAGCAATTGGAAAATACACTCTTACTCGTAGAACGACGCAGCACACTTGTCACAATGACATTTTGTCACGAACCTACATATTTTGCTGCGCTAGCCAGGCAGTCAGTCAAGTCAGCCTTTTGCAAAAGTAGCGACGACAACAGCAACACTTCAAAGGCTATGTCACGCTGCTGTCACTGCACTCTGCGCGTGTTGACTACGCCCACTTTATTTTTGCTATACAGTTGTTTTTTTTTTTTTTTGGACTGTGTGAGCACAATACTCTTGTTAATATAAAAATAGAGAAATGCAGTGAGTAGCAAAAAATGCCATTTAATGCTAAAAATTATATTTGCGCCCATTTAAACAAATTGTTGTAAATTTTTATTTTTAATTTTGTTGTATTTTTAACAAATTAGAATTTCTTTGCAACAAGATAAGTCAATAACACAAATTCACATAGTACGATAAAGCGCATTATTTTCGGACGTAACATTTCTGAGAAAATAACATGCTGCAGTTACCAATGCTCTAAATGGCTAACAAAAGCTACTGATTTTCAAATATTTTTACAAGCGCACACAACATGCTGATATTGACTATGTTCATTTGACTTAAGGCTTTCTGTTTAGTAGCTAAGAAGACTAATAGTTGTGGTAGCTAAACTCTATTATTATTATTACTATGCCAGTAGTTGTATTTTTTGATGGCTCATAGAATTCAAAGAATAGACTTGTATGGAACATTCTTTCATATTTTTACTATACAGACACTGCCTTCTGTAGCATTCCTCAGCGCTCATATAGCGCTCATATATATGACTAATTTAGAACTCATAGCTTTGAAGACTCATAAAATGCATACAAAAAATTATATTGTGAAATTTAAACTTTTTATTGCTGCTTAGAAAACGTTATGCTATGTATATAAAGGGTGTTTTTTTTAGAGGTTTGTTTTTCGAATAGAGATAAAACTGGCATTTTATGGTCAAATCTGGCAACTCTAATGTCATTTATGTTCAGTTTGGGTTGGCCATTTCATCATGAACAGGTTGACAAAAGAACAACGCTTGCAAATCGTGCAAATTTATTTCGAAAATAATGGTTCAGTTCGCGAAGTTTACCGCAAGCTCCGTCCATTTTATTGTCGACATAATCGTCCATCATAGCAATTAATTCGGTTAACCATGGATCGTTTTCGCACTACGTTTACTCTATGTGATAATACGCATCCGCAGAGACGTCGAACAGTGCGCACCGAAGAAACAATTGCCGCTGTAGAGCAAAATGTTGAAGAGGACCCGAATGAATCGATTCGCCACCGTGCACAGCAATTGGAGCTTTGTCCATCAACTTTATCTTGGCTTGCGACCTTACAAGATCCAGCTTGTGCAAGAATTAAAGCCGCGAGACCATGCAATGCGTCGTGATTTTGGTGTATGGGCCGAAAATGAGATTGATCTCGATGCTGATTTTCATCGCAAAATTTTGTTCAGTGATGAGGCTCATTTTTGGTTGAATGGCTACGTCAACAAGCAAAATTGCCGCATTTGTAGTGAAGAGAATCCACATGAGACCCTTGAGACGCCATTACATCCACAAAAACTGACTGTTTGGTGTGCTCTATGGGCTGGTGGAGTCATTGGGCCATACTTCTTCCGAAATAATGCTGGAGAGTCAGTTACCGTTAATGGAGACCGGTATAGAGCCATGATAACCGACTATTTTGTTCCCGAATTCGATGGCATGAATGTGGATGAGTTGTGGTTTTAACAAGACGGCGCTACATGCCACACAGCGCACGTCACAATCGATTTATTGAAGGAAACATTCGATTACTTCCCGTTTCAGTTGTATTTTTATGTTTGGGTATTATCGTGTGAAGAGAAATCGTCCCGAAGGAGCTGAAAGCTCTCTCTATTTTCGTGTGTGACAAAGATGTCATGTAGGCAAAAGAAAATCTTATATGGTTTTTTGAAGCTGTAACTCGAATTCACATTCTTTTCGAATGCCAAAGGAATTGGGTCAAATGTTGTTCGCTTATTTTGCGTCTTACGGTAGTTTGAACTGCATTACGCTAAAGCGCTTAAGGACATGCTTATGAAACACTCCTCAATAGACTTTTGTTATTTTATTTATTTTTTTTTAACAAAAACTATCGAATATCAGTCGTTGTATTATTTTTAGAGGTACTTCAATCGTTTCGGTAACGAGTATTGGACGTTTTTTGGCCAGATCGCTTAATTGAGCTTCGCCATTTTCTCGACGTCAGTGAATAAATTTGTAGCTTATGCATACGGTTTAGCCAAAAAACAATTTCTTTTATTTACTGATGTTCAGTTCATACGAATACTTTTGGGGATATGGGCTGGACTCTAGAATGATGACGAAATCCCTCTAAAACTTTCTTTTATACATAAAATTAATGTCGAATGAGACTTACTTATGAGCGCTCATAAAATGCTCATATATTTGACTCTTTTATGAATTTTTTCTTACTTAAATCTCGGTAATTTTAACTGTGTACAAGATCTATATACCACTACTGAGCGTTTTAATTTTCATGTAATCGAAGTTTATTTGTGGTTTTTATATAATTTCTACTAAGTGATCGTGCAAATTTCAAAAAATATGTTTATAACATCAATTCCAATTGATTTCATTTTAAATGCAAAATTGTAATTTAAAATTATTTTTTTGCTCGAAGTAAGTAGCTAGTTTTGTTTTGTTAAAGCTTCATATTACACGCATTTATATCATTTTACCCTATACGTACATACACATATCCTTATTACTTTAGGCACTTAGTCAACTTTTCTTTTATTTTGTGAAATTTCATATGCCGTGTGTTATTTTTGTCGTCAATTCACAGGCAATTTTCTAATAATTTTTAGTGGAAATATCCAAGTTAAATGCAAAAATATGTCGCAAAATTTTCATTTGAAAGAAAAAAAAAAAGTAGCAAAAGATGGCAAGTGTAGTAAAAATTTCTGTTCGTTGCTAAAATACTCTACTTCTAGGTATAATAATAAAAACTTAAGAAAGCACTAAAAATAAGTAATTTTTTATGCGGTTTTCCTGTTGTTGTCGTTACTGACGCTACTGCTGTTGATTACATTTTGCTGCTAAAGAATGCGCTGTTGACATGCAATGCCATTGTTGATGATTATGATGATGATGGCCCAATGAAAGTGAAATTTTTGTGGTAAATTTTGTTATATAACTTTTTTTTCTCTTGCAAACATTAATAAAAGTTATGACTTACTTTTAGAAGAAAATTATTAAGGATTTGTTATGTAATCAAATAATTTACGAAGCATTTAAAATGATGATGGAATTCGTTTTTTTTTGTATGGTGTGCTTAAACGGATCGCATTAGTACATACTTATGTACATATAACCCAGCAACAAATCGTAGGGAAAACTCTATTGACCTATGATATTAAATTAAAATTTTGAATACAAAAAAATATTTTTTTAAAGAGATTATTAAAAAGATTGACTAAATGTATGCAATGCAATCATTGCAGCTTACATATGCCAACGCTTATTTATTATGTTATGTTTTTAACAATACGTTGAACATACTTTTAGGTGCTCATTTTTGAATTTTTTTGTGTTTTTAAGAAAAGTATAAAAAAAACAATAAATTAATTCATTTCCAACAAAAGCCAACCTTTTAAAGTAGCTGTTTAAGCAAAATGTGTTGCAACACATGAAATGTCAAAATTCCGCTTTGTCTGTCTTTAAATAAATGCGGCAAAAGTTATTAAAAACTTTGCACAATGTGTTGAACAACAACAACAACAATAACAATATTACAAGAAAATAAGGATAAAAACAAATATTGACATTGGCGCGCAAAATAAAGACGACGACAATGTTGATGAAGGCAACAGTGTTTCGATGCATTAAAAAGTATGGACTTACGTTTAAGAGGAATGCTTAAAAGTTTGACATTTAACTACGATAAGTATGTGTTTTTGTTGTAAAAATTTTGTTGAAGTTTGGTTTTAGTCAAGCACTATCATCTATATAGTGCTATACTAATAAAAACTGACTGTGAAAATGGGAACTTGAGTCTTTATTAAGCTAAGGCTAGGATTAAATAATTGTCACATCTTTCACAGCATAAATTTGCATTAGATGCTTGGGTACATTAACTACGATTTTAGCATATCCTTTGAGATCTTTGGAGTACATTTCAGGGTTACTCGTGTAGAGCTTTTTGTCATAAAAGTTAACAAAAAAATTATACTAAAATTTCAGCTAAATTGACTAAAAACCAACTGCCACTAATATCTCAATCCGTGGACTATTTAATCATCATTCTATATTTTGTTAAGAAACTGGATGGCTCTTATTCAGTTTCTTGCTTCATTTTTGAATCATCCAATGTTGTTATTTCTGTGGTTCTGAAACAGAAAAGTTCCTCTTTGTGCACTACAACGAGCATTAAACTTGAGCAGTCTTCTGAAAATAATCATGGCATCTCTTCTTCAAACTTATGATGATAAACAATTATCACCCTAAGTAATCAAGAACAATAGGCGAAATCGATCATTATCATATCCGAAAAATTTTGAGTTTTTTCTACATTGATTAATTTTTATTTCTGTGCGACTTTTCTTAATATTTAGGTCTGATTATTCTGACGTTTTTTTTGCATAGACCTGAAAGAAAAGAGTTACTAGTGATACTTTTACTGTCACAACTTCCAGATTTATGATTTTTGCCACATACAACATATCACTGTTCAAGGACGACAACTCCATCAAATGAAGATGCAAAAAAATCAACCTTAAATTTTCTTTTGCTACTAAAAGGGGTCTGACTACATATACCCCACACCCCTGAAAAAAAAAACACAAATTCTGTCTGCCGCACGATGTCAGAAATTAAAATCAACAACATTTTCTTAACATTTGCAAAAAGTTAAGTCGACGATGACGAGGAAAACTTGGGGGGGCGAAAATGAATTTGCTGGCAGCTATTTTTGCTAGCTAATGGAGCGCAAGCAAGAAGCTTAAGAATATAAGGAATGAGGAGGGCCCAGCAAAATTTTTCATTTCCATTTTGTTTTTTCCTTTTGAGCTACAAGAAAAATCACAATGTACTCATTTTTTAATTCCCCCTCCCACATGCAGAGACATACATTTGTGTACCTACAACAGACTTTAGTTCCCCTATTGAAGCTTAAGAAAGCAGCCGGAAGCAGCCGCCAGAAAAAAAAAACTTTTAGGGGAAGAAAAATTCAAGATGGCGTCTTGGCAAAGTCAAGCAAAATGAATACGCGCAAAGACAAAAACAAATGTGGCCGCCTGCCGCCACATTATATGCTTGTGTAAACAACTTGAACGTTTTGTAAAGCATACTTTTCGGCATAGGGTGGCCGGAACCTTTGCCGAATTTGCGTAAGGGAACCGATTTGTAATAATGCAGACACTACAAGAATTCAGCGTGAACACAAAAAAAAAACAACACAGCACGCTATGGAGCATGGAGAGCATGTCGTGTTTGCAGTCAGTGTTTTGCTTAGAACGCGTCAGAGCACACCTAAAAGTATGCAACAGCAGAAAAAATGCTGTGAAAAAAATCACAAAATTGCGTTGCCTTAAAACAACAACAACAAGCTAAGTGCGAAATTTTAACGCTGTCAGCGTTACGCATAGCAAACAGCCGAGCTGAATTTTTTCGTTAGCAATTTCTTGCAGCATAATTTTAGGCGCTTTAGCTTAAGTTCAGCATGAAAAATGCGCTCGTGCTGCTTAAGTTTAGCGCACTATTTTTTGTTGCTATAAGTTTAAAGGGGGACGGTGGCATTTGTTGTTGTAATTTTCGTTGCTATTGTAACTTAAGAGTTATTGCTGTAGCTTATGTTGTTGTTGCTGTGCACTTTTTCAGTGCTGCAAGTTTTTTTTTCATATTGGTTGTTTTTTTTTTTGGGGTGCCTTTAATAAAAATGAATAAATTTTAAGCGCGACAAAAAACTCTAGCAAAATGTGTGCGTGTTATGCAAAGTAGGCGTAATTGGGAATTTGTGGGGGCCATCTCTTTCCTCCCGTTTGCTATAGAACGTGTGGAAAGAGTTCTTTGGTGACATTGGTTTTGAGGACATTCTTGCAGACACTTTTTATCGATTTTTTTACACGCTGCATTGACTATGTTGTCATTTTTGTTAACGTACATACTCTCTTCCCCGCTATTTGCCACTTCTTTCAACTGGCCAAAATAATTTTGCTTTATCCCCTCTATTCAGTTTTTCTTTCGCCCTTTTTTTTACTAGAATGCTTATGTAAGGATTTGCATGATGATGATTCTTTGTAAGGGTATTTTGTATGTTTGCTGCTGTTGTTGTTGTTGTAGTTGCTTTGCACCTTCTTTTTATTTGGAATTTGTTGGATTTTTGCAAAGCTGCCATACTTTGCAAGTTTTTATTTATCATTATTTGTTTGTATGTAGCTCTTTTGTAGTTAAGGGTGCAAGTGCAAAGGAAATCCTTAACAATGACTTTGTCAAGTGTTAGCAGTATGTTTAAAAGGAATTTGCGAATTTTGTTGTAATTCTTATTGTTGTTGTTGCTTTTTTTTTATTTGTCTACAACTTTTAATAAAGCTATTCAGTCTTTGCTTGCACGCGTATTGCTGAAATTCTCAAGAAAAGTGCTGTAAATTGCAAGTGAAATGAAGTTTCAAATGAAGCTTTCAATTTTTAAGTAAATATTCAGCATTGACGTTTTTAAAATTGTACATATTTTTTTTATTTTTAAAGTTAAATCAAGGTAATGTTTGGTATAGCGTATCGGCTAAATGGTCTCCATGACTATGCTGGTAGCTTTTGGTCAAAATTACCAGTGTCTGTTTTGCATAATTGTTGCTGAATTACGTTGATATAACGTCAAATTTCCTTCTTGAAAGTGCGAGTGGTCCTGTGCTTGTTTGCATATTTCGAATTCAAAAAAACTTAAAAGTAAAGGATCCAACATGAACTTGAATAGCATGATCTGAGCGTTCAATACTGATCACCAAAATGGTGAACTATGCAACCAACAAATGATTCATGAAATAATAGAATTATTTCACTTGTTGTCCACATCTATGTATTGCAATTTAGATAAAAAAGCGTATTACCACAACTCATTAGTGAGCACTATTATCTGTTATTGCCTCATCAGTGGCATTTTCGGAAAATAATGGTCCAATGATGCCTCCAGCCCGAAATCTACACCAAACAGAGACACGTTGTGAATGCATTTGCACTAAAATTGAAAATGAGTCTCATGGCTGAAGATGATTTTGTTCGAAAAATCAGCATTCAATTTTTGTTGTTCTATAAGCGCGTCTTTAACAAACTCTCTTTACTGTCCCTGATCAGTGGGCTCCAGTTCTTGAGTCAATTGAACTATGCAAGCATGAAGAAGCAAGTTTTGTGTAAGATGCACTAAAGTGCAGTGATGGGCAAAATACGACAAATGAGCCAATTGTGGCTCTTTACAACAAACACCTTAAGAAAAATAAGCAAAGTTAAGGAATTTTTTTATTGTTGTGGCTTTTTTCTTATACGCGGTATATTCACATTGAATTTACATTGGGATTTGCATTGTTGTTGCATCATTCGGAAAAAAAGAAGCGACCGGACAAGCAAACAACATTGCGCACATTGAGAACAGCTTCAGTAAATATATACCGATGTTGCTGTACTTTTAGTAAGCTCTAATTAGAGCTGGAATGAAATAAATTCTTTTTGAATCAAAAAAGGTTCCTCAAACATTGCAATTTTAAGAATCTTTAACTACTGTAAAGAATGCGTGCAAGAACTCACTTCTTTTGCCATGGAATTAAGAAGTCGATACGCAAACGAATATTCTGGAACTGTTATTCAATGAAATATAGCCATTGCAACTAAAGCTATTTTAAAGTCCATCCGAATTTTGACCAAGTTTTTGGTTTCATTCAAAGTCTTGGAAAAATTTTTATTCTAAATCGGTTAGCAAGCAAATTTTGTGAAGCATTAGGCTGCTTACCGTTTATTTATTATAATATTTTTGTACAACATTTAGCTGTGAATCATTGTACTCCATCATTAAATTTGTGAGTTTGCAATATGCTTTACAATTAGGAGCTAAGATGTGCCGAATTTTGGTGATATGACCTTTGTTTTATTTTAAATTTGTAATGTATTATAACTATTTTTCTTAATGTTCAAATTTTTAAAAATACTGAAAAGATACACACCAAAACATTACATTTGCTCAATAATCGAGTTCTCAGATAATGCAAAAGCCCTTTTTTAAGAAGTATTTTATAATCTTTTTTGAACGAGGTTAAAGTGATTTTACATGGATACTATGTTAATGTGAACAGCCCTATTATTTTTATAAATAAAACGTTTCGAAATTAGATTCAGACAAAAAATGAGCAATATATTAAGAATTAATTAAAAAAATGTCACAAATTTTGTAAAAAATTACAAAATCTCAAAATAACCATTTCGCAATTTAACAAATAAATTAAGAAAAATATTTTTAAAAAACATTCAGCTATATTCATGAATGGTTGAACAGCCATGAAATCTCCTAATGTCATAACACCAACAAAAACAAATAATTCTTCACATTTGTACATAAACAACATAACAAATGTGCTTATGAAAATATTATGTTTATGACTTATGCACAGCAAATATATACTCCCAGCCATATACATACATACACACATGTATTTGTTCAGGAAGAAATTTGAAGAAGAAGAATTTCATTTTTTTTTTGACGAAAACAAATAAACGACAAGTATAACAACGAAATGAAAAAGAAATTGCATTGAAAATATTATTTTTACATTTTTTCCGAATGTTCAGCATTGACACAAAAGAAAAAAAATTCCAAAAAAATGGCAGTCACTCAGCTTTTGCCGCCATTGTTAAACTGAAGTGGAGGAGTTAAAGAAATTGTATGAAATTACAAGAAAACAACAAACGAAATGACATAAGCAAATAAGAGTGGAAAATTAGATTTTCAGAAAAACGAAAGAAAAAATTTAAAAATATTTCCTTAACCCTTTCATTACTAAGAAAGAAATTATCATTGATAAATTTAAGTCGTAGAGGAAAATATTTCAAACGTAACATATTTATTTTTTGTAATATAATAGAAATATGCAATAAAAAATATATTTGGTATTTGTATGTGTGCACCAATAAGAGTGCACTTTCTCATTTAAAAATAAATCCAATCATTTTTTGATCGAGACTTGATATTTTCATTGAACTATAAAGTGGACATGTTTGCATTAAATATGGAATAAAATATCCTTCAAATGGCCATCGCGGCTCTGACCATTGCTCTTTTCATGAAATTTTCGATGATATATTCACAATGATCTGGCTGTATCTCACCTCGGTCAAATTACTTAAAAAGCTCAGAATTGTTTCTGGTTTGTTCAAATATACCGGAGATTTCACAAAATCCGAAAGAATGAAAGCACATGGCCTTAAATCGCATGATCTTGGTGGTCAGTTGACATCAGAATTTCATGAAATGATTTGGTCTGGAAGTTGTTGCTGCAATAAATTGAACGTTTTATGTGCGGTGCGGAAGGTGACGCCATCCTGCTGAAATCGCATGTCATCTATATCTGTGCCGCTCAGTTGGGGCCACAAGAACTCCGTTATCATGTTCCTGTAACGAATTCCGTTCACAGTCACTGAAATTCCGGGCTCATTTTCTAAAATGTAATACCCTATTACATATATTGCTGGTTTTTTGCATGGTCTTGTGTAGTGCTTCATTTTTAATAATCGGAACAATGATAGGTTACAGCTGTTAAATTTCAGAGTTGGCACTTGCACGAAAACCAAATTCTACAAAATTTAAATATGGAACTCTCATTGGGACACCCTTTGTATAACAAGCTCAGAGCTGAGCTCAAATTGAACTTGAAAATTAGTTTCAAGGTCAAAGTCAAGGTCAATATTATATGACCACTTAGAAACTTTTGCAGAAAGGAAACATTTATCACTTTCTTAGTCATGTAGCTCTCGAGATATTTATTTACTTGATGATATTAAAATGGACCACACTATATACACCAATGAAAAGTGCATTAAATGAAATGATAGCCTGTGTTCAGCTATTTTAAGTCCGCGAAACAATAAAAAAAAAAGTTAAAACAACTCACATGTCGCTAAAGGGTTAAGAGAAACAAATATCAATATCAAACAAATCACAGACAGCAAACAGCACCCCACTGCCATTGGCAACGCGGCGGCGTAGGCGCACAATTTTTGTGTTGTTGTCATTTCAAAATATCTTAAAAACCTAAGCGACACACAATGTTATGTGCGGATAAATTTTTCAGCAAATCATAATTTTTGAAAGACAGCGCAATGACAACAGCATTTTGAATGCCAAAATTTAAGTTTTGACATTTTGCATTAAAACATCACTTGGCGGGTGGTTGACAAAAGTAGGGGCGTCTAATTAAAACAGAAATTTGTAAAAATTATCAACAGTATTGAAATGCTTAGTTTCTTTGACATTTTTGTCATATCTATTTAAAATAAAATGAATGAATTTGATGACGTTTAAAGTGAAAATACGTTTTGAAAATAAATCTTTCAAGATATAAATGGTTTTTATTCAAAAAAAAAACAACTTTTTTGTTTATGTCATCTTAGTTATAGCGGCAGCATAGCTATTTGCATAAATATTACATTTATAACTATGTCTTAAGCAATGGGCAGCTGATTAATGATCATAACGTAGATTGCATTTATATTGTGAAGCATTGTTAGAAAAAAACGAAAAGTCTTCATAGAACAGTATGCGCATAAAACTATGCAACATAAAAAGCTTTCACTTATACTTCAAATTCGCATTTCGATAATGCTAATAAAAATTGTTGTATGTTGCATAGTTTTAGGCGTCTTTTTTTTTAAACAATAAAACAAAAGTTTATTTTCACAAGCTTTTTTGGACTTTGCTCATTCAATTGTCACAATTTTCAACTAAATTATTAATCTTTGCATCTCAATCTAAATTGCAAAACTTTAAGCAAATATTTTGTTAAATTCTCTGCCGCTCAACATCACTTCTACACAAACAGACAATCAGCACCAACGGTTAGTAAAATTCTAAGCTCTTGCAGCCATATATTTCCACTCCCTTCCGAAATGCTTTCAAAATTAATTTACGTGTCAATTCTGTTGTTGTAAACTTTCGCAATTATTTCATCAACAATTTACGCATAGAATTATGCGCATAATTTTAGCGCGCACATTTGCCAGAAGCTTTGAATTCTTTAGCAGCAACGGTGGAATTTCTCAGGACAGCGGCATTGTGTAGAGTAGATACGAAAAGTTAAATTTCAGACGATAAGGACTTCAGACGATAAGGTGCGAGGATGTAATGTCTTGCTTAAAAAAGTTTTTGCCAATATATAAACAGTAAATTATTTGCCGCAAGCTTAAGGACATTTCGTAAACATAAAGTATTCACTTGAAAATTATTTGAATTGTGGACAAGTGCAAAGCAATATTTGTTTTACTTTATGGTACTTCATTAGTAATTTCGCAAGAAATGAGCCCTATCAGCACAGTGGGCTATACGCAAATCCACATTCAACAAAAATTTTAATAAAAACGCTTACTTGTTTCTCATTGCTTAAAGTAACTTTTGCGCATTATATACCCTCTTTATGAGGGGTGATTTAATGTTAAAATGTTCACTTTTTTTATTTTTCCAATGACTTCATGGATTTCGTTAAAATTCGGAGAGCACTACTAAATTTTTTAAATTTGATTGGTTCATATCTCGACATGTAAAGGGTTGATAGAAAACAGAATTGTAACTAGCTGCCATAAAATTAGTAGAAATTTTATGATTAGACTTGGCACTTTTATGCAAAAAAATAATGATTAGAGTTTTTCCGAAAATTTAAAATAAAAAAAAACTTTAAAGGATATTACAATTGGCCTCGCCAAAAATTGAATACCCTACACCCTATTAGTATGGATATCTCTTAACCCTCCTTACATGCTGACTGATTTGACTGAACGTATTTACATTGAATTTGACAAAACTTACCAAAAAAACTCTCTGTGTAGCGTTTGGAAGCTGATGCTTTTGTGGACGGTACTAAGCCCTCCTCAAGATACTTGCCAAATTTTTGTCTGATGCTACAACAATTCACTTCATGAATTTGTGTCAATTTTTTCGATATATTACTTTAAACAATTCTCTCAAAACCTATAGCGTTTTGAAGTTTTCGCTTGGGAAGTGCCTTAAAAACGAAATTCGTCAACTTTATTTCCAAACCTTTTTTAAATTTTTCATAGTAATTTTAAAAATTTCGGTGACCCTACATCAAATCTGAATATAAAATTTTAAATATTTAACTTATTTGGGTGGTAGGCTTGTCGATGAACCGATTTTTTTCATTTTCAATGTAAACATGCTTGTTTGGTTATGTAACCTGTGCGGCGAATTTCTTTTAAAATTCAATATAAGAGGGATGATGACAGTATGATTTTTATTGCAAGGCCTCACAAAGGGGCATTTATCCGACCTTTTAAAATATAGTTCAATTTATCAAAAAAATAAACATACATACTATTATTTGCAAACATTTTTCAGAGCTTTCGATAGTATAAACTAGATTACATTAATGGGTGTGGCACCTCCCATCAAATCTTTAACTATTTACCTATGTATTTCATATTAAGCACCAAATGGCTATTGTAACTCATATTAATCTAATAACGTCAGTGGGCGTGATGCTTCCATTACTTTTTTTTGTATGAAAGGTGCATCGAGTAAAAAGTTATTCAACTTCATTTTTCTTCACCGAATTTCATTACTATACCTTTTATATAAATACCTAGAGAATTCAAGTTTAAGTCTTTGGACTGTGTCAAATATTTCTTCCTGATCTTATGATGTTCAATTCCTCGGAACTTAATCAAAATCTAGGATGCCATTTTTAAGGTTAATTTAACGAACATTAAGATAGAAAGACATCCCATAGTAAGAGCGTTTACATATAAGAAAGAATGTGCTTCCAGCCCACCGTGTCGGATAGCATCGCTTACGCTGTATTTTATTCAAATGTAGGCCAGATTAAAAAAAGCTAATTTTAGATGTCATATTGCCATTATGATATATTCACTAGCACGCTCAATACATGACAAACAACAACAATGTTCGTATAAATTGTACCATACCAGTTAAGTTCACTGTATTACAGAGATTATCCAAAAAATACTTTGTATAATGCTCTGGAAGCACTGGACTTTCACACAAAGATGCCTTGCTGATCGTAGCTCTTCTTAATTTCCGGATTCTCTGCTAAAATTTTTGTTAGATATAAGCAGCCATCTCGGCCATGACGCATATGATGCAGTATCTTGCTAGGGTTCTATTGGGAAAGAAAACTTTCTTTAAGGGGTTTCGCTTAGGTCATTATGCTCAAAGCGTATCATAAGTGGTGATGTAATTCTATGTTTGATATTTCTACTGTTCTTATTCATTATTTCAGAAACAAATTTAAACTCTCGTAATTGTCCTTTTTCCTTATATATCTATATAATAAATTCAATTGTTCGAAGTGTATCATTCACAGTGTTTTTGTGCTCTAAGCAAACAAAAGCAAAACTAATTGTTGGAAGCTAGGTACACAAGGCAACAGCTGATTAACTTTTTTTTTTTGTTTCATTTACATACATATACAGGTAGTCCCCGACTTACGACCGTTCGACTTACGACTATTCGCACTTACGACCAATTTTTTTTTCAATTTTTTTCATAGAAAATACTTAAAATAGTTTCGGGGAGTCCCTAAAATATGTACATATATGAGAAAAAATTTTAAAAAAAACAGTAGTATGTACAAGGATTCGATTTATTTCAGTACAAATAATACGTTTGTTTAAGTGATTAATTTTATATCATCCCAAAAATGGCTAGAACTAGTAGTACAGTATGTATGTAATATTTTTCTTTAGTTATTTTTTATGAAACTCGACTTACGACTTAATCGACTTACGACCGATGACTAGGAACCTATCTCGGTCGTAAGTCGGGGACTACCTGTAGTTAATTTAAAAATAGCCAAAACTAAAATTAAATTCAAAAATTGCATTACTTATTGCAATATTATTCAATTTTTTTTATTTGTCCAAGCAATCATTGCAAAATTCTATTACGAAACTTTGCACAAGTTTCGACACGTTCTTTATTTTTTTATTTTTAAGCAAACAAACAATTTTCTTTTCGTTTCAAAAATTGTTTTTTTACTGCTTGTTTTGTTTTGTTTTTTCTTTATTTTGTTAACTCTGCTGCAAGTGTCAACAAGCAATAGAATGAAACCGAAAAGCAAAACAAAAATTCCATACAAAAAAAATGTGCCAGCACCAATACGAGCGCTTTTTATAAAGCAGTTTTTGAACTTAAAAATGAAATGATTTTAGAAGTAAAATAAAAAAAAAAAACATGAAACGGTTCTATTTAAACTAAGCAACAATCTTTATAATTCTACGCTATTGTTCCTGTTACTCATATGTTGCTGGTTGCTGTCTGATGTTGCAGCTGTCGTATATAATAAACTTATGTTTTTTATTATTTCTGTTGTCTTTGGACTTTGGAAAGTTTGCGGCTTTCTTGCAATCTCTGTCATGGCAAGTCATATTTTCAATCAATTTTTTGTTTAAAAGAGAAGAGAAATGTCCAAAACGTTTTGCATTAGCATCACGTTACAAATGCAATTACCTTGTAAGTTGATCGGTAAGTTGTTACTGAAATATTTTTATACCCTACACAGGGAGTGTATTCACTTTGTCATTCCGTTTGTAACGCATATATGGGGGCTTGGCAGGTATAGAAAAGTTTATATATTCTTGATCAGCGTTACCACTTGTGTCGACATAACTATGTCAATCTGTATGTCTGTCGGTTTAAATCACGTTTAGGGAAGAGCTAAGCAAGCTATTTCGATGAAATTTGTTACACAGGTCACACTTTTTACAAGCTGCTGGCATATAAAAATAGGTAATATTGGTTCATGGACACGCCTACCGCACATGCTCTATGTAAATATTCCGCAGCCGGTTTTGAAAAAAGTTGCCCCGATTTTAATGAAACTTTATTTTAAATTTGCAAATCTCTTAAACGGGCCCTTGAATTATACTTTTATAACGTCATAACTCGTAAACCGTGCTAGATATTGTGCTGAAATTTTGAAAACGGATAAAGATCGTATATATGTTGAATTGCGTTTAAAGTTGGTGGAATTTTTAGCAACTGAAAATTTTGATATCGCACAACTCAAAAGGCGCATACGATTTTCATAAAAATTTTAGGGATGATGTCACTAAAAGCAGTCATCAATACAAGCAATGTCAGTATATTGGAGAAACTCGTTGAAGGGCGTTGCACAGCACACAATATTCGTGAAAGTCATAATAAGAGAAGTAACAACGTGACCGTTATGGTATTTAATATGGCAGTTATATCTGCTTAGAGGCAAAACTTGCTTACTGCAAAACTTTTGCCACAATATTTCCGGTGGGTGTGGCACCATGATGTTATAGATGATGTACCATGCGAATAAGCTTCATAAAATTTGGTGTATAAATGTCATGAGCTTTAAAATTAAATGAATCTCAATGGGATTGCGTCAGTAGGTGTGGCACGTTCCATATTAACATAAAAATGTAAGCGCTATTTTAAGGGAACTATTGCAGCAATTGGTATGAAAAATCATGTAAGTGGTTTATATGTTATGAGGAAAATATGAACAAAAAGCGGCCGAAACAGCACAAGTGGGCGTGGCAGCTCCCATAACTAGCATGTCTATCGAAATATTTGAGCAATCATACTGAAATTTGGTGTGAGAGGTTTGTTTATGGTATGCTATTTCTGGATAAAAATCAGACTGGATGGTACTAGTGGGTGTGTCACCGCCCTAAACTTTCAAACTAATTGCTGAATATATCGTAAACTATACAAACTTTTGTGCTTAAATTTTGTATGCGTATGTCAATCTCGAATATTGTTTTTTGATTCCAAAGTAGGCAGAATCGGAGAGGCAGGCGTGGCATATTTCGTGTTTTTTTTATATCCTATTATTTCCCATATTTTTTTGACTTTTTCAACCTTCTTACTTTTCTAATTCAATTTCATTCGACATTTTCTTAATTTTTCCGACTTTTTCATCAATTTTTCAACATTATCCATATTTTTTCGACTTCTTTTTAACTCTCTTCAATAGGTTTCATATTTTTTCAAAATTTTCAGTTATTTACAACACTTGTGTTTTTTTGTTTTTTTCAAAACAGCACAAATATGACTACATTAAAAATTCAACTACTCTGTAAGTTAGTTGGCAATGTATCACTACGTCATTGAATATTCAATTAATTAAATTTATATTTACTGTATGATGTCGGTCAAAATATTGCTGAGTTGTCCTGAAACATATGAAACTTTTTTAACAAAATCAAAAATGTTCGAGATATAAGCTTCTCCGATTCCGTTTATTCCATAATCTTTAAAAAAAATTGGTCTGAATTCACTTTAATTGCTTCTGAAGTTATGTGCAATAAAAAAGTTTTGCCCAGTTTTGGACCGCCATATTACAAACGTCACATTGAATTTTTCAAAGGAACATATTTCTTTCGAAAGTAGTTATTTAATGAATCCTTTTCATCCCCTAACTTTAGATTCAATGCGTTGAATTTCGTGCAGAATAGTGATTCAGTTTTTGTGTAACGTCTCAGATATGCTTCTGTTGTTCAAATTTGCAGCTCAATTTTATGGACGATTTTATTGATTTTTGTAGTTACTAAATTCTTTTCAATAATCTATCACCGCATCTCCAATACAAATATTATATAAAAAATCGAACCGACTCCGTTTTGTTTTGTAGTTTCTTCATGAGTATTCAAGAACTTTGTGCATTCGAAAAGTTTATTCAATAAAAATTATGCTTCCTTAAGTATTTTTTTTTTTTTTTTGCAAAACTTCAACAACGAAGTAAATCTAGCCATATGTTACATGAAAACTTAAAGAAGTAGCAGTTCAAAGTAAAAGACAAAAACTTGTAGTAGTAATAATAATGAAAATAAAAGAAAAACCACCTACAAAACTTTGACCAAACCGAAGCAAATTAAATTGCAAGAGAAAAGAAAAAAAAAAAAACTTTCCCTCTAAAAATAAAAAGTTATAATGCATAGCAAAACAGGGATGTAACCAAATAAATAGTTTTTTTTTTAGTTTTTTTACAACGTCAGCTTTTTGCCATTTCTATCTATTTTGCACTTTTTCGTTCCTCCGAAATATTGCTTTAGCTCCCTGCTGCTATTGGGACAACAGATTGATTCAATATTTGCTGTAAAAAAACAATTTTTTTCAGTACTTCACATCATAATGAAAATCGACAACAAAATGAAAAAAAAAAATATCGAAAAGTTTATTGTGGGTGGGTAAAAGAATTTCACCAACTTTGACAACTTTGCTGCTTTGTGCTTAAAAGCGCAGACAGTTGTCATTTGATTGTTTTCATTTCATTTCATTTTAGATCAATAAGTGAACATTTTATTTTATATTTTTTTTTTTGCAATAACTTAAATGTTTTTCTTTAATTTTGTTTCAACATTTATATAATTTATTTGCTTTAAGAACTGTAAGTTATTTTAGCAAATGACAAACAAATTCAAACCAAATATTCCATAGCTACGAGTATATCATGTCCATTGTACAATTCAATTTGTAATTGGAGAAAAACTTTTTTATGTTGCAATAATCAATTAAGTGATTGACTCATCAAGCTGATGACTTTAGAAGTTTATTAGCTGCTAAGCTGCAGTAGAAACAAATGTTTTCCATTTAATGAAGCATTCAATTTATGCACTCATGTTATAAAGTTATTTCTTTCAGTTGACTTCACGCTGTAATTTGGCTAATAAGGTATTCCTGATTACTATATTTTACGTTAGCCAAGAGAGCATTTGTTATGTTGACGTTAAAAATATATATTGCTTACAAAATATTCAAAAAATATTATTATATTACTTTTTGAACTGAATAGTTCAGTTATAGAATTTTACTTATATAATTTGTCCTATACTTAAAAACCTTAGCCTTTCGTATTGCAACACTATATCGTTTCAAAGGATACATCAAATTTGTTCAAGAAAAATCTGTATATAAGAGAAAACTCGATAATCTTATACTCAAGTGAAGTAAGTTTGAAATAAGTAAGGCACTATTTCGACTCATGCACATTAGACATATTCATGCTGGCATTCTATGACCAAGTGTGTTTTATCTGCCAAAAAATTTATAAAAACATAAATTGAAAAACACATTGAAAAATTTATTCAAAAACTACTTTAGCTTGCAATACACGGATGCTTGTCGTTAATTTTTCTCTGTTCAGCTATGCAGCCAAAATAATCTGGAATCGGGGAACACCTGAATTAGGATATAAAGATGCAACTTACTATTTTTTCTTGTTACAGATGACTGCTAATTGAAGATCATCCTGGCTAAGCCACTGTTCTCCGTTCGTTGGATATGTCCGAGCCAATAAAGTCGATCTTTTGAGTCACCTTTTAAATTGCATTTCATTCATCAACATTCGGTTTCAAAGAGAGCATTGATCATTTGAGAGAAAAATTTTGTGACCAAAAGTTTCAATAGTCCTAGCTGCAATGAATTTCTAAATTTAATCTTCTTCGGTTTGCCGCACTTGGCCTAAAAACTTATGGAAATATGATGAGGATGGATTTTAATATTCATTAATTTCTCTTGGTATTCGATCTATTAAGGTGTATGCCACAGTCTGACTTTTACGGTACGGAAGATTTTGAGGCATTGCTACATTTAATTGGAATGCCACCCCGATAGTTCTTGCAGTAGATATAATTGCTTTTTTTGTAAATTGAGCTGATAGTCTAGTTGACAGGAAGGCATCTTTCTCTCGAACTTAGAGTGATAATTTGGTGCATGCTTCCTACCATCATAAGTGACGGAACTTCTTTGGTAACAAGAGATGTGCTGCTCGGTCTTCTATCAGTCTATGGATTTGTTGGCTACTAAGTAATTTAGGAAATCTCTGTTTAAGTTAGTTCGCGATTTCCTAAGGATCCGTCACCAGATTTGTTAAATAACTTCGAAGAGATCGTGTCTCGCGCTGTCGAGCAACTATCGATTTTTTTAGCTTTTTTATAAAAACCTCGAGCGTCTTCATATTTTACTAAAAATATTAAAACTTTATGTTACACTTAATGAGCTGTTACATTTGCAAGCGGTTCCTCTTCGTTGAGAACAAAAAATTAAATAAATCTTATAATCTTTTTGCTCTCAACGAAAAGGGACTTATACCACTTTCAAATATAACAGCTCAAATATAACTATTATTTAATTTTATTCAAAAGCAACAAGGAAAATGTTTGTAGTTAAACAAAGTACCACAGTTACTTGAATTGGTTATGTATTTTTGTTAATGTTGTCTAGCCAACGACTTCCGCATCTTTTAATTTCCAAATTCAGTTGAAAACCATAAAATATTAATGAAGTTTCAAATAGTAAAAGTTAAGCATTTTGGATAGGTCTGCGCATATTATAACATTAACATTTTCTTTCACATTGTATTGCGTGCAAATGTTTAAATTTTTGAATTATTTTCTAACATTTAATACTATACGTTCTTAACAATTTAACCCCAGAAGCCCTTAAACTTTTCCGTTAGTCTTTCATCTTTCACTATGCTCTTCTAAGCTTTAACATTTACTTTTACTTCTAACAATTGCTTTGACATTTTTTCTTTAATGTCCCAAACTTTCCCTTTTTGCTTTGAAGCATTTTTATGAAGATCTTCTTACGATTTTGTTTTGTTTCCTGTAACAACCCACATACCTTTTTAGCCTTTAATTTTCCTGTATTCACCTTTTTTTGTACCTTAAGCGCTAGTTGGGATTGGCCCCTATGTCAACCTTTTTCTTTGCGTTTACTTTTTTTATACCAACGCTACCTTTAACATTTGACATAGCTTTTAAACACTATGTGGCGTTGAGTTGAAATTTCTTACAAAAATATTTTGCACTTTCATTGTGACGAAGGTTGTTGTTGTTATCGGTATTGTACCAGACTGATGTACCCATTGCAATACTTTAAGAAATTATTTTTGCCATCGCATGTAATATTTTTAGATTTTTTTATTTGATTTTTGTGTTGTGGAATTTCTCTATGTATGTACATTACGCATTAGGGTGGATCATAGAAAGGCTTCTGTTTTGAGTTTTGATTTTTAAGTTCCTTTCAGCTTGCTTTATATAATCCGTTCATTATTTGTAAAATACTATCTTGTGAATTTAATTTCAGTGCTCATTGCTAGTACGCAAGCAAAATATAGTGGATGCTTCTAATATCAGAGCATAGCGTAAACATTTACCGCACGGACTGAAGAACTGATATATTGCCCCTGTCATAAAAAAAAATTACTTTCACCAAAAAAAAAGTTCTTCATTCCCTACATCAGCAGATCCATAGCAAAAAGAATTTTCTTCATTTGGAAGTTGTTGATATAAAGAAAGTTTTAAAAAGACCATTTTGGCGTCCCTAAGCCTTAGCAGCCGGGGCGACTGTTCTCTTCGCCTAGCTCCCTAGCTACGCTTCTTTCAGAGACATCATAAAATACGGATATTTCTAAAAATTTTATAGATTGAGATCAACTGAATGGTGAAATTTTGATAGTTTCCAAACGATTTCTTTTCAAGAAACTCAACTTTTCCAAAACGCATATAGTCACTCTTATAATTTGCTAACATAACTAGCTCTATTTATTTTCTTTCATAAAATAGGCAGCTTTTATTTTGTTTTTCGTTATAAGCTTAAAATTCGAAAAATAAACTTTCCATAACCCAACCTATTGTACACACATTCTGAATTTCAACTTTATTTGCTTCGAGAAAATCAAATATTCTGTTAATAAAAAATAAGCAAAACACACACGCACTGCCCTTGTATACTGTGTTTCCATTTATCTACTGCAAACTCAACCACTAACAACATAACCTACCCTACCATGTCAGCGGGTTATACGCAGCTATATCCAGTTATATTTTCATTTTCCAGTTTCACTTTTAATTCATATCCCTACCACATTTTCGAGTACACCATTCATAACATTAACAGATTCCCTACCGCTACTGATATTTTCCTTCCTCCGTACAATTTCCGTATTATCTAAAAATTTCTGAAATATTTCACTTTTCTTTGGTGTCGTCCCATCTTTGCACTTCAACATCATCATCACCTTCTGTTGATTTTGGTGATGTGCGCGTGAATGTTGCTTTCCTTGCTCTTTGCCTTTATGCCTTTACCATGCAAGCTCCACTGCGGGTTCTGGGTTCTGACTTTCGATTCTATTTCCACCATTTCATTCCTTTGCAATATTCTACCCGCCACTTGCTGTGTGTGGCCTATTGTACCCGCACGCGGTATTACCTTTTAAATTTCAAGTTTTTACTATTTTTATCTCCTATTTTTTATGTGCCCATTTTCTTTAGTTTATTCTTCATGCCTTTTTTTATTATAATTTTTCAACGTTTTTTATGTTCGCACATATAAATATTTCTACACATTTTATTTCCTTCCGTGCTGGTTCACTTGCTCACTTGAATTAATAATCATATTTCTCTTAGACACTTAGTCTCATCCATGCCATGGTGGTGGCGCAAACAATACCTGGGTATCAGTAAAAATACCAACATTTTGCTACACCTACAAGTTTTCTGTGCTGTGCTGACTTTTCCTTCTATTCCTCTATTTACTTTAATACGTTTTTTGTTTTCCTTTTTATTATTAAATTGTTGTCTTTGTTTGGTTTGTTATGGGTGTTATTTCCATCGTTTTTTTTCTTGTATATTGGCGGTGGGTGATTTACTTTTAAGCCATCATTGACATCCTCTTGATAACCATTTTTGGGTGGTTGGGCAATAAAACCACCACATTATGTCTACGTGTGCTACTGAGGTGCGAACTTTGTTGAATTTTACTGACTTTTATGTTTTAATAATAAAATAGTTGCTTGAAATTGAAAGTGTTGTTTATGAAAGACGTTTATTGAATAAGAAATGCGTTGCTTTAAATGGCTTGTGAAACTGAAAGAAATACGTGTAAATATAGAACATTGTTTGCGAAAATGAAATGAATTGGATGGATCTTGAGGTCCTTCGTATTGCTCGTTTTTTTGTTTTTTTACAGGTAATATTTGACTAGAAGCTAAAATATAAATGATTTTGACATAAGTCCCACCATTTTTGCGTTGCAATTTTTCAAAATTTCATAACAAAGCTTGTGTCTTAACCAATTTACCGGTATAAAAAATATTTAAAAAATAATCCATTTAAAAAAAAATATAAAAATCATTAGTGTAGCTTGGGAGCTGAAGAGGACTGAAAATCTTGCGTTGAAAAATTTACAAAATTACAATAAATGTGACATATCGTGGCATTTCATTTGAATCGGATAACGAAACAAAAAATGAGATTCCAAAATTTGTTCATATTCGATCTAATTGTACTTCAGGAAGGTGTTAATGCATGGGACTTACTTGTCAAGTTATGGTCTTCTTCAGATTTGAAGTAAATAAAATACGTATTTTTTGGAAGCAGTTTTTCGAACTAAAGAAATTTATAATAAAATGTTAAACATTGTACAATTGGCCCAATTATGAAAATGTTTCTGAATGTCACATTTATTTTCTTGTTCGCTTCACATAAAATGCGCGATATATTTCATGTTGCTAGTATTAAGAAGCGGCAAATTACCTCTTCCCTCCGGAGGCCAAATGTCCACAAATATATTTGTGCTAAGAGAAAAATATATAAAATTGGCTAAATTAATTGCGCGTTTCATGTTCCAGTTCGAAACCGTCCAATTTTTCATTACTTTTGCCCTCACCTCTTATAGATATACTAAGTCTTATTCTTCAAGTTACATCAAACAGTTGATGAAATGTGATGAATTTGCTTTTTCTTTGATACGGGGGCGTGACTATGCCAATTTTTCCAAACTAAGCTGTGTTAAGCGCTACAAAATACATAAATCTTCTCCAGCACCCTGTAGAGTACCTATGTAGTCACAATTACTTTACTTAATAACATTTCACATACCACCCTAAAAGATAGACAAAAATTTTACATACCGCCCTAAAAGACTACAAGGTCATGAAACCAAAACCATAAAAGATTTCACTTATGAAATATGACATCGAAATTTATGGTTTCGGTTTGATGATCTTGTAGCCTTTTAGGGTGATATGTGAAATATTTGTCTATCTTTTAGGGTGGTATGTGAAATGTTATTAAGTAAAGTAATAGTGAATATTTAAGTACACTACAACCTTACCAAACTAATATGACAACGATGTCTTTCATGGCTACGTAGGCGCACAAATTTCCTCAAACATCTCGATTCCAGCGCCATACACCGGTTCCAAAAAACATATATCCCAACTCCAGCACACAACAAACCTATTGTGATAATATTTTTTCCTCTTATGGTCACGGATATATACAAATTTGTTTAAATATCTCAAGAAGGGAGATTCCACTCCCATATTTTTGTCAGCAACTTTCCTGAGCGCACACATAACAACTCACAAAAGTTTCATTGTAATTGGATGAATGGCATTGGAGCTTACACAGAAAATACATACATGCATGCAGTTCTATATATACATCTATATAGGCTGTCCCAATAAGAGCGCACTTTTTTTGTTTAAAAATAAAAACAGGCATTTTTTTTAGCGAGTTGTGATATCGACACAATTCCATAATCTGCACAGTTTCTTCAAATATTTTAACCATTTTTCGTAAATTTCCCCATTTTTATGAAGGGTTTTCACAACGATAACGCGAACAATCATAGAATAAAGCTGTCAAATTTCAGTGTCGCCACTTATACGAAAACATAATTATACAAGAAAGTCCACTCTTATTGGTACACCCTATTGAAGAATATATGTTGTCCACCAGTTTATAATATGTAAGTTGTCTTAAAAAAACTATTGAAAGTTCAATACACCTTAAATCATTTACAAAAAAGACAAGTGTAACGTAAAATGAAAATTTTATTGTGATTTTGATTGATTTGTTAAGGGGTCATGGTTAAGGTGTGAAACTCAAGTTTAAGTTTCAACAAGTTTGAAAATCTGCTCTACAGCTAAGCACCTTGTGAAAATTTTTCTATATTTCAGAGATTTTAATCTATATTTTAAATATTACTAATGAAAAAAATTTTCTCTCCCTTTTAGGTATGTTAAACAAAACCACAACTTTCAACTGTTAAATATTCGCTAATGCGTTAATTGTTCAAAGCCGGTAAGTTAGCACTGTTTTAAAGCAGTGCTGTCAAAAGTTTGACAGCTGCCGAAGTGGCTGCCTTTAAAAAGAGGAACGAACACTTTGTTTTTTCAATTAGAAACATTTCTTTCGACTTTCACAAAAAGTTATTTTACAATCATTAAAAGCTTAAAATATTTTGCAAGATCCGTTAATAAAATCTCAGTTTAATTTGTGACACGCACTTCTTCAAAATTTGCGGTTTTTAATTTCCAATTTAGAAAAAATAATTTATAAGTACTTATTGCAGCAAAAATTAATTAATCATCGTGATGTTTTTAATTTTTGGAAATCAAACAACAAACAAAATGAATCGGATAAAGCACACGTGTTAATTTTAACAGAAAAACTACGGCAACACTGCGGGGCGTAATTTCTTACATCTTCTTTTTTTTTTTCAAAAAAAAAAAAAAAATCATTCATTTTTTCCTTCAATGAAACATACAAATATGTGTCAGCTGTATCATTAATTAAAGCGATTTTTGAAAGTCTTATGAGGCGCGCAAATTAAAAACAACTTTATTAGCTAAACGCAGTGAAATACGTCGCTGTTGCGCCTTAGTGTCTCAAGCCCAACGCTAAGTGCTGGCACCGCAGCTGTTTCTAATTACAACGTTGTCTTACAGCAGGAAAAAACCCAATTTATATTGTGTGCTTTATGATTTTTATTTAATTACATTAAATTGTTTTACAAAAGTATTACACACATACAGCGACACGCCCACACTCAGGCTAGGAATATGTTGTATATACTCTAACAACAAAAATTATGTTGTAGACAACTTGTTGGCGAAACAGATTTTTTCACACAGTTTGTAAGCGGTGGAATTTCTTAAACGCGTTTGTTGGCGCTCCCTGAGAGCATCATAATACACTTGAAAAAACATAATAATTTCGAGTTTTTTTATGAATTTAAAACTTTTTTCAACATTTTTCAACTTCTTGCAACCACTTGCAACGTTTTTCACATTTTTTGAACAATGGTTTCTTCATTATTTTCCATATTATTTTATGCTTTTATAGTTTTTTCCAACTGTTTCAAGAATTTTCAACCTCTTTGAACCTTTTTACATTATATGCGAGTTCTTCAACCTCATTAACCTTTGCAGCGTCTCTTTAAAATTTACTTAAAAAGTACTTTCAACGCATTTTAGGGTATGTGAGTTTCGGCCTGACGAAAGATATCACTTTTACTACTTTTTAATAATATCTGAATAGATAAAGTCTGTGTCAGCTGATATCAAAATCATTAGCTTAAATAATTTCAAAACAAATAAACAAAGTTTGAGTTGGCGCTTCAAATGTAATTTAACATTGCCCTTCGGAAACTAAAGAATATCCTATATCTTTCCAGCTAAACACAAATTAAAATCGCCAAAAAGAAACAGCAGCTTTTATTTAATATTTTTTTATTTCTGAGTGTATTTTTCTGCGCCTATTCTTTTCGTATGCCATAAAATCAACCATCAAAAGCACAGTATAATCTCCTTAATTGCTTTTTGCGTGGGCCCACTGTATGGTATACAGTATGTGTGCGTTGTGCTGTTGCTATATTGATCGTCATCATCATTGCTAATTCTGTGATGTATCTTTCAACTGGGTTTGTTGTTATTTCCTTTTATTCAATTTTTTTTCTTTTATCCATTTATTATATTTTTTTTGTTTTCTACTCTTCAACTTATCAACATTATAATTTATTATAAAATGCAAGTTTTTTTTTAAATCAATTTTTTTTTAAAGTTTTGCCGCCAACTAAACAAAATTGTTCGCACATTAATTTTATTGAAGATTTCTTTTTTTGTAAATTTCTTAAATTTTTTATTTCTTTATTTATTTTCCATTTTATCTCAGTTTTGAAGTGTGGCCATATGTTAATTTTGCTGTTATAGTTGTTGGTGATTAGTGTCTCACATCGTTATTTTTTTTTGGTATTGTCGCCGGTCTTTGATGATTTATGATTAAATAGTTAACGCGATTTTTGCAGGTAACTTACCTTTTTGCGATTAAATGATCGGAGAAAGATCTTTAGCTTAAGTATTTATGGTAATAACTCAATGATTGCAAATTATATGATTAAAATTAACTTAATATCTTTGATTTTTTTTTTTACTAAATGGCAATTTAAATATATAAAGACATTGAAACCAACAACAAATAGATTATTCAGTTCACTTTTGGCATTTAAATCTTTTAGACTTTCTAATAAGCTGGAAAAAGTATTTAAAACTATTATTATATTAAGGTCATTAAAATCATTTCATTCAGACCGGTTGGAGTTTCTATTTCAGTGACCATATGAATAGCTTTTCGATCACAAGCCCATGCAATTTACTCTGACATTAATTTAGATATAAGTATATAAAAATTCCTAACAAGTCCCTATATAAGGATAACTAAAATAACTCCGATGCAGTTTAAGCTAAATTTACAAAGGAATTTATCAAAAGAAAAAAGGAAGGTCAATCACCCAAGAAATGAAGAGAATATTCGTTTGAAATAAATCTTCTCTGAGAGCTATACCACATGATAGGTTTTATATCCTTTGTATCCCTTTGACACACGATATTTTGGCAATTTTACCTTATTAGCTCTTGAATAATTAGATCAATTGTCTAAAGAACGAAATTAAAACTCAAAAAATAGTACTTCAAATGATCGCACAAAATTTTGGGTACACATTCATATGTGAAGTGATTTGATTGAAGCCTTCCAAGGTGATATTTTTGTGAACTTTTGTGTTTTAGAAATTTCGATTGCTTTATTGATTATAAAAATTAAACAAAATTTTTACTTTTTTATGTATTCAAACTTTCGTCTAAGGAAGGTTAATTTCACAATTATTGCATGTACTCGCGGCGTGATGTTTTCAAGATGTTTTACAAATATAGAGCACTCCAAAAATAATAATTATGGCTTAATGTTGCCGGATCACTTTCCTAACCTTAGGGTTCAAACTAACTCCATACCGAATCTTATCCAAATCGGTCTATTAGCTCAGCTGTGAAAAAATATTTTCTGGTTAGGGGCATGGAGTCACCCACTTGAAAAGGAATATTTTTCTTTGGATTCAATCTATCTTTATTCCAAATTTCACCAAAATCGTTTCGTTTTTCAATCTTTTTACATACCAAACTTTACAAAATCGTTGTAGCATCTCCTTGGTCACAGTGCTTTTTACTATTTTGGACGGTATCATGCCCACTTAATGGGCAAAAAGATTTTAGTTAGGGTTTAATCTTTATCCTTATCCAATTGATTAAACTCAGTTCATTAGCTTAGCCTGCTGCTGAGAAAAATGTTGAATTCTGCATTGTCCCTCTTCAAAAACTTTCCAACCAAAATCAATCAGGTGATTATGTCGTGTTATGGCATATCAAATGGGATGGATTTGTTATTACTATTTACGTATAGGTTAATTAATAAATACGTTCACACATAATATGGTAATAGATGAGACACATATTACCAATTGCCAGGCTAAATTAACTAACTGACACTTCATTTCTTTTCTCAAAATTTATTTTTAATTAGGTCTGCATCGCGTTACATAGGCTTTGTTGTGAATTGCTAGTCAAGATGTTAACATATTCAAATGATAATCTACATTAGATTGGGTAAACAAAAAGTTAAGCCGATCCTTCCGAAGAAAGTTTTTAATATTTGAATATTATTTTTTAATTTACGCAGAAATCGCATCTTAGTCTTAAGACGAAATTTCGGCTTAAATTTTTTCAAAAATTTTAAAAATCATCCTAACAATAATTGCTTTGATTTATTTTTATCAATTTTTCCTACACCCTATTAAATTAACCTGAAAAAAAATCCCTAGCAATGTTATTCAAACTTGCCACGATTTTTATTGAAAACTCGCCTCATTTACAACTTCCTGGACAATGCAATATAGATGCACACAAATAACCGTTCTCGCTTCATCCCATTACAACGCTACACACTGACAACCAAAAATGGTGAAAATTACTGCCAGCCGAAAGAAGAAAATGTCATAAATAAAACCTGGCAAGACAAAATAAATGGTATGCAACCAAATAGAGAAGCCACTCTTCAAAGAATAAAAAAGGCTAAAAAAAATCCAAAGTAGCCAAATAAGAAAAAAGTTGGCGGTAACTTTTAAGAAAAACCTCACGGGCTTAGCGCATTCGAAAAAATGCTGCTAAGCCACTCGTTGCAGCAATGGCAGCAACAGATAGAAAAAGCATTGAAACAGCAACAGATGATGTGACCAAAGCAGCACACAGAACCTTACATGGCGCAAAGTGGAGAAATACGCAAAATTATGGACGAAAGCTGCAACTATTATGCGTTGCTATCGTTATCGTTATTGCTGTTGTTGATGTTGATGTTGCTGCTGCTGCAAGAAAAAAGGAACAAAAACCAAAAACAATTGACTCTGCTAAGTTGTTGCTGTTGCTGCGGCCGTTGATGATCGCGCAAATATTGAAAAAGGAAATGAAAAGTCAAGCTGGGTTCAACTGAGAATGACTAGATCGATGGATGATAATGATGATGCCACTAAAAACAATAAAGCAGCAGCAGTAACAATAACAACAACGTTGCAATAATTTTGTGTTAAAGCAGAAGAGAAATGAATTGCAAAAAGCGAAAAGAAAAACCGTCAAGTAACGACGACTAGAATTCACAACAACAACAACAACAACAACAATGAGACATTAAAGCCGCCATATTAGCCAACATCAACGATCAAGCAAGCGATCAATCGATTGATTGTTGTTGCTTGATTTTTTTTTCTTCTCATTTTGCTTTGCTGCTCTTTGTGTATGTTGCTGCTGATGCTGCTGCTGCTACGATTATTTTATTTTGTTGTTGTTGTAATGCTGTGCGATTATTTCGCTCTGTTGTTGCTGCTGCAAGCTGGCCTTATAACAAAATATTGCGGCGTTCATTGCAAATCGAACGTGCAGCAATTTTTCTGTTGTTTTTTTTGTCAGTCATTGCTGTGGAAGTTTAGAAACGTTGCAAACGAACGCGCGTTGATTTTCAATGAATTTTGCTGTTGGGCGCTGCATTGCAATTTAATTTTTATTTTTTTTTTTACTTTGCAGCACAGCGGCTGCTGCGAGCAATGTTGCTATTGCACTAATCAATGTTGCTAGCTTTTCATTGGTTTTATTTTTTCTAAATGCTGAGAACTTGTTGTTGCTGCTGCTGCTGTACCAGAACTTTATTTTTATTGACGTTTTGTCAATTTGATTGCTTTTGATTTTGCCTGTTGTGCAATTTTCATGTTGAAGGCTTTTTACATTGGCTTCTTTGTATTTGTTTTCTTATTATGTTGCCAGCGTTTTGTAAAGTATTTTAAAATTCTGCGTTTTATTGTTTTTTACTTAAATGAGACCTTGAAAAACTACTTTTGTTTGAATTACTTGTATTGCTTTTTTATATATAATCTGAGCAAAAATTTTTTAAATGGTTTTACTTTGCTGTTGTGCAACTTCATTTTGTTGCTATTAATTGACAACATTTATTTTTTATGTAGCTTGAAACTTTAACCAAAATTAATGCAGGCTTTAAGCGTAATTTTTCATTATATTTAATTAAGCTATAAGATTTGAAAGTAGTGCATCAATTGTTTGAAATGCAGTAATAAACCAATCGGTAGAGCTGGTACCAATTTTTGTGTAGCTATACTACATATACTGCACGCATAGAAAAACATTCTTCTTTGAAATTACACAAAAATGGTCTCAGTAAAATAGCCTGAACATGTAAGGCAAGTTTGTCAAAATAAAAACAAAAAAATTCTAGTGCTCTTTACTTCCTAGCTCATCAAATCAAATGAAGAATTATGCTGTCTACACTCTTTGATTTCGTTTGCTCAAAATTAAAAAAAAAAAAAAAATTCCTTGTAAACCAGAGAACATCCACTCTGCATGCGAGCCATTCATGAGCTGATGAAATTTTTAGTACATTCCCACAGATTCTGACTCACAAAAAATTTTGTGAAAGATTCATCATTCATCTCATGTCGAAGTCATTTCTACTGGGTGAGCTACTTGTAAAACAAAGGCAACAATGTATCAAAAAAATTTGTAAGGAGATTACGCTACAGAGGAAAATTTTTTATTTTTTCCATGGAGAAAGGCTGAAAATAGTTTTAAGACATCATTTAGAGTGGATCCGTACCTTGAAAGCACCTGAATAGGATTTTCGGATTTTATTTTTTGGCTGCAATCGATGGAAAAAAGTCGAAAATGGGTTTCACTTGGAGTATCCTCAGTGCGGAAAAAATTTTCTTTGCTCTAATTGATGGGAATAGGTTTAAAATGGATTTTGTACGTTTAGAGTGTCCGGACCATGGAAAAGGACCGTTTATGATCCATTTTAGCGAAAAAAACTGGCCTGTTTCAATCGTTGGAGAAAGGTCGATAAATAGTTTTGAACATCGCTTGGGGTTCTCCTTACCCTTAAAGGTACCGTTTTTGACTAAGATTTTTTTTTTTGTTCCATCGATAGAGATTGGTCGATAAAGGGTATTGAACATAACTTGTAGTGTCTCAGTACCATGAAAAAGGACCGTTTTTGACACTTTTTCAGAAAAAAAAGTTTTTGGAAAATGGTCGCAAAATAGTTTTGAACATCACTCAGTGTGACTCCGAACTCTGGAAGGCACCGTTTTTGACCTAATATCGCAAAATTTTTGTCTTGCTCAAACCGATTGGGACAGGGTTGAAAACGGTCTTACCATGATCCGGGGACACTACAAGTGATGTGCAAAACAAAATGTATAAAAAAAAAAGTTTTTCCGAAAATGGGTCAAATGCGGTACCATCCATGGTTCAAAGTGACCCTTAGTGATGTCTAAAACCCTTTTCAACTATTCTCTCAATGCTCCACTTAGCTTTTTGTTTTTTTTTTCGCTTATGAAACATGGTTTTTTAATTATTTATTTAAAAAAAAGGTGATGAAAGTAAACATAAGTTGAACAATCATTTGCAGTACAACTTTTCATTTTAGGTCATTTCTGGGGTTAAATTTTGAGCCAAACCTGGACAAGTAAAAGCTAACATTTTTGAAGCTAACTGCTCGTGATACTCAACATAAGTAAATGCGTGTTTAATGAAAATTTGTACAAAAATTTCATGGGTCCAGAAGTTTCCAACTTGAACAAAGATTTCACAAAATATCTGTAGCAAATCTATAGCGTTCGTTTTAAAAGTCATCTTAAAGAATTATATTAATTGGAATACATGATATATTAAAATCGTATCTAATGCATTAAACAAATTTAATTAAATAAAAATTAAAAAATACCTCCAAATCACGCAATCAATTGAAACAAAAAATGTGCCACGTAGAAACTAGAAACTTGTATATGCACTCTCTATATCAATTTCACTGCTCAAATGCAGCCACCATGAGCATCAACACAACTCATAAACTACACGAGGAAAGAATATATTTTCACACGCAATTGTATTTCCCACATATGGAAATTTATGAACGTAATGAGAAAGAACTGAAAAATGCAACAACAACATCAAAATTAATGCAAATAAATTCTAACTTTACTGTTGAACTGACCAACAGCCAGACAGTCTGACTGCCAGTTAATCAAGCCTATTGAAACAATCAAGCTCCAGAGCAGCCACTAGCTATTGCTGCCAAATATATTGCAAAAATACAATGCACAAGCTGCAGTAGATAACTTAAAATATTTCCCATATTTTCTATTCAACTTTTTCCACAGAAATATTGTTTGCATTTTATTTTTCTAAGCTGCTTTTAAGCTCAAACCCGAACAAGTGCGGGTAGGTCATTAAGAGGTCAATCATCATCAGCATCAACAGCGAAAATTCTATTTTGCATTGGAAAGCCAAAATGGTATGGCTTATAAGAATATATAAAATAGAGTGTCCATTATTTTACAAGTTTCTTTAATCAAGATGATCGACAAACTAAGGTTGTTGATAAGAAAGATAATGTTCTTGAGCACAAGCTACACTAAGTTGAAATAAAAATGTTAACCACAAGAAGCTCAAAAAGAAATTTGCGAAATAGCGGACAGTCTAATACACACATACGTACTCGTACAAGCACTTGCAAAAAGTTCAAATTTATGCACGTTATAGCAGAGAAAAATTGCAAAAATATGCTTAAAGTACAAAAGAAAAGAAAAACTGGAGAAATATTTCAACCAAAAATTGGCTACCAGGGGGTCTTTAAAGCCAGTATTTGTTGTGCAAGAGAACTTAATGTTGATTTGCAGTGAACAGTTGCTACAAAGTGTGGTAAATGCAAGCAAAGTATCTTTAAGCAATAAGTAATAACGACTAGCTCTCTAACCCATAGTAATGTGAAACGCTATACGCTGGCTTTGCTTTAAAAAGTTACACACATGCAAAAAAAGTTGGAAAGAAAAGTTAAGACTTCATTAAGCATCAAGCTAAACTTAATGTTTTCCCCCACAACTGAGCTTCTTTCGCTTTAAAAGACTTGCTTTACTAAACAGTTTCTATTTAATTTATTTTATTTAACCAGAGATGCCCACTAAAATCTGCTTCGGGAGCTGATTACAACAACATCAGTTTGGGTAGAAAAATTACTGAAAAACTAGGCAAGCCAATTGCAAAAATAAACAAAGTAAGCAAAACTTAAGGAATAAAGTGAGTTAAAAACAAAATTACACAAACAAAAAGTAGGCAGCAATAGCAAACCAAAATTGTTTAACTTGTGAATTGAATACAAAAATTATACAAACAAAAAGCATGCAACGCTAACGAACCGAAAATATTTAACTTGAACTAGCCGATGCGTTAAAGAAAAAAATACACAAACACAAAG
The DNA here is from genome assembly GCA_963680825.1 of Meiosimyza decipiens. Taxonomy (NCBI): domain Eukaryota; kingdom Metazoa; phylum Arthropoda; class Insecta; order Diptera; family Lauxaniidae; genus Meiosimyza; species Meiosimyza decipiens. Next base: position 51,937,535 of record OY804258.1, read on the forward strand.
CTTGCGATGACTGCAAACTAAAATGATTTAGCTTGAATAACGGAAAGAGCTGGATAATTTGTGTTACATTTGTACAGAGCTGGAAAACCTAAGGCCGGGTTCACAGTGGGCGCTATAAGCGAAGATTGGCGAGAAGCGAAGAAACAGTGTATGGGTATTTGTATGCAAATAGCGCGAAGTGTTCAGAGTGGGAGCGAAGCGATGCTAGAACTTCAGCGATAAAGCGAGTTTGAACTTTTTTTGATAGCGTCGTAGACGCTAACACCAGAGTTTTTTTCGTTTTTCGTGCATAAAACAAATTTGATAGGAGGTAAAGGACAAAACCATTTGCCGTTGTTTTAAATAGGAAAAATAGAAGCAGAGCCAAAGCAGCGGTCAGTGTCTGATGTTGGTTTCATCATTGTTTTTGTTTACTTCATTTGCAAAAAAATAAACGAAAGGGGTACAAAGAGTGAAAGAAATCAATGCACATGTGATCAAAGGATCACATTGATGTAAAGAGAAATGAAGCAGAGGCTAAGCAGCGCTCAACGTTTGTTGTTTCTCATCACCGTTTTTTATTTTCGTTTCACTTGGTAATGCAAAAAAGCAACGAAAAACGAAGAATAGTAAACAAAGAATGTGAAGGAAGAAAAAAGAAAGAAGATCGCAACTCGCTTTGCTTATCGCTTCCACTCTGAACAGAACTAGCATCTTATAGCATTGACTAGCTTCGCTTCTCGCCAATCTTCCCTTATAGCGCCCACTGTGAACCCGGCCTAAGCGAGCTTCGTGCTTTGCAGCTTTGATTTATACGATATGTTTCATCTTAACTTAACGTTGTCGAAAATTCTCTTAAGTAACAATTTCTCATCTGCTCCTCAATCTTTTTATTTTTTGTAAATTCACTTTTACTTCGGGTTTTACAAAATTTGAATTTTGCTAGAAAACTCTTTAGTTTACTAATACAATTTTTTTATTGCTATCAATATGCGAGTAACAACGTATCTCTATGTGGCTATCAAAAAATTGCCAAACTGAGAATAAGAGGAAAAAAACACAAGCCAACTGATAGATGATGGCTTTTGAAGATAAACTTTTTACTACCCACAAACTAAGCATAAAAGCACTAACTCCACTATACTTCAAACACACTTACCACAGCCACAAAGTCCTGCAGCAGTAAAAATCTCACTTACTGCAATTGCATCCATATGGTAAATGCATATTTTTGCTTATGCGCTTCTGCTGTGTATAAGAAAATTGACCTGTACTTAAATTGTTAATATTGCTACATTTCTTTAAAAAATTGTTGGTTCATTTAAAAAAAAAAAATTTTCTTGTTCAAGAAAGATTGGACAATTTGCTGACAAATTTTATGGGGTGGAAAGTTTTCAATATGTGGGGGTCAACTTAAAAACCAACGGGAGAACAACAGATTATCGTCATAAATTGAAGTCAATGATTATTCGCAATAATTGCGCGATATTTGTTAATGAGCATAAAGTGGAGAACCTCTAAGACTGTGCCTGTTATAACCTCTAATTAAATGGAGCTATCTGGGAATTGCATTTCAAATAGTTGTACACTTGCTTGGAAACACTTTGCAACTACTTAGTTTGATATTTTAAATTATTTTGCTTAAATCAGTAATAGAACTAGTTTAGCAACAGTTTGGCATATATGAGAAATTTGCTTAGAGACAAATTCAATCGACTTAAACACTTATGAGAAATTTTTCCAGTACTTAATTGTAACTTTTTGAAAAAAATTTAAAAAATTTGTTTGAAACCAAATTGAAATAACGCAGCCGTATAGAATACCTAATCGGGTAAAAGAAGTGGTAATTTGAAATTATCGTTGAACAATTTTCAATAGCACATTTTAAAGGCTAAAGCTTCATTTTAATCCGACAAAATGTAATCTGCCTTAACCTTCGACCTATCTAAACTGGTAAATGTCACAAAAATATAACTTGACCAACTTTGACCTCGTCACATACCAATAAAAAGAAAAAGCATAACTTTTTATTGTCAAGCACTGTCTAGCTAAAATTTAGCGTTGAAATCAAGACGGGCTGCTGAAACAATGTTCATCAATATATGTCGCCAGCATTACCAGTTATTGAGACAAACTATTTTTTACTCTACTGATTCGTGATTTCTTTATTAAATCACCTTTAATACTCCTTAATTGACTCTAAATTTGAGAACTACATTTCCGACTTAGGACGTCGGCTGGGCATATTTGCATTATACTTTATAATCTTAACTTTCTTTTATAACTGATCAGTGTTTCAATAGGCACTTTGAGCAATTTTCTCCTTTTTGTACTCCTCATTTCACTTATACATACACTTATGTATTTAAATGTACATACACATGCAGTACAGTTGTTTCTTCAGAGCCTTTGAAAATTCTTAATTTTCTTCTCCATCGTCTTTATTTCAAGTTATTCATTTTGCTTATAGTCTGTTTTTGCCATATTTGGCTAAACGAACCAAGCTCAAGTTCGACTCACAGTTAGCCTTAGTTAAAGCCAATATGGTTAGCGACGTGCTACTTAAAGTTGATTTAGTAGCCTCACATAGCCGCTAACCAGATATTTTCTCAAGGCTTAAACTACCAATAGCAGTTTTTCATTTTTGCCAAAGTAGTCATTCAGCTTGGACATTAGGTTGTTGTTAGCTGTAATCTCATCGGTGGCAGCAGTTCATCATCATGCAACAGTCTTGTTGCTTAAATATTTTGTCATTAATTTTAGTGAAAAAAGGAGTGCAAAAATGATACACAACGTTTACTAAAAGCTTGTACTGCAAGTTTGTCGCTTATAGAAAACTAAAAAAAAATTGTTAATTTTATGATAATTGAAACATAATAGAATTCGAAAATCATTTCATTGTTGAAAACTGGTAGAGTTTTAATATTCTGTTGTGGCTCTTTTATTTAGTTGTACAAACTTTAAAATATATTTACATTAATTTGAGACAGAATTTTATTAACAATATCATTTACAAATATTTTAAGCATAATTGAGCATTTGTAGGATCTTTAAACATTTGTAAGGTTTTAAGATATATTTGGATTTTAGCGTTTGTGTTATTATGATTTTCTTTTTGTAGAAAGTACCCCTACTGTTTAAAAATAAGCACGTTAAAGATACGGGTAAAATTTTTGTCACTGCTGTTTTTTGGTAATCTCGCTATTAACTCCTCTGCAATTTTTACAATGAAATTATCAATTAAATCAAGGGTGCACAGCTCGAAGCTCGTGAAGTTCTTCCAGCTCTTACAACAAATCAACAAATATTTAACTCTTCTCGAGCTGTATCCGTTACACGAGCTAAATCATTTGGATTCGCTGTGATCGGTTGCTTTTTGTTTGTGTAATTTTTTCGTCAATGCATAGGCTCGTTCAGCTCTTGCCATTATTCAAGATAAATAATTTCAATTTGCTATTGTCGCATGCTTTTTCTTAGTATAGTTTTTATCTACAAGGCACTCGCTCAAGCAGAACAATTTCGGAACGCTATAGCTGCTTATCTCATCAAAACAGACCTATATATATCAGCCTTTCCAAAAAAGACGTTTTGGGTACATATTGTGAAAGTAGAATAAATTTCCCGGCAAAGTGTACAATGCTTAATATAATTAGACCAAATTGCGGCCTTTTGCAATTCGTCATAATGAACTCAACTCAAAAACACTAAGATTTCGCCAAGTTAAATATTAATTAAACTCGAAAAACTATAGTTTGATTTCAATTAAATAATTTTGTAAATAAAATCAAACAGTTCATGGAAAAATTGCTGATGGTCTTCAACGTCTTGTTATAGTTGACTTTTGACTTCATGCTGACAGCTCATATTTGCAAAACCATTCAATTATTGACAGTAAAGTGTCACTCTTCAAATGATGGTTTAAAATTTCAGTAGCTGTCAAAGTGAAAACTATCTGCATATCCAATTCAAATGCATCTGAAATTAAAATTTATTGCAAAAAAAACTACTGTGAGTCATATAAACTGCTGTTAATAATTGACTCTTAACTCCACCTTCAAAAAGCGATCTGTCATTTTTGACATTTCCGTACAACTTATAGCTAATTAAGTGTAAGTAATATATGTATGATATTTTTTTCCAGCGCCCTGCAGGCTTAAAAACATATATCAAAAAAACTTTTTTTTTTCTTAAATTAAATGAAACTTTAAAAAATTCATGCTTTTAATAAAATGTTGCAGACATGTTTTGTTTTGTTGTATTGCTGTTGGCGTGCCTGCCTACTCAACTGTCAGTTTTTGACAGTCGTGCATTTTTAGTTCACACTCGACTGACACTGAATTTGTGGAGAAAGAATACAAAAATGTATAATCCTTTTTTTGCAAAATTTTTGATGAATCATTTTTTTTTTTTTGGTTTCTTTTACTTCACGTTTGCTGCATCAAAAGAAATTTGCATTTCATCGCTCGCTGCGATGGCAGCAGGCAGCAAGCACACAGCTGAATGTTGCACGTTGCACAGATCACAGAGCGCAGCGCTTGGGTCCCCCAATTTCGTGCAAGCACACACACACAGCTGAGTGGCTTTTAATTTTACAACAACGACAATAAAGAGGCTCTTCTCAATCTGTCGCCTTTTTTTTTTTGTAGCTGTTGTTGTTATTGTGTTGCACTGTTTGACTTAGTGGCTGGCAGCATCATCATCATCACCGCATCATATGACCCTCGCCTATTTTTACCCTCCATCATTAACTTGGCATGGTTTTTTTTTTTGTTTTTTCATTTTGTTCCTCAATGGTTGGTTGTGTCTTTTGCCGCTGCTGTTGTGTATGCTGTGCAACATTCCCCTGCTGGCTTATATTTCGCTGTTGTTGTTGCTGTATTTTGAACGTCTTCTTCATTTTCAGCTATATTTTTGTGTTCATCATCGCTTTAACGCTTCGCTTGTTAAGTTTTGTAATCAATCAAATGTGATTTTGACATTTTTAAATAGAATTTTTTATTTTCAGCGTTTTGTATATTGTTGTTCGGGTTAAATTTTCACATGTTTCTTTTCTTGAGTAACAACAGTTTTGCTACTGATGCTGTTGTTGTTGTTGTTGTTGCTGACGTGTATTTAAAGCAATTAGTAACGCACCCTTTGGTAATTGTAACAGTTTTTGTTTTGTCTGCAATATGTATGCGTGCAACTTGTTCCTCTTTAAAAAATTTAAGCTGTTAAAGTTGCATTCTCACAGCTAAATGCAATCAATAAAAATCAAATGCTACAAAATTCATGTTGCTCTACATTTTATTATGAAATTTTGCTTAAAATGCATAAATATGTTTTTAAAAAGTTTTTAAATAGCACGAAACCATCGTTTTTAGAAAAGTGTTCCATAATTCCATTTCATTCCTAATACATTTTTTTAATAACATTAGAACTTTTAACTTAGCTACAGTTTTTTAAAGTTTTGTTAGCATATTTCACAATTCCATGTCTTTTCTTATTAGAAAAAGTATGAAGATGTAAAAATATATGAAACGGTAAGAACATCGCTCCATGTCAAGCGTTATGTTTCAATTTATGTATATTTTTTTAAGCAAATGAATGACTTCTTGCATGTTAACTTACGTCCCAAACATTCATCAATGTTTATAATAAGTCCTTCTACCCTACGATGCTCAAAAATGAATAAACACTAAGTCGAGCAAAATAGCCTAAAAATTTAGAAATATCTTATGTAAAGCAAAATCAGACTACCTCTTATCTCTATCACTGAAAACTTGTGATACTGTGGTAGAAACTCATAGATTGGGTGTTTAGGCCCACAAAAAATTACGCTGCTAGAACGCAGACAAAAAAGGAAACTGTTAAAGATTTATTATGTCATTGCCTTGCTAAGATGCAAAGTTCTTGAGCAAATGTTTTTAACAACCTTGAGGAGCTATGTGGCACTGATCTCTAAGCTATTAAGAACCTTGCAACTTCCGAAACCTTCACGCGCAAATCAGATGTGAAATAACTCTCAGTAATAAACCTTAAAATATCTACGTGGCTCAAAGTTCAAGATATCAGTGTCGACCTATCTCATTCTATGTCTGGCTGGTAAGCAACCCATTTCACCTAACCTAACCTAGCTAATTAAACTGAGACACAAGACTCACGTCATTGAGTTTCAAGCTGAGTTTATTATGTTGAACAAAATTTTCTCTGGCCATTCAGAAATCACTCTACCGTCGGGCAATCTCTTGTAAAGCTCGTGATTTTGACCAAAAGGGGATAAGCTTTATGCAATTGAACAAAACTTCGTTAGGGTACTACATTGGTGAGTCGCAAGATTTCTTGTTCAGTTCACCAGTATCACTAAAATAGTGATCAGTTTTTGGAAGAACTTTGCATTTTCAAGCTCCGGACAAAGTTTATGCAATTGAACAGAGATTTTTAAGTGCACTAGAGAAACTATCGGTTTAAGAGCAACCTTTGCAAGCAATCAATACTATCACTATGAATTCAGCAAGTCTACAATCTGACAGCCGTAGCAACTGTCATTTCAATCAGTGCCTTTTGCCATTTAGTGTTCAAAACAAAAAAAAATTATAAAATTTATCTACTGCCATACGCACCTCAAAAATAAATGCAAATGATTGCGCATTTTTGTGCATATTTTATTTAGGTTTTTCTGATTCTTTTTCTTGCGCCTGTTTTGTTTTGCCTTAATGTCAACGTCACGTTGACAGTTAAATATTGCCATAATTTGCAGTAACAACAACAATGCTATGAAAAACATGCAGCAGTAGCTGAAAACAGTAGCTACAACAGCGACGATAACAACAGCAACATCAAAAGTGTCAGCATAACGCTTGCAACATCAACTTAATTCACACGAAAATACAAAAGGCAATCATTGGCAATTTTTATTTTTAACACTCTGGTAGCGCCATTTTTCGTATTGCGCACGCAGACGGCATAATGTTCAATAAAAATGATGAGATTACATATATAAATAAATAAATAAAAAGTGATCGGAGCACGACTTTTAATATCATTGTTTGGCTTGAATTCTTCGAATTACAATATGAGATGATTTTTGGCGAGTTTAAGTAAAATTTAGTGTCATTTATGTACAATTTTTTAATGTTAAAAGCTTAAGAAAGAAATTTTAACATGTGTTCCGAAATTCCATTTAGTTTCAACTTCAAATAGATCCATCAGTTAGGAAGTGAATTCAGAAAAATTTAATAGAACACAAATTAAACTCTTTTCTCGCGTTTTAAGGTCAATGCTTTGAAATTCCATTTTGTTTTACCATTTAATGTCCACAAAATTATATAAATTACATTAATTACCTTGTAGAAATAGTTTTTTTTACATATGTTTCAAAATTCCATTTTGTTCCTATGCAAAAATTGTATATCAACTCCAATGGGAATAAAAATGGGATCAAAAATATAAAACAATAACAAAGCTTTATATTATCCTACCAATTTACGGTTTCTTGATTCCATTTCTAAATATTTTACAACTTTTAAGATATGATCGAATAGTAAAATTTCTTTCAATCTGAAAAGTATTTTGAAGTTCCATTTTGTTGCTTTTCGCGCTTATGTAAATGAGTCAATATTATAAATTGATGTCAACAAAATCGCACTTTCCGATCAAAATTTAGCTTGTGTTCCACACTTTCATTTTGTTCCTGCATTTGAAAAATTTAAATTATGAAAATTGGCATGTATTATAGCGCAAAAACAAACTTATGTACATGTTCCAGGATTCCATTTCGTTCCATCTACATTTATTTCAAACAAAATCTCTATTTTCATCGAATCTATTTTGAAATACACATTTAATTAATGCATAGATATGAACTTCGTGATAATTGCCTTAATTTTTAGTGAGAAAAATTGCAAACTTACTTCTTGGAACACTACTTACTCAAACACTAAATGGCAGCTATTTTTATTTCATGCACTTTGTCAAATATCACATTATTCACTGAATGCAAGGAAATTACAATAAAATCCAATTCCACTAGACCAACAACGAAACCAAAAAAGATCATCTCTCTGCTTGGTTTCAACAGCAGCAACTCATTTGCTCCCCATTTTTCTTTTTCTATTCAACTGCTGCCATTGCTGCTGGTCTTATAATCTTTTTCTTATTATAAGCGCTAAGTCTAAAGCCGTCTAAATAAGCCACGGCAAATGGAACTCAACGACAACGGCGACGACGACGACGACAACGAACATTTTGTGTGGAGGAAGATTATCATTAAAAATTATTTCCGTGCACCACACCACAGGCAAGGGCACACTCATTATATTAACCCTTTCAGTGTTTCGACTGACAATAGTAACATTTTTTAGATATTAAAAGCCGAGAGATTTTCTGACTGAAGCTTTCGATATAAGCTAGAGAGCTATACAAGGTTTTTACTGATAATTGATCGCCCTAAAAGCACTTCACCCCTACAAAAAATCTGCAGATTTGAGAAAAAAGAACACATTTCCATCGCTCGAGATCTCGTTATTTCAATGATAAACTAGAGCTGGTTTCGTGATGGAAGAAGTTTCATTGTCAAGCTAGTGAAGCTCAATTTAATTTTGCTTTAGCAGAGCAATCCGGCTCTTACAACAAATTTTTACTAAATGTATGAAGCAAATGAGCTAGAAATAATCATCGAGCATTAATTTGCTTTATAAAAATATAAGCCTTAGATCGTTATTTTCGAAAACGAACTATATGAAAGCTTATTTTGCTTAATAAAGCATATGCAACTTTTATACATTTCAGTTTTTAAGAAATAATTGGCTACTTAGTTTATTTATCTCATCCCTGCAAGGGTTAATTGTCTACTTCAAGTATACAATGTAGTACTTCATTCTTTCTACAACAAATTTTTCTGCGTCATTGCAGTACCATCGTTGCTGTCGTCGGCGAATGTCTTTTGTATTCATATGTTAGACAGCACGATGATGGTGGCGGTGGTCACCACTACCGCTGCTCACCGCTATTTTTACTTCTTGCATTATGGTAACCCATTACTTTTGGTCTTCCCTCCTTTTAAGCTGATGATGAATAATATTTTTCATTTCTTGCTTTGGAATTTTTTAGCTCCAAGAATGATGACGACGACGACGACGGCGATGATGACGACCTTTTGTTTTAATCCTTTTATGCAGCAGTAAAAAGGAAAGGGATATTGCAGCATAAGTGGTGTAGAGAAGTGCAAGAGTGGAATAAAGCTATTTTAATGTTATGCACATTACTCTACTCCATTTCTTCGGTTGCGTTGCATTCCAGCTCCCTTCTGGTTCTAACGTTTGATATTCATGAATTTCAATACACATGAGCTATGAATGGAAAATTATTATTAATAACTTTTGCTGGTTGCTTGGCTGACTGCTGATGCTGTTTCATTTTTGCTATTTTGTTTCTTTTGGGAAATAAAAAATAAAGTTATTACTTAAAAAGCAGCCCTTAGAGATAAGTGGGAAAGTGCTCGAATGTGGGTAAGGAAATAAAGATAACAAGGCACAATTTTGAGTGCTTAATTTGTGGTATGGCATCTGATTCTAAATATAAGTTCCATTTGCTAGAGTTTGTAAAACAGTTTTGTATATTCAGTGTAAAGCTAAAAATTGAGTAAAGGAATTCAAACAGCAGAGGCTTAGCTGAGTTCCAAACTTTAATGTTAACTCCAATTCTGGTAGGAACAGTCTATCTTAGGCAATCTATTTATCAAAAAATAGAGTTCGTCCAGTGGTTGAAATTCAATTAAAAAAAGCTTTTGATATTAAATAGCTGATATAAATATATTTGTCATCGTTTCCAAAAATAAAAATCATGGTATCTTGTTGCTTTATCCCTATCTCTTTCCCAGCCTTTTGGTTCAATACACAATATACCAAATTTCATCAAAATCAGCTGATAAATTTAGCTTAGAAAACCTCTTTCTTATTAGGGGCATGGCTTCACCCACTTAAATGCAAATAGCTCTTCTACCTCAATGTTCATCAAAATCGGTCTGCTATGAGCTATATGTATGAATTTCCTATTGAGGCGTTGCACCATCCACTTTGAAACCAAATAAAGGGTGTTTTTTTAGAGGTATAGAGCTTCGAATTGAAATAAAACACAAGAAAATCGTTTTAATGTCCATCAATTTGGCTTTATTGGAAGGATAATTTTATGCCATTAATGCTTAAATATGATTTCGGGCATGTGGCCGCCGCGGCTGGCTCGAATAAAGCCAATTCTACAGGTCCAATTTTGAGCCACTTTTTCGAGCATATGGGGCCGTATGTCGGCAATAACGCCACGAATGTTGGATTCCAAGTCCCCTAACGTTTCTGGTTTGTTGGCGTAGACGAGCAACTTCACATATCCCCAAAGAAAATAATCCAATGGTGTCAAATCACACGATCTTGGTGGCCAATTGACAGGTCCATTCCGCGAAATTAGGCGCTCATCGAATGTTTCCTTCAATAAATCGATTGTGACGTGCGCTGTGTGGCATGTAGCGCCGTCTTGTTGGAACCACAACTCATCCACATTCATGCCATCCAATTCGGGAACAAAATAGTCGGTTATCATGGCTCTATACCGGTCTCCATTAACGGTAACTGACTCTCCAGCATTATTTCGGAAGAAGTATGGCCCAATGACTCCACCAGCCCATAGAGCACACCAAACAATCAGTTTTTGTGGATGTAATGGCGTCTCAAGGGTCTCATGTGGATTCTCTTCACTCCAAATGCGGCAATTTTGCTTGTTGACGTAGCCATTCAACCAAAAATGAGCCTCATCACTGAACAAAATTTTGCGATGAAAATCAGCATCGAGATCAATCTCATTTTCGGCCCATACACCAAAATCACGACGCATTGCATGGTCTCGCGGCTTTAATTCTTGCACAAGCTGGATCTTGTAAGGTCGCAAGCCAAGATCTTTGCGCAAAATCTTCCATAAAGTTGATGGACAAAGCTCCAATTGCTGTGCACGGTGGCGAATCGATTCATTCGGGTCCTCTTCAACATTTTGCTCTACAGCGGCAATTGTTTCTTCGGTGCGCACTGTTCGACGTCTCTGCGGATGCGTATTATCACATAGAGTAAGCGTAGTGCGAAAACGATCCATGGTTAACCAAATTAATTGCTCTGATGGACGATTATGTCGACCATAAAATGGACGGAGCTTGCGGTAAACTTCGCGAACTGAACCATTATTTTCGAAATAAATTTGCACGATTTGCAAGCGTTGTTCTTTTGTCAACCTGTTCATGATGAAATGGCAAACCAAACTGAACATAAATGACATTAGAGTTGCCAGATTTGACCATAAAATGCCAGTTTTATCTCTATTCAAAAAACAAACCTCTAAAAAAAACACCCTTTATCTTTCCTCAGGGTTCAATCTATTTCTCTACCTAATTTCATGCATTATTTTAGCAGTTTTTCTAGTAAGGGGCGTGAAACTGCCCATTTAAATCAAATATTTTTGCTTAGGATTTAATATCTGCCAATTTCTTCATCGTCCTTTTCCATTGAGAGCATTGCCACGCCCATTTTAAGAATTTATATTTTAATACCCTCTCTTAAAGTTCAATCTATCTTCAAACCAAATTTAATCAAAATCAGTACCTACATTACCTTAGGCGTAGAAAAAAAATTATATTCTGCACTGCCCCTTTTCACAATGCTTTCAACAAAAAAGGACTAAGCGATTATGTTGTATTATGACAGTTAAAAGGAGGTCTTACTGTTCTGCAACTGCCTATTTATATATAGATTAATGAGTAGTAATTGCAGATTGAAAGAATGGTGGGGTTTTGAGCATCGCAATGTCAAACGCAATCCAAAAGACCTTTGGAGTGACCTCACCACTATGGACCAAATGTGGGAATAGTCAATCCAATGACGCTGGTGGAGATGACCTTATTTACTTGAAATGCTTATAAGCCAAGTTTTTCTTGATTGAACGCGGTGTAGTAAATATCGACTATCTCACAATATACTCCATTCTCAACGTACGCCGTCTCTATGTCAAGATTCCGCGATTTAGTGCACTAATTACTTTCATATCCACCAATTTCTACAGACTCAGACTCAAGCGACCGTTCTGTATTCCTCGGTAAGTATGCAATAAAATTTAAAAAAGTTGCTAATTAAATGGTGATTTAGAATCGCAGTGGTTTTGTCGCACACATTTGACAGAACTTCGATTGCAGTCGCTACTAACTGCATCTTCGTCATCATATGCAAGGAATGTAGCCTTGCGGCATTGAGTGCTGTCAGTAACAATTAAAATTATTATATTATGGCCAATAAAAATTTATTAACAAGTTCTGTCTTAAATAAGCTTATAAGAACAAGTCATCAAACTATGTGATATTTTGTTAATGTCACAACACAAAAATCACTGCTTCGCAATTAAGTTCTTTTTGTGTACAACAATTTTATGGGGCATCAAAATAACATTGCTATCGAGAGTTTATAATTTAAGCACAATCAAAGATACACAATATACTAAAATGCCATTAAAAGCACAATGAAAGTAACATAACAAAAACGGCCAACAATCAAACTGTCACTGTGACATTATAGCTCATTAAGTGTTGAAATGAAATAAAACCCATACAACAATGTCATAAATTTTGTTGATCAACTTGGTGCTGCAACATAACCCACGTTGCGACTTTGTTTTTTGCTTTTTGGCGCGCACAATTGCATTGTGAAATGTCATTATTTGTCAGCGCCATTTTGCAAAAACAAAAACAAAAATTGCCAACTGGCAACACAAGTGAAACTGCAGTAAGTGTCAAAAAGAAAAATTATGTTTTACGTAATTTTCGTATCGAATTGTCATTATTATTTACTGCTAGTTGCAGGGAGAGCAAGCAACAATTGCATTAAGGGTGACATTTTGACTTTCAAGCGCTGCGCTACTCTCTCTCTGTCTCTCTTGCTGCTCATATTAACGTGCGACATTTGCCGCTGACACATTGCATTACATATGGCGCCATTTGAGATTGAGTTTAAATTGCATTGCAGCGAAACAATTAATAATTGTAAAATGTGCCATCGCCCATTGTTGAGTAGCAAAAATGTAGCACAATTGTCAGTGGGGTGAAAAGAGAAGACGAAATATTTGCTGACATTTTTTTTTTGTAGGTCATGTCATATGATATAACACTACAAATTGTTCGTGTAAACAGCGGGAAGAGGGCGAATGAGCGCGCATCTAACGTGCGTTTATTATACCAATGATATTTTTATTATCACTACTGTTTTTATTATTGTTCCTATTATTGTTTGTGACATTAATTATGTTGACATGTGGTCAAAAAGTAAGGAAAAATTCACGCGGGGTGCATTTATTAGTGTTTGCCATTAGAGAAGAGAGGGAGACAAGGAAGTGATATGTTTTCGAGGGGTATCGAAACTATGTATATGTATCGTAGTTTGTTCGGCCTTTAGGGCAAAACCTATAATCCACTATTAATGGTGTTAATGAAAAAATATAAATTAATAAATTTAATGTCACAATTCATGCGGTTATTAATACGACGGTTGACAGCTAGGGGCTTAAAAGAATTGAAAGCGACAAACTACTTTCTTATAAAACGTTAAGTGAAACAGCAGATGAATCAACATTTCTTATTAGGGAGACAAATTGCATTTGTGATAGCAACAAACAGGTCTATTTACTGGTGTTTTTTATTTTTTTTTTTTGGAGATGAAAGGAAAAATAAATTTCATACATGACAGCTGTGGATAATTTGGTATTTTAATTAAGAAATCTTTTTATATTTTTTTGTATAGAAGTTTGCGCTTTTTAAAAGAAAACCACTTTGTTTATCTGCACTGAACAAAAATATATATAATAGAATTCAAAAAATTAACAATTTTCGTTTAAGTATAAAAATTTTCCTTAGAATTTGTAGTTTTTTTGTCGTATTATGGAAATTTTCTTCTGTTTATTTTTGTTACCCCTAAAACTCCTGAAGATAAGCGATAACAATTTTCGTTTCGGCCCATAGTGCTAGCAAAAAAAAACTGTCAGTATTGCCATTATTGTCGGAATTGTCATTGATATAAATATTTTCAGTAATGTCAGAACTATCACTACTGTCAGTATTGTCGATATTGTCGATTTCATCAGTATGGTTTTAATTGCCTTTATTGCTAATAATTCCATCATTGTCAATATTGTCACAATATTTAATATTACCAATAGTTACAGTATTATATTTATAATTGAAAGTCTTTTCGTAATGTCGGTATTATTCAGTATTGTCAGCATTTTTACGGCAATCAGTATCCTGAATATTTTCAATATGTTTAGTGCTGCCATTGTAATGTCACTATTGTCAAAATTTTTATTACTGTCAGTATTGTAATTTTTTCGGTATTGTCACAGCACAGTTTACTTATCAACGTTTGTTACTAGGTTTCCTGATATTATTAGTATTGTCACTGTTTTCAGTATTGTTGATAATTTCCGTATTGCCGTTGTTGTTTTAATTGAAAGAGTTATCAATATACTTTGTATAAACGTTATTAGTTATTTGTTTTAACAATTATATCAGCATTGTCTGTACTGTCAATATTGTCAGCATTGTCAAATTTGTGAGTATTTCCAGCGTTGTCAATGTTAGAAGTTTTGAAAATATTGAAAGTTTGGATAGTTTTTTCAGAATTATAAGTATATTACAAGCCTGGTAGCATTAAGTTTAATAATGTGCTTTTAAAAGTGTAAACATCTTATGCAAAACTTTATTTTTTAAAAACAAATGAGTGATATATAACAACTTGAGGTCAACAAATTTCGCTGTCATCTACAACTCAACTCTGTTTCATCACAAACAGCAGCAGTAAAACAGCGCCCGTCAAACAAATGATGAATTAGCATTTTCTTTTAGTGATATTTTTTGCAACATTCAGAACAAAAATATGTTGAGTAAAAACAGAAAACCAGAAGATGTAATAGAAAACTCAAATAAAACAGAGTAACATTTCAAATGGCTCTTGAAAACATAAAATATTAGTTGTTGGGTGAAAGAAAATAAAAAATGCGAAAATCAACAAAAATTCTTACTAGTCAATGGAAAAAAGCAAAGCAAACCCCTAAAAAGGAGGCCACAAAAAAGTCATGCAATATATAACAACTGTCAAAGTAAAAACTAGCTTGTCATTTTGTCATCGTTGTTATTGTTGTTGTTTTTGTTGCTGCTGTCAACAAAATTTCCTTTAAACATAACTCTAGCTTTTTCCTTTTTTTGGTAACTCTTTTTGCATTGCTCTCTCTCTCTCGCTATTTTCTTAAGGACCTACATTGGGTCAACACATACAGCAAATAGGCAAAGGGTATCTTAAGTAACTAGGCCGCATATCCTTTCACTTATGACAGACGGCAATATCAGCGCTAGTTTTGTTTGCGTTTGCAAAAATAAAAAACAAAAAATGGGACAGCGCCTAAAAATATGTGTTGCTTAAACATTATTTAATGTCATTTAATACAGAGGCAACATCTATTTTAGTTGTGGTTTTTTTTTTTTTTTTGTTATGACTGGATCGATAATCTCCGTTAATGACAAGGTACATAAATCATTTGCGTTTCAGATTTGACAGTTTAACAACAGCAAAAACAACAGCAAAAACAACAACAACAACAGTCAAAAAAAATGTTTATGGTTTATATTTCACACATAATATACATAATGAGCAGGAATAAACGGTAGCTTGGGGTAAATTCATGCGACAGTAATATGTACAGGATAAGGGAAAGCTAAAATTTCAATAATTTCACGGTAATATTGCCAGTGTTTGTATTTTTTGGCAACGTTGTCAGTGTTGTCACTGTTCAGTATTGTCAAAATTATAAGAAATATCTATAGACTTAATATTGTTATATTGCCAGTATTATCGAGATTTTTATTTTCCTTTCTATTACTATTGTCAGTGTGGCCTTTAATGCTGGTTTATCCATAACTCCCTATATTTTGATTGATTTAAGTTTTGGATTAATATAATAATTGCTGATGTTGTCAGAATTTTCATTGTAATCAGTATTATTATTGGTATCAGTGATTGCAGTACTGTCAGCTTTGTCACAACTATTAGTATTTTTGATTTGCCAATATCTACTATTGTCAGTATTGTCATTATTGTCAATGTTTACAATATTGTCAGTAGCATTAGTATTCTAATAACTGTCTGTATGGTATTATTGATTTTATTGTTAATTCCAGGAAAGTTAGTACGTATTATTAATACTTACATTTTTGTCAATATTGTCAATATTGCCATTATTTTACCATTATTAGTCATTGTTGTCGGTGTTATGTATGAAACTATTTCTTAAGTTAGTGGCAGTATTGTTCGTATTATTAATTTTATAATTTTTCAGTATCGTCAATACAGTCAGTACCATTAACATTATCACTGACAGTGTTGCCAGTGCTGTAACTGTTGTCAAATTTGCAGAATTTTCGGTGGTAACAGAGTTGTTACTTTATTCACAAATGTTAATTTTTTCTGCAATGCTATTATTGTCAGTGTTGTCATCATGGATGATATTATCCACATTCTCAGTACTGTCAGCCTATTAAGATTTTTATGATTGACAAAATTGTCAGTATTGATAGTGGGTGGATACTATCAAAACTGTCAGTATTGTCAGTGAATTTAGTACTTTCAGTACATTAATTTCTGTTCATTGTAGCATGTACTGCGAATATCATCAGTTGCTGCATTGGACACAATTATCAACATTTTAAGTAATGTTGCATCCCGCATATATTAACTTGCCCATATGCCAACATTTAGTTCAAATTCTTCTTATTTTTTTTTTAATGACCACCCCAACAATTTGCTGCTGTCAAAAACAGAAACTTATGCCAAACTCAAAAACAGACAAATTAAATACCTTAAGTTTTCAAAATTCGCTTTAAATTCTAAACATTAATGTCGAGTCCTTTACTTCCTTCATTTTATGCAGCAACAAAAAAGAGTTTAATGTTTTTAATTAAAACAGCGCCATAAAAACTTTAACATCCCAGAACAGGCGCAGCATTGTTTGGACCTTTGTTTAATTAGGTCATGACCTAAGCAATATGAAATAAATTTTTCACTCGAAGACTTATGCTGTTGCCTATTTAAAAGCGTGTGCTCATTTTTAATGTCCTTGATTTTCCATTTTTTTTTTTTTGTTTGATTTGCATGAAAAAAAAGTCACGCAAAAAAATTTGCTAAACGGAAAATATTTGGGTGTGCGACATAAATTAAAATTTTTCCCATTCGTATCCTTGAAGCTCTTATTTTTTGCTATTTTTTTCACATAAAATATTTTCTAAAATTTTTTAATTTTTATTTTTTTTTTGCTCTCCTTTTCTCTTACTTGCACTATCATGCCGTTTAATTAGCGCAACGCTCGTAGTGACATGACACAGAAATATCGTTCATTCAGCATTCAAAAAGATGGCAAGTGTCAAAGACAACTTGAGTGCACATCGATGATGAAAGTGTGTCTTCTGCTTAAAAGTAACATAGAAAAAAAATGGAATGTAGTGTAGGAGTAATGATTTTATTATGCTGTCCTTTTTTTTTGAGCGCTTTTTAAAAATACATAATCATCTTTTACTTTATGAGATATTAAGCTGACATTTCAAGGATATTTGTGAAATGGAAATGGAAATTAGCAAGCAGGCTGCGCGAGTATGGCGAAGTGGTTATAAATATAAAAGATTTCGTAGAAATATGTTTGACATAAATTTTACCTTATTATTTCATATTATTAGTCGCAAGACTACTTTAATTAAAATTAAAGTTTTATGTGATTTTGTTTTTTTTTTTTATATAATTATGTTTCATATGTTCCACAGTGCCATTTTGTTCCATTAAAAAATGTTTGCTTTTTTATTAAAAACTTAACCTAAACAATTTCACAATTCCATATTGTTACAGGGGTAGAATTTTAGATAAGTATTTCTATTCACAATCCCATGTTAATTTATGGTAAAGTGTTAGAAGTTAATTCGCAGTGGTTTTATAAATTGTGTTCCAAAACTTCATTTTGTTTCAATGAAATAGTTTTGTTAGTTTTTTCATTAAAAACTGAACGCGCGAACATAAAATCACATAAATCACAATTTCATTTTGTTCCGCGGCATCCAAAATTGAAAAAATCGCAAATCTTATTCAAAACAATAGCCAAGGTCATAATCAATATCTTATTCTGCTTTAATTATGTGACATTTTTCTTATGATCTCAATTGGCACGAAGGTAGCTTGAAGAATGGAAAAATGAGAAGAAAACCAAAACTTTTTGGTATAAATATTTTTTTTAATTTAGGTTTAACTTAATTTGGCTTTTTGCCTCGGACAGCAATTTCTAATAGAAAGCTAAGTCATGAAAGTTGTTTGAGCTAGTTTTGATGTGTTCATAAATTCCATTTTGTTTCGCAAAATTTTTTTTGCATATTTTTGTTAAAGAACAAACTTGAGAATATTTAATCATATATGAAGCATATGTTTCGTAATTCCATTTTGTTTTCTTTCATAATATTCTATTAAAAAAATTGTTAAACTATTTGGCCACTCCTAACTACACTGATTTCATAAAGAGCAATTAAATATTTCATTGAGTCAAACATAAAATGCTTCAACCAACATTTAACATTATTTGATTCAAATATAATATGCTTGACTCAAATAAATATTTGATAGCTCTATAAGAAATATACGTTTGCTATATTCAAACAAATCTTTTTCTCTGTTTAACCAATTATATTTTAAAATAAAATAGTTTTCCAAAAAATCTAAGTCACTTTTAAATATTATGTTTTTTTATTGTTATACCTACACTTTGTACATGTGTATGTTATTATGAGCATAACCTCTTAATTTTGTAAATACATTAGATAATACTTTAATAAGGCTGAACACATTCAGCAAACTTTTAAAGTTATAGTGAAAGCTCCTGTAATATCTACTTTAGTACATACAACATTTAATGATATTATTTATAACGCGCTAACGACCATCCCTTTCTCAGTTGTCAATTTGACTTGTAAGCATTCCGTAGGATGATGGTATGCTGTCAAAATGAACTCATTAAGCAACATCAACTTAAATGAGTTAAGCGAGTGCTACGCACTTACATTATTTCTCATTATACATAGATACGTACTACTACCAACTCATTAATCGACAAGCTGTCAAAGTGACAGTCACAAAAATACTGTGTATTAAAAACTTTTCACTGTAGATGTCAAAAGATTGATGTATTTTTGCAAATGAAATTCTATGATTTGTATCCATTAGTCCTAACAGAATTGCATCAAGTTGGCGACGCACGTTTTTCTTTTACTTTTTTTTTCTTCTTTTTTTTCTTCAGATTGAATGTGGTGCCTACAAAATGTGACAGCTAATTGCTTATGCATTGCACGCAATAATGCAGCTTATAATTTAACTTCATTATTGTGGTGCGTCTGTGTCTAATTATTTTTCTGCTTCGTTTTTTAAGGTCATAACATATACTACGAAAGTTAATATTCTTGTCATTACATACTATGTTTGTAGATATCCATATTTCTATCTATTTCTCCGTTCTGCTATCTCTACATCACTACGTCGCAAAAAAGAGTTTCCTTCGATATAATAAAATTTCCATACACAAAAACCTTTTTTTTTTATTGAGAGAATGAACTGTTTGAAGTTAATATCGTCGCATTTTCAAACACAGCATTTCTTTTGAATTGAGAAGATATTTACAGGAACTAAGAAAAGATTGCATTTAAAAAATGCAGTGTCATTTAAAAACAATTGCACTCTGCCAAAAGTATATCTGAAAAAAAATGTTTAACCTATGTTTGAGGAAGAAATTTCTTTTATGCAGGGTGGTCCATCTAGCGTTTGTAATTTGATGAAATTTTTTTTTTTTTGAATGTGGCAACTCTAATGTCATTCGTATCATGGCAGAAAGTCTGTTTTATGTCTCCGATTAAGCAAATGGGTCAACTTACTCCTCAACAACGTTGGGAAATTGGCCGTGAAACGCTTGGAAGTAGATGATCACTTATAACGAAAAATAATCTTTTTTTGACGAAACTTATTTTCACCTCTGTGGCGGCAACAAAAATATATACTGAGCAGAGTTTTAAGCAACAGAGCTGTTTTGAGTTGTTGGCTTCAACAACTCTATGTCCACCGCTTGTTCAAAGACAACAGTTTTTTTTTTCTCATAAAGTTTTTTCTTTTTTTCAAGCTGTGGTATACAGCCTTAGCTACGGTTTTTACTCAGAAACTAAAAATAGCAAGTTAAAAGTTAACTGAGACTTTTTCTAGCATAGCATATAACTGACATTTTCTCTATTGTATTTTTTCAACTTAAAAAAAAAAAAACCAAAACGTGCAGTTGTCGCACAGTAATATTTACAACAAACTGAACTACAGAAAAACGCACAATCTGGTAACGCAACTTGCATGTTAAGCATAGAGCAGCATGGCTTTAACTGCGTTTTTAACTAATTTGAGTTGCCAACAACAAAAAACAACATAAACATAAAGACAGTAGACAATAGCAACGACAACAGCACATCCTAATTGCAATACAGCCATGTTCGCTTTGCCTTGGTTCACGGTTTTTGGGGTAACGCCGCGTTGCGTGTGTGGTAGGTAGGTGGGTGGATGCGTTGCATTGCGTTGTTTATTAAACACAACTTTTTTTTCAGCTGCTTTTCTTGTTGTTGCCATTGTTGCTGTTCCAGCATGGATACGTTTTCTGTTTTTTTTTTCAGTAAATTGCCTCTTAGCCATGTTCGACAAGTCGTTGATGTTATTCATGATCATGATTCGAAAATTGAATGAAAACAAAAAAGAAAAAAAAAACAAAAGCTTGAAAATTACAAAATCTGTAAAGAAGCAAAGAAGTAGAGAAAAAAAAAACAAAACAGACACGAACACAAATCAGCGCGTAAGAAATGCACAAGAACAGAATGCTAAGCAAGCGATAACAACGCATTGAAATGAGCAAACAGTGGGCGAAACATTGGAAACAAAAATAAATTAAATTAAAGACAACAACGTCGCAAGGAAAGTTCAAAGATAATGTTACTAGCCAATTGATAAATCGGAATTGAAAAAAAAAACGCAATCTCTCAAAATTGTGTCTTCGCTTACTATGGAAAACAAAATGGAATTATGTGGAACACTCAAATTTTATGCAGTTTTATTGTGAAGAAGCACCCAACAAGCACACAAAAAGCAATTTGTTTAACTGTGATGCATGGAACAAAATGGAATTATGTGGAACACTTTATTTTTGCATAGTTTTATCACGAAGTAGCACACTACACACAGAAAAAACCTCATATAGTTAAACTATTTGGCATGGAACGAAATGGAATTATGTGGAACATTCAACCTTTGCTTTAGTTCATTATGGAAAAGTTATTTACGAACAGTTATTGATGGGAACTAAGTAATATTTTTACATGGAACGAAGTGGAATTTGTGAAACGCGCCTGTAAGAAGTGCAACTAAAATTATACTTCAGACACAAAACAGCAGCTTTTCATATTATGGAAAATGTGCAGCACTGTGCGTTTTCAGCATAAACATTGACATTTTTTAGCAAAATTCGTTACTTTTTATTAAACGGATCAAATTAAAAAACTATGATACATTTTCTAAACTCTGCGAAACAAAACAATCACGCTTTCTGGGACATCTACAAAGAAAAACTTTAGTTTAAACACATTTGATAAGCATATTTGTCTCTTCATATGTTAAATTCCAAAGCATTAATTAGCCAAAGAAAAGGGTACATTTATATGATAGGTTTTTTTCTTTCAAGAAAGCATAGTTAATTTTTTTTCCCCAACTTCTTCGTACATTACTTTGGTGGAGCAATTCCTGTTTTTATAGTAAAAGAATAAAATCACAGCGTTGCGGAATTTGCGTGATGCGTGTATGCACGAAAGCAACACTGATTGTTGTTCTGCTTTTGCTGTTGCGCTGCAAACATGCAACATTTCTCATTAACAAATAAAACAAGCGGACTTTAATGGCAATAAAAAAGAAAAAAAATAGTGGTCAACAAACTAAGGAACGTAATGCTGAAGATTTTACGCTATAAAATCTGACAATAATCTTAAGGTAATACTTAAGTCAGAGCATTTAACCCATGTGGTGCCGATTAAAAAATATTGTGGCACAAAATCAATTTTATGCCATAGTCGTAGTTTCATAACTTAAAACAATATGCTCTTGTTTTATATCTCCATATTGCTTTTATGGGCTAAAATGATTATCAATTTCCTTCTGCCGATTTTTCCTATATATATTTTCATCGCAAAAACTCGGGTACATGACCTATATGCTCAAGAACAATTTTATTTTCAAATAAGCTTGGCGGATTCTAAAGAAACATTGAGATCTGGTACATCAATAGAGCACATAACTTTACAAGTTTTCACTTAGGGGCGTGGCACCACCTAAGCCTTTGAATTTGCATATGTAACATTTCAAGAACTGTAAAAGAAATCGTTACAGCATTCGATAAAAGTTGGGCTAGATGGGGCTATAGTTCCAGGCCCCGAGCTGAAGGTGGTCCCAACATATTTTGCGGGAAATGAATGAGAAGTGTTTTTTTTTTTTTGTCATACAAAAGCCGTTGAAACCGCCATTTTAACGATTTTTCAGCGCTTGCATTTCTAATAACTTTTATTTTCTCATCAATGTACATTTTATGCATTTTTAGGAAAGGATCATAAAAAGTTTTCAATTCCACCGAAGTAGCTCTTGGGTTAATAAATGCAATAACATTAAAGACAATGATGATGCAGCTATGACATCTGACCACGAGCATGTTATGTTGTCATCATACCCTCTTTGAACATTGTTTGTTTTCGCTCTGCACTGTTCTTCCCCTCCGTCGGCTTCTTATTAGTACATGCGGTTTGTGTTAAATATGCGCGACTCGCAATCCAATTTAAATAAATAATTAATTTCCTTCAATTAACCGCAAGGGCGCTGTCGATATGTCTTGGTGCTGCTGCTTCCTTTGCAGTTACTGCCGCTGCTGTTTCCTCCAACTCGTGTCGTTTGGGTTTTATTTTATTTTCAAATTCATTTTCGAGTGCCGTCGTCGCAACCACATACACTTGCTGCATCGCATGTTTTTTTTTTGTGCTGTGCGTCGCGACATGCACTGCTGCTGCTACTACTGCCAGCAATATAATGAACTTTTGCTTCCTTCACTGCCTTGTTGTTTTATTTTTTGCAGGCTTTTTCTTTAATTTTTTGCCAAACTTCTATGATGTCTTTGCGCTCTTTTGCATCATTTGTTTACAAACTTGACTTTGTAGACGTCAAGAAAAAGCGCTGCACTTGAGTTGCTTTTTGGTTGATTTTTACGCTAACATTTTTCATTTCATTTTTGGCCAAAGAGTGAAGCGTAGTAAATACTTGCAATGAAATCATTTGCTGGCAATATTGCAAGTAAGTTTTTTCCTTGCTAATGATGTTGCGTATCGCAGAGTTTGCTTATTTTGGCTTCAAGTTGTTTTGTTATTTTGATTATTTTGGCAAATTTTGATTTAATTTTTTTTCGTAGAATATTCAAGTTTCAAAATTTACCAAATAAATTTCAAGGTTTCGGAAAGGAAAGCAAAGCATGTAAATTATGGTAAAAAGGGCATAGACCTAATAATATGCTTTTCCTTAAGTTTTGTTTGCATTCTTTGAATTAAAGCAATGACAGTGCCGGCGTAATAACGTTGTATGTGTGGTTCGGTACGCCTCGAGCGATACCAACTTGATGCTGTTATATTAGAGTTTTTCACTGTGTAAAGTAAAAATCATTCAAATTAACTAAGGCGAAAAGAAGAGCCGGAACAAAAAATGTTTTTATTTAATCTAAAAAAATCGCAACACATTAACGGTGACATCCAAACTTTCCGCATCGGGTTTCACGCACGCTAGCGACGTTACTACCAGGCCTCTGTTATGGTAATTTATATTGCAAGTAATGGTATTTCTAAAAGAGTTTTGCTTTTATATATTAATGTATCTTACTGATGTACTATCAGACAGTTTCGAAATCCAAAATTCACTCTCTGTTTACATGATGTTTCCAAAATAATTTGCTTTGGTTTATAAACCATAATTCTTGACGAGGCAACTCACAATCCTTATTAGAAAAACTGAGCAGCTTCTTCGAATTTTAATCAGCAACATTTCTGTTAAATAAATTTTTAAGTTAATTAAAATTTGCAAACTCTAGTTTTTTGAGAACCTAATGATCACTATAATGAGTGGATTTTTTTGCTATTTGTTTTTTCAGTGTAAAGTTTTTGACACTTCACGCGTGATTCGTAACATGTGTCGACGTTAGAAATGCTCAATCAGGTTTGCCATTTCACTATAAGTAGACCAATAAACGAACAGCGTCTGAAAATTATTGAATTTTATTATCAAATTTCGTGCTCTGGGAGAAATGTGTTTCGCAAATTCGAAATCGAAAAATTTTGTGCAGTCACGAAGCTCATTTTTGGATCAATCGGTACGTCAACAAACAGAATTGCCGAATTTGGTCCGAAGAATAGCCAGAGCCTGTTCAAAAGCTGCCAATGCACCCTAAAAAATGCACTGTTTGGTGTGGTTTGTGAGTCAGCGGCATTAGTGGACCGTACTTTTTGAAAAATCATAAAAATAGCAACGTTAGAGTTAATGGAGCAAGGTACCATGCGGTAATTACCGAATTTTTTTTTTTTTTTGGCCAAATAAAAGAACTTCACTTGGTTTCAACAGGACGGTGCCACATTTCACACGGAATGCGATACCATGGACCTATTGAGAAGCGAGTTTGGTGAGCAATTAATCTCACATTTTGGAGCAGCACATTGGCCTCCAAGATCATGCGCTTGGACCTCACTACAATTACAGCCCTGGAAGACAATATTACAGCTGCTATTGGTGAGATACCGGCTGGTATGCTGGAAAAAGTATGCCAAAATTGGAGCTTACGGATGAGCGACCTCAAGCGTAGCTGCGAGCAACATTTACATGAAATAACCTTTAAAAAGTAAATGAAAAGAATTGATGTACCGCTCCAAATAAATGTTTCATTCACTATGCACATTTTCTGTTCTTTTTCAATTTTCGAAACACAAACGCTTAGGTAATCACCCGTTAGAATGGATTGTGCTCCATCTAATAAAAAACCCATGAATGCTATTAGCTCTGCAATTATTTATTTTCGCGAATGAATATGCTAACAATCATCAGCAACATGAATGATTTGAGGAAGGCAATTGAATTTGTAGCTGTTTCTGTCAATGATCTTGGAGATTTTAAAATATACGCTCATTATAAGCCAGAGCTTTTTCGTTTGGCCACGGACAATATTTTTGCATTTTTTGTCATAAAACACACACCGGCTAATGGCAAAGCATCAACACTGCTGCTACCACTACTGCTAGATCGTTAACACCATCACTTTTGAAGATTCACTTCCAGTTGCACTTCAACTTCAGCATCAGTTGTCGCATCATCTGGCTGAAGATAATCAGCATCACCGTCGGAGTATGGCTCAGAAGTATCGCCTATGTGAATTTATAACTTTTATTTAGACTTTCTGCTGGCACAGCTTCTACTACTGTTAAATCGCCTACACCATCACCGTCTTTTTTGAAGATTCCCTACCAGGCACTTCGATATCATTTAGATGTGGCATCATCTGGACCATAATTAGCACTATCGATGAAGTATAGCTCAAATTATTAGGAAAAATATATGGTTATTCTCCGAACTTTTGCTCAATTTATTTCGTCAAAAAGATTCTATATATCAAAAGTTATGTTCTGCATAGCAATAGAACGGACAAATTCAAAATATTTTTTTTAAATTTTTTCATTATTTTTATATACAATTTTAGTTATCTCTATTTTATTTAACTCGATTGTAATGTTGCACTCCATGTTTTTTATTTTTTATAAATTCCATTTTTTTTTTTCTGTCTCTTTGTTGCTCACAGCATATCACTGATTTCATGTTATTTAAAATATTTTTTTTTTCACTCAACTTTTTACTTTAACAGCACGCCAGCAAGCAAAACATTTACTGTGTGTGGGTGTCATCCATTGGTTGCATAGCATTTTGTGGCAAGCAGTAGAAATAGCAGGCAGCGATGAAAAAACGAAATTGTTTGCTTGGTCGTGTTGCATTAATTGAGGCTGCTTGTGGGTGCAAAAGGTTTATTTCATAATTTTTTCTTTTTATTTTCTCTAAGTTTCCTTACGCTTGACTTTAAAATGCGTACAGCATTTAAAGATGTTGTTGTTCTTTTCCTATAAATTGCTTTAATCGTAATGTATTGCATGCATGCTTGCATGCATGCATGCGCATGCATAAGTGTCTTCTTGCTGCAACATGTAATTTACTTTTTGTCTGCCTATCGATGCGTAGGTGGCAAATTAAATTTTTTCTTTCAAAGGCAAGAATTATATGGGAAAATATAATATTTCATCTGAAAAAAGAATATTTTTATAGTGTTTGTATTAAAGTTTAAGATTGAAGCTGCTATCTGTACAAAAAGTATTAAATCCAATTTCTTTATTTGAATATCTAAATCATTTAAGAGTTGCTCAAAATAAAAAAAGCTTAAAGCATAAATCATATTGTTTATATGTTCAATATTTAGCTAAGTTCGAAAAATATCCTTATAATTTACATTATCGTCTAATTAAAAACACTTTAAATTCTACACGTAGTGCTAAAATTGTTTTTCTATACTCGTAGGTGCTAAATGCTATAACAATATTGCAACAACAACAATAATGACTTGGCTTATAAGGCATATTACCAAAAGTAGTGTGAAAGACTTGTCTGCATGCAACAATGCAAAAAAGTCATAAAAAACAATGCATTTAATAGTAGCCATAACAATAAAGTAATAAAAAAGGTCACAATAATAAAATTTTGTATTTATTTCTTGCTTACAAAGTAAGCAAATTGCGTGTGGTTTATTTTTGTGCACTTCTTTATCACCATTATATTTCAAGATAATAAAATAATAATTGTATTCAAGTTTCATTGCAAATATTTTTTAATAAATTTTTTTTTTCACTTTCTATCCATTGCAGGTATGTAAAATGATCTCGAAAAATTTATTAAGAATTACAACGTGTTAGTTGGTAAGTCCTTTAATTGTAAATGCTTACAATCATTTTTGAATGTTTGTGTCAAATGTAGCCCCAATATATATTTTAGATAACAGAAAGGAGTGTTTTTAATATATCCTGAATATAAAAATATATATTTGCTTGAAGCATACAAATTATTGCTTCAAGTATTGAGCTGACAATCAAGAATAAATAGTAAAGTAAGCACCTACGGTTGCGGTGAAAAT
The DNA here is from genome assembly GCA_963680825.1 of Meiosimyza decipiens. Classification (NCBI taxonomy): domain Eukaryota; kingdom Metazoa; phylum Arthropoda; class Insecta; order Diptera; family Lauxaniidae; genus Meiosimyza; species Meiosimyza decipiens. The sequence goes on from OY804258.1 coordinate 51,964,904, forward strand.
GTCATTAGAGATAATTGTGTTGAGCCCCACAGTATAATATTTACTCGGCAGCGACTGATTGCTTCAGTATCTTGCTGACATTGATAAACTTTAAAATGCACTCATACATTCAATTTCAGGTCTGAGCAATGAAATCATAGCCCATATTATTCTCAAAAGACTGACTCAAAATAACCTTAATAAAATAAATTTGATGTACTTACTTTTGTCAAGAAATTTCAGCCTTCTAAGACCGCTTGCCGTAGAAGGGGTCACAGAAGTACTTTAAAAAAATTAAATTTTAATGCGTCGTTATACTCTTAGTAATTGGTTTTTTTATCTGCGTCAACTCCCTTGCGCGTTGACATTTTTAATGTTAATTTTTGTGACATTTCTTAATTTATATTTGACATTGAATACACTACACTTTATACTGCTTTGACAACATATCATGAAACAGAACACCAGCCTAGCAAGATCCACACAATTCCTTACCTCTAACCATTTAACTGCTTTTGATGTCGTATCAGTACAATCCTATGACAAAAAAGTAATGTCGAATTATAAATCATAAAAAATCATGATATATAAAATACATGAAGTCCTTCTTCTTTGCCTTCTAATATCAGGCCACATAGCACGTCTGCTGTGGGAAGTCATAATAGCATTTCATGAGTATACACTCAATTGAGTGTAACTATTCTGCTTTTTAAAATTTCACTACTTATAAAATTTACTTATTGTTCATATTGACGGATTGTAAATAATAACAAAAATCATAATAAAAAAAAAATTACTATACGTATTTTTTTTATTAGTATACATATTTATTTGTTTATGAAAATTTAGTTTTGATAAGGCCTCTTATACTTGCAGCAGTGCTAGCAGGCCTTCACCGGGGAAGGCCTTGCATGCTGGAATTTTATCAGGGTTGATATACCTGTCTGAATAGATATTTACAATCCTGGAAAGAAATGAGCTTTTAGTGATACTAGAGTTTGCCTAAATTCAAACATTTAGAGAAAAACAAAAAGTAACATAAACACTTTTGGAATTAATGAGTTGACTTTACTCCCTTATTTAATATTCAATCCATCTCCATACGAAATTGAATCAAAATAAGTTCATTAATGTAGTTGTGAAAACATATTTTCTGGTTAGGGGCTGTGCACTGCCCAGTAAAAAACAAATATCTTTCATCAGGGGTTCAATCAATCTCGCATTTCATCAAAATCAGTTCTTTTTCTGTAAAGGGCGTGGTACCACCCACTAAAAATGGTCTTTACTCAAGAAACTATCCTTCTCTATACAAAACTATCAAACTATAGTGGCCACGCCCACTAAAAGAACACGGAGTTTTTAGTACTCTTCCTAAGGTTTTAATCTAATTTGAATCCAAATTTTATCAAAAAAGGATCAATATTTTAGGTGTGGAAAACTTTTTCTCGTTAGAGGCGTAGCTTCGCCTATTGTTGGAAATAAAATTAAAATCTGCACTGCCCCTCTTCACAAGGAAAAAAAAAATTAAGCGGAAATTAAACGAATGAAATTGTTAATTCACCACCAAATGCCTCTGTTGGAAATATTGCAGTATCTCTTATATGGGGTAACGAATCGCTATTATTGTCCTTTCCAGAATTAATACCGATTTCAAACGCATATCTCTTTAACTATGTTAAAGCTGTTTTGTCCAATCATATACCAGCTCTATTTTGTATGGGACGGATACCATAATTGGGCTTCTCGTAAACGTGCGTTCTACAGAAACACCGACACATACGGACGGACATGGCTGAATTAACTTAATTGAACAATGACGATGAAGAATATTCATAAATAGTTACTTTCCTATATCTGCCTTGCCCTGTTCTAGGCGTTCATCGTGGAAACTCTCGCTAGAGTAGGACATACGTGAATCGGCAAAATATTGTATTGGAGGCACTCGCTACCGCTTATGTACGATAATAGGGTTTTGTAGGGGCGTTATTCTCAGTGAGGGGATAGAGCACATAAAAGAGTGTAAGGGGTTCGGGAACACAATAAATAGAAGGTTGCTTAATCGATTACTAGTTCCATTACTGAATGCATTACTTTAGCATAGGCATGTCATTGGAGGTAATCGATATATTGTATTTTCATTTTCTTTAGACTTCTTTCAATTTAGGCAAATGATTTTTAAATTATGCTTACAGGTACTGGCAGTAAAAATATAAAGGCATGTTGGCTTAGTGCCCTGTACCATCTTCCTAGGACTTCAAGCTTTTTTTTAATCATAAATCAGTTTGAATACAATAATTCAACATTTACTTCTGAAACTAATGCAACAATGTACTAAAAATGCAGTTTCGGAGAAACAACGGTCTCTCCTCAGCAGCTTTTGAGTAAAACATTCAAAATAGCGTTCTTTATATGTTGCCTTGGTCTTTGCTTAATATTTTTTCCACATATGCTTTGATTAAATAATGATTAGGTTCTAAAAAGCATTTTCACACTACAACATATTCTCATCAGCGGCCACCGTTGCTATAAATTCCACTTAAAAACCTTTCCAATTTCTTATGTCGTTCAAATAATGTTATTCAAGATATTTTCAATTATTTCGCATGACATTTAAATTATGCTCAAGCAAGACACAATTTAAACAACCTTTTTCATTTCTATAGAGTCTACAACAACAATAGGATGAAAAAAATCTATTACAATAATTTTTTCCTAAGCACCCACATAAAACACATCGTACAACCCACCCACACTAGACTCTGCAACTTAATGTGGCATTCTACTTTGGCTATACTGTAAGCAATTTTAAACTTTAATATCTGGCATCTTTCAATTGCTCGCAACGAACGTGCGAACGAACGACCAACGCATGCATAGAGGCTAAACAGGCGACTCAACTCCTTTGGTTCCTTGCTTTCCAACATTAGCTGCGACGCGAACTCTTTTGAATGTGCGCTATCAAAGCTCAAAAGTCATATATATATGTATATATATATATGTATGTTTTAAAATGTGCATGCACTTCTTCTTAGAGAAACAAAAAAAGCTCCACTTGCCAAAGCCTTTTGATTGAAATGTGGTTCTTGGGTTCTTCTCCTGCTGCTTCTACTTCTTTTAGCCTATTATGTGTGACTCTAACCAACTTTGGATGGCGTAGAGTTTCGACCTTTTTCTATTTTTGCTCATTTACTATTTTAGCCATATTTTCCATATATTGTTGCTGCTGTATTAATACAATAGGCCACAAGCAACTTAAGTTAAGCGGGAAGCCACTACAGCAATAATAACAACAACAAAAATATAATAGGCTACAGTAACAGAAGCAACAAAAGGTTGCCTAGGCAGGCAACACAACATTGATGCGTTTGGTTCGTTTTTTTTCCATTTTTTTTTTCGATTACGAATATAACAAAGTTGGCTTTTAAAAACTTGGCAAATGCATTTATATCTACATATGTACGTTTATTCGTATATGTGAATATCGCTATCGGTATGTGTTTATATGCGTCGATATTACCAGATAAATAATCGTAGTAGGAGTGGATTGATACAGTCAGAAAAACAAATTTTATACTGTTGCAATGCAAAATCAGTACTCATAAAATTTTGCTTGAAATCAAGTATGACAATTTTTGAAACTTTCTCTAAAAACGGGGTGTGTGGAACCCCAACAAACTTATTCCTTGGATCAGCTAAATTCGGAAAGTTCCTTTGCCGTGGCGTAAGCTAGCATAAATTTTCAGACTTTAGCCCATAGAAACTCTCATTATGGACACTCAGTGAAACACTATACTCTTAGAACTATACAATGGCAAGTGAACCTTTTTTTTTGCCGAACTAAGTATCTTAACTATACCAACCTCTACAGAAGTTTTTATGGAATCGTTGGCTACAAAAACACTGAAAAAAGATGGTATGGTACTGCGCTTACAACCTGGGTCACCGTTTTCGATTCTTGATTCATAGATAGTCCTAACTAAATCATCTTAACTAAATTTTTTCTTTTTCTTTAATTTTCTGAAGACTTTTTAGCTTTATCCATATTAGCGGCACATTTAGCTTTCCAGGTGTAGTGAAAGGCTTTTTCGGCAAAACATGACTAACTGAAATACTCTGAGGTATGATACAAAGGCATAATACTTACCTTGAAGTTTGCACAACATTCAGTGGCGTCAATTCAGTACTGTTGTGGAGGGCACTGTCCCCCCTCCCCCCAAGGTTCTGATACTAGTTGTCATACAATACATCAATTCAATAAAACCATATAATAGTGATGGAATTATAATTCTCGCCCCCGTAAGGTTTTGGTGAAAAGACGCTCTATAACTACCCACTCGGCATTAACGTTTCATATACCTTTCAGAAATCTTTCACAGGAAACTTTACAAAATCACATTCACGTTTCAGATTTCTTTCATTTCAGAAAGCATTCTGACTTAATTTGAAATGTTTCTAAAACACGAATATCAGACAAATATTGTATTACGTTATCGGACTCTGAAATTTGTAGTTTTTTTTATCTGCGTCATTTGCGGCGCTGATATTTTATTATGTCATCGAAAAATGTCAGAAAGATTTCAGTTTTCCGAAGGTTCGGAAAAAGTTGAATCTGGAACATTTTAATAACACTTCAGAATGATTGCGTGTGATACATTTTATTTGAAATGTATAAGAAAGATTTCTGTAATGTTTGAAATATTTCAAATGAGACATTTCCGGTACGCGATGCACTATTTCTGAAACTTTCTTAATTATAACATGCCGAGTGTTTACGTCTGATACTTCCAATCTAAAACACTACGTGAGAAAGGTTGATCCCTTAAAGAAAGAAACCAAACACGTAAAAAGACCAGCTAATAGGAACTTACTATCATAAACTTTTATAAACAGGCGGTGGTGAAATTTTTCGATGTGAAGGTTTTTTTTGAGAAATTTCAGTGACACAAAATACTGGAGATCGTTTTTACCCATTATGGTGATAGAAAATCTTCAGTACTGCCTGGTTTTGAACTGATGTGTAATGAGCTTTACCTTCTTATATTCCCATTTAAGTTACTATAATCTCAAATCTTGTGCAGAAATAAGAATCGATATTTCGGAAGTTAAATTTGCCAATATCTTAGTTTTTCATGGCCATCGTCAGTGGTCAGTTTTTTTTTTTTTTTTTTTTTTTGTCAATGAAACTTTCTTTTGTTTGGTTTTTCTTTGCGTGTGCTCACCACACACTCATTTCCTTTTTAACTTTTAATGTTGTTTTTGCTTCTGTCTATACATATATGTATGTTGCTAACAATCAGCAGCAGCAAAAAAAAAACAAAGTATGACTCATAATGTTGGCATTTTTCATTGGCGTTTTTTGCTGTTGTTGCTGCTGCTGTTAAAATTTCGGAGCCATGGCGTACCAAGTGCCGCAAAAAAAGTCATTGGCATATAACATGCACACAATCGCACATACACGCACGCAAAACACTCGCACACACATTGACTTTCCACATGTACTCATAGTTAATGTAAAAATGGCGCTCTTTGCAATTAAGGGAAAAAAATTGCGTTACCTTTTTCAAGGCGCTGCAGGGCAAACACTTTACATACGAGTCGAGTTTTATTTTCTTTTTCAGCCTTTTTTTTTCTTTGAATTTAAATTTTGCACTTTGATTAAATTGTTATTTGTGAATTGCGTTGGTGTTTTATTTATTTATTTTTTATATATTGTTTTAATTTAATTTGTATTTTAATGTAAATTTTACTACATGCTATATGTTAAATTGACATCTTTGAGTTGAATTGTTGTTATTGCATTTCTATTTGCTGTGTAAAGTTCTTTAGTTCTTTATGAGTGAATGATAGCGATTTGGTCTTAAATGAAATAATATGAAAAAGAAAATTTCAGTTCGGGTCTACACCTTGAAGATATATGTAGGCAGGTGAAAGTTACTCACTTACTTATATAGTACGAGGCTTACTCTGAAGTTTCTTATACTGTTAAGATCACCTTTCCGTTAAAGTCACTTTGGTTCCGGTCAAGTATGCTCAACTAAAGTAATCGAAAAGGTTGTTGCGAATTATAAAATTATATTCTACTTACTCTCAGTACCTCAAGTTAAAATTTTGGTTTAAATTCTGAATTAGATTTTAAGTGGTGAGGAAATATTTTATGGGCTGCTGAAGAGAGGCCGTGGTTGTAATACCACATTCTAAATGAATTTGAAACTTTTTCAGTATGCGCGTTATTTCTAAGAATGTTCGAGGTTCCAAGCAAAAGTAAAAATAACACATGTAATTGAAAAGTTTTTTGAAAAGGAAGTTCGGCAGCAACTGTTGACTTTTTTTCAAACTAATGCCAACTCAAATTTATAGTAAATAACTAGTTAGCATCTAGCAAAAAACAAAACATCATTTATTATTTTGAGGCTGATGTCAAATGTCTTAATATAAATATAGAGCTTTGTGTATTTACTTTCTAAATTTTAAAGTCTTAAATTTTTCCATGTAAAAAGTCGTGAAATCTTAATTGCCTGGAAAATAAACTTTTCCAGAAAGAGAAGGCCAATCAATATATTTGCTTATTTTCTGCATAGTAATGGTGTTGTTTTTATTTGCAATTTTTCAGAATATCTTTTTGATTACTTACATCTAATAAAACCTAGACTAAAGAAAAAAAATTTCAAAATTTTGAGTTTCATGGGCTACATACTGCAGGAAAAACATAATTGCTGCTGCAGTTTATTTTTTTTTTAATTACAACTACAAATTCAATAGTTTTATGTCCCTATTTTTAATAAAAAAATATTCCCTAGCAGGCCATTTTTAATTTTTAAAAATCGCCTTTGTAACAATAAATCAAAAAATTTGAAAATTAAGTAATTTTTTCCACTCGATGAGTAGTTGAGCTTTCAGATAGAACGCTTGGGGGACGGCAAAATGGTCTTGAAATATATCTCATTTTTAAAGGTTTTTAAATTCAAAAGTAATGACCTGTTTTTTATGTTTGTTAAGGTAATTACAATTATTGCATGAATTTCCAAATTTTCTTTTGGTAGGGGACAGCAATAACTTCTTCGTCCCGGGCGCCCGATGAGCACGGTATGCTTCTGGTAAAAAACTACAAATACTAAATTTTAGATCTCGTAGCAAGTTGCTATTATAAAGTGTGGAATCTACGAAAACAGTTTCGTGTTGGTGGTGAAACATAAGTTCAAGTTACATTTTGAGCAAATAGCTTGAGTCTCCGATTTGCATACTATACATTAACAAAAATTTCTGGTGGAAACGTAACTTTCGCTGCTTTGAAATCTAAATTAAAATTTAAACCAGAATTTTAATAGTGAACTAAAATCCTTGCAAAAAAGTTCAACTAAAACTGAAAAATCTTTTGTAAAAGAAAATTTTTACAATTTTAAAATTGATAATACCTAAAATCCTTGAAAGCCTTCAATTTAATTAATGAAATTTTCCGTAAAAAAAATAAAAACTGAACAAAAAGTACTATCCACACAAAAGTCGTCAACGTTGCTGCTAAGCTTTGTACAAAGTTTTTTCTCTTGCATTGTTGCGTATTTTTTTAATATTTTCAGTATTTTCTGAGAAAATTACCAAAACTAACCTCAAACAAAACCTTGCGCACACACACACACATACAACAACAAATGCACATAGTACCAACCTGAAACAAAAAGTTTACAAAAAAATTTTTGTTTTGACTTTTCATCTGCATGATTGTCATTCGTATGCGATTGTGCAACATGCATGACAATTCTCTTTGTTGTGTCAAAAGAAGAAAAAAAAAAAACTCTCAACAAAATTCAATTAAAACAAAAAAAACGAGTGGATGGATATAATGCGTTGTTATAGTAAAGAAAACTATTACAATGTAAAAGTTTAGTATCTGAGCCCTTTCGTAAAAAGTATCGCATATTTATACAGTGAAGTTAGAAACTTAATAAAATCAAATAACTCAAAAAATTTCATTAGGAAAAGATGTCTTTTGTGTATTATAACAATGGGGACTTAGTCAAACATGTAACAACATGGAACTTTAGTTAGTTTTTCACAAAAAAAAATAGTATTTCAATAGTAACGCAACAACATAACGTTATAAAATGATCCAGCATTCAATTTTTAGAAGAAATTGATCAAAAATAAAATATAACTGCACTTAATAAGCAGTTTTTTAGTAAAGTATCCTTTCTTTTGAGAGTATCACAAAGTAACATTTACATTAACATTAACATTAACATTAACATTAACATTAACATTAACATTAACATTAACATTAACATTAACATTAACATTAACATTAACATTAACATTAACATTAACATTAACATTAACATTAACATTAACATTAACATTAACATTAACATTAACATTAACATTAACATTAACATTAACATTAACATTAACATTAACATTAACATTAACATTAACATTAACATTAACATTAACATTAACATTAACATTAACATTAACATTAACATTAACATTAACATTAACATTAACATTAACATTAACATTAACATTAACATTAACATTAACATTAACATTAACATTAACATTAACATTAACATTAACATTAACATTAACATTAACATTAACATTAACATTAACATTAACATTAACATTAACATTAACATTAACATTAACATTAACATTAACATTAACATTAACATTAACATTAACATTAACATTAACATTAACATTAACATTAACATTAACATTAACATTAACATTAACATTAACATTAACATTAACATTAACATTAACATTAACATTAACATTAACATTAACATTAACATTAACATTAACATTAACATTAACATTAACATTAACATTAACATTAACATTAACATTAACATTAACATTAACATTAACATTAACATTAACATTAACATTAACATTAACATTAACATTAACATTAACATTAACATTAACATTAACATTAACATTAACATTAACATTAACATTAACATTAACATTAACATTAACATTAACATTAACATTAACATTAACATTAACATTAACATTAACATTAACATTAACATTAACATTAACATTAACATTAACATTAACATTAACATTAACATTAACATTAACATTAACATTAACATTAACATTAACATTAACATTAACATTAACATTAACATTAACATTAACATTAACATTAACATTAACATTAACATTAACATTAACATTAACATTAACATTAACATTAACATTAACATTCATACCATATCACTGTCAAAAGAAAAAAATTATTTTCTTGGAAAAAATTTAAACTTTTGTCTAAGTTCATGTCTATGCTATTGTGCACATTGAAAATTAAATACATCTTTCAATCATAAAAGACAACAAAAAGCACCAATCTTCTAACACCATCAACTTTATTGCAACGTAATGAGATTTGATGACCTCTATCGTTGGCTTTTATTTTGTTTTCAAAAATGAAAAACAGCCAAAGATCAACAACAACAGCTACTACTAATGCTGTACAAAGTGCAGCATCAATTTCTTAGATATTTTTTTTTATTTTTGTGAAGCCAACTGCTGCTGCTATGATCGATGATCCTTATAGCAGATAGCACATTTCACATATGCAATGTATAGGTAAGGTAAGAACAACAACAAAATAGGTACACATTTGTTGCCTTTTCTTTATTGATGCTTTTGAGAGAACACAATTCCGTCGACGATTTTTTCTTTACAGCATTTGAAATAAAAAAATTATCTTTGCTTTGAAAATAAAAAGTCTTTTATATAGTATATCTTGAAATTACTTTTTCTTGCCACTTTTTACAAACGCTACAGTTTTTTTTTTCTAATATTTCAATTTTCTGTTCATCACTTTCCTGTATGTGGGATATTTCATTGTGAGGGTTATATTATGGGAACTGCTTAGCCATTTCAAATTGCTATTATTGAAGATTAGTGCTGAATATAAAACTTTTGATAAAAATTAAACAATGTTTCATTGAACTTTTTCGGAAACTTTGTTGAACTATTATTAATAATTATCGGTCTCTAAAACAAAAAATTAATTTCTTATACAACTTTTATTTTTGCTATTATACTGATGCCAACTCTTATACCAAGTTCGTTAGAATGTCCCATATAGATATTTGTTTCTATCTAACTTTTTTCATTTCAAGCTTTACGCTCAAAATATATAAGCGTTAACATAAAAAAGATGCTTATCAGCATTTTTTCATCGTCTTTTTTTTATCCCTCAACTTCGACGTTTTTGTTCCCTAACGTTCATCTCAATTTCCCACTGGCTGAATGACTAACTGTCCATCTATATTCTTTTTGGTATATTCTAAGCCCCTTCTGTCTGTCCATGCAACAGTTCATCGCTATAACTACGCTCGGACACTAGCGCACATAAGCATTTTGTAGCAGTCGCTTTTGTTGTTGTTGTTTATATTGTCCCAGCTCCTCTAACATGTTATGCATTTATTTGCTTTACTTGAAGATAACCATTGATGGGAAATCATATATTTAGGGAACATAAATGGTTACACTGAGAAGTAACTATTAGCATTACCAATAGAAAACGAAAAAAAAAATGACGATGAATTGAAAAGAACCAACTCGTTCAGGCAGCACTTTGACGTTTATTGCGTGTCCGGGTTTTGAACAAAAAAGCACTATCGTCGTCGTCAGCGTCATCATCATAGCTTTTATGAAGCGTCGCTTTAACATCAGGGATATTATGATGAACTTCGGTTAAGCCCTACAAAATAGTTGATTTTACGGCTGATATATTTTATTAAAGAAAGTGTAAAAAAATTATTATTGCCAGATATTTTTTCTTGTGTCTTTTTTTGTGAATTTTTTTTCCGAAAAGATTTTTCTTTAGATTAACACATTCAAACGAAATATTCTATAAAAGAGATTTTCTGTGTACTTTTCTGAAATCACAATTAATCTTATGCAAAATTCAATTTTTGGAACCATATTTTTTTGGAGTTTTTTTTTTGAAATATTATTGCAAATAAAAATATAGAAAAAAATGCTCAAGATTTTGGGGAATTATTCATTATATACTTTTTTTTTTTGGTTTTATTTCCAATAATCATTGCTCTGAAGAAAACCGACACAAAGACAATAAACAAAAAAATGTAGAAAAAATTACGTAAAAAATATAACAAATTCCGAGCAATATTTCGTTAGTACATACGGCCCGTTCTTTTTATTGAAAATTTTTCACTCAAATTTTTAGATTAGGTGATTTTTGATGAATTTATCAAACCCAAGAAATCACTCAAATAATTGAAAATTAAATTTTGAGCATAATTTTCTGCTTGTCTTGCTTAAGAAATTTTTCCTACACTCAAAAAAAAAGTCAATTGCAAACTATTCACCAACATTTTATTTAAGTGTAATATTGATGTTGCAGCTGTTTGTTGCTATTGCATCTCCTATGTTGTTCATTGATTTCTTGAGTGATGCCACTGCCATTATTTCGTTTTTCTTCCACAGTTGTTGTTACCTCTTTTTATTTATTATTGGCGTTAAAAGCGGCAAAAAAAATTGATGATGAGGAAATATTTTTCATGACATTGAACATGGGAATAGTTATATTGTTGTTGTTGTTTTTGCTATGCTGCTGCTTGTTTTTGTTTTTGTGTTTTTCTCTGCAAAATATTATTGTTAATGCTGCTGTTACTTAAGCCTAAGCGTGCATCATCAAAGTGTTCACAGTGCAGTATGACACATTTGGCGTTTTCTTTATCTTCTTATTTCTATTTCTATGCTACGCAGCACAGTTTTTTTGTTTTTTTCTATTCTATACGCGGCAATTATTTTGCTTTTGCTGTTGCAACAGCAACTTTATCTGTACTGCAGTTGAGTTTCAGCATTTGTGTCAATAATAATTTATTTATTTCTTGTTGCAGTAAATGCGATGAGCACGTCCCAATGTGACACATGTTCTGGTACAAATGAACAAATGTCCACATTACTCGTATGATGGTCACAAAGATTCCAGCATAGTGTTTTTTTTTTTTTTCATAAAGCCATTGAAGTATACATGGGACATTATTTACCAAAAGGTAAGTAGTCGGATTTTGAAGTCTTCGATTTTACTGATATTTTTTTTTTTTGGTGTAGCATTTCAATGGACTATAATTTTTCAACTTTTCCATAAATTTAATACTTACTTATTTAAATTAAAAGTTTCTTATAGCATTAAAAATTTTTTTTTTGATCTGAAAAATTAATATGCCTTCGCACGAATCAACTTTTTCACTGAAAAGTTTTTTTATTTTCCACTGTGTATAATTGCAGTTGTCTCAAACAAATTCCCTGTAGTGCTTAATAAATTCTTAGCAGCAATTGGTATCGATATTGTGGTTTTTCTTGATATGGGCTTAAAGGCGGTTTAGTTTGTTGCCATTATTATCGTCATTATTGTTGCAACTCGTCATTCTATTAATGCCATAATTGCATAGTAAGTAAATGTTTTTAAATATTTTCATGTAGCTTACTTGGAATTTGTGTTGGTTGTTTTGATATGCGGCATTTTTAAATTGAAATGTGAAATGTCACTTGTTGTACGTGTCTTGCAGTATTTGATTTTTCCAAAGATTTCATGTCTTGCAATCATAATAAAAAAGCATAGTTGCATGTGTCAAGTGACTGATTGATTGAACTTTTATTTAAAAATCTACTTAAATCTTTGCAGACGCTTTCTGTTTGAATTTTGTTACAAAATCCAACACTAGGAGCAGAAATTTTATTCGAAAAATGCCTTTTTTTAGGACTCTTATCTTCAGCTGAAAAAAGTTTTCATAGCAATCTCTCCTGGTGGTCATATTGGCACATTCTTTCAATAATTTATTCATTAAAAGTTACCTTTAATTTGCAATAAAAATCTTCAACCCATGTTTTGTGAGTTGTTGCACACTATTTTCTAAACTTTTACAATGTAAGCATAATATTATTTGTAAAAACTTTGTAATGTTATATAATTGCTATAACTTCCTTTGCTTCTTGATATTTTTTTTCTTTTAATACTAAAAACATTAAATTAATTAAAGGTTTAGGACGAGCTACCAAGTTAACCGCAAAACAAACACGTGCATTATGAAAATTGTAAATGAGACAAGACAACGACACAAACAGCAGCAGTAGCAGCTCCCAGACCCAGGCACCTAAACATGCAGCTACCTAGCTGGAAATCATTACAAAAGTAACCAATTGCTCATGACTTTAAACTCTGTTTAATTCAGCGAAGTATGAGTCAAATTTTAGCTGGCTATAAATCTTTAAATTTGGATCATTTGTTTAAATGTGACATATCTTACTTTCAGCAAAAAGCAAGTAAGCATTACTTCCCATACTAATGACATCATGAATCGGAAATAACTTGATACTTTTCAAAGGCATGATCTGAAGTATATTCTTTTTTAGATATACTATATACTTGCTTTATCTCTGCCTTTAAAAAAAGAAAAAACAAAAAGCTTCGTATTCTTTGAAATTTGAAAAATTTAAAGAAAACTCAATTCTATAAGTTCGGAAATCACTATTAGTTTTGAATACGGATTCCGAGTATTTATTTGTAGATATTTCTTACCTACAGGAAGTTCTTTTGTAAAATTTCTTCTATGCAGCAACAGAGCTATGACTGGAAAATATGAGATATCGAAACATTTTCTTCAGTGACGAAGCTCATTTTTGGCTCAACAGTTACGTCAACAAACAGAACTGCCAGATTTGGCCTGAAGAGCAGCCAGATTCAGCTCAAGAGTTGTCAATGCACCCTGAAAAATGCACTTTTTGGTGCGGTTTGTGGGCCAGCGGCATTGTTGGACCGTACTTTTTCAAAAATAATGAAAATCGCAATGTTACAGTCAATTGAGCAAGGTACCGTGTGATGATTACCCACTTTGGTTTGCCCCAAAATGGAAGAATTGAACTTGGTTGACATGTAATTTCAACAAGACGGTGCCACATACCACACGGCACGCGATACCATGAACCTATTGTGAGGCGAGCTTGGTGAGCAATTAATTTCTCGTTCTAAAGCAGTCCATTGACCTCCAAGATCAACCGGTTTGCCCCACTAGGCTATTTTTTGTGGGGCTACTTGAAGTCACTCGTGCACAGTCACAATTGCAGCCCTCTAAGACAACAATACAGACGTCACTGATGAAATGCTGAAAAAAGTATGCCAAAATTGGAGCTTACTGGGGAACTACCTCAATCATAGCCGCGGGCAATATTTACATATGACCATTTTTAAAAAGTAAATGACTGGAATTGATGTATCGCTCCAAATAAATATTTTATTCACTTTTACAGACTTTCTGATCGTTTTTCAATTTCCAAAGACCAAACGCTTAAAAATCACCCGTTATAAGTATTGAAATATTGATCTCGAGGGCGGAATTTTGTGTTTCTAAAGTGTGGAACTTATTAAATAAGATTCAGTTAACTAGTGCATATTTAAGTACTTCCTATTATTCCCATTCAACTAGAATTTTTATGCCATCATTTGTTGGGCAACTCCGATCGCCAGGGGTGTTGTGATATTTTTCACAAAAATTTTATTTAGCTTAAGTAAGTGCTTATATTGATGAAAACAGTATCAAGCTACAAAATAAAAATTAAATTAATACTAAAAATTTTATATTTTCTGAGATACTTACTATCTTGCACTGCAAATGTGCATGGGAGGAGGAAGCACAAGGTTCCAAAAATTATTAAAAATACTTTAATTATTAATATGAATACTAAAACATAGCTGATAAAAATCAACTTTGTCTCAAGTGTCTAGCTGACTTATAAACGATTTAGCCATTAAGGTGGAATGAAATTTGTCCGTCAATCATATTGTTACGAAGTGCGGAATCTGGCATACGGCATATCGTTATCGTAAATCAGCTTCGGTACAATTGGCTACGCAGAATATAGGTTTACGACGCAATACGGATTGGCATATTACGAATTTAATATATTTGTCGGTGTATAGCAAAAAAAAAATAATAAAATCGTACGTATCGCTCGGAAATGGAAGGCGAACTAAGCACATTTGATGTTTACCGATTTACTTTTTTATGTCCAAAAAATTCACAATTCAGCGATTGTACTTTCACTACATTCGCGCTGTGAAAAATACACATTTACAACAGGTCGCTCAGCACATCAAACTTACAAATTTGCTCTTATTTATAAGGCGAATGGCATTAAATTTTCCGCATATATATTCGATTATATGATTGAAAAATTTAACAGATTTTCTTCAAAACTCATTTTGAATTATATAGATATCTCATTTTCTCCAAAATATCGTTAATTGATATTTTACAGTATTGGAACTTATGTAGATCTATATGTAGACCTATGCAATAAATTTCCTCTAACGATATTTTGGAAAAAAAGAAAAGATATCGGTATATATAATTGAAAATACGTTTTGCAGAGAAAATTGTTCAAATGGTCGAAAATATTTGGAACAATTTGGTGCTCTTAAAATACATATACGAAGTTGACCGAAATCGGCCATTTCCGACACATAAATAAGAGCTAATTTTAATTTTTGCTGAGCGACCCGTTGTACAGATGATTTATATAAAAGACCGAAACGCTGTAATTCTTAGCTAATGGCGCCAAAAATCGAGTTATTTAAAAAATTTTTCATATATGCGTTTAATTCGAAACTGCGACAGTCTAAAAAAACCCTTTAAATATAATTGAAAATCTTTAATTTATAAAATGCCAGCCATAGTTGACATCAAAAGTCACTATTACATCTGCAGCAATATTTTCTACCAGAACTCATATTTATATACATGTTTGTACTTATACCAACACATACAAACGCGTGCATAGACACCTTTGCAGCTGTCTTCTAATGCTGCTTAGAAACTTTACACCCTGGTATGGTATTGTGGCTAACAACATAGCTAACCTTTGGCTCAGGTGTAATAACTAATTTTGATAAAATGTCGGCAACACACACAGAGAGAAAATCCAGAAATCGAAAAAAAATAAATCGGTTTAAAAACTCACCAAAAAACGCATAAGTTTAGTAAGTAAAAGTTAAAATAAAAACGCATGTAAAAACATTGGAGCACTCAGAGCAACTAAAAGCACCACAAAGATAAAACATAAATAGCATTGTGACGATGATGATGAAAAAGTTTTTCAAACGCAACACAAAGCGTTTCAATTTTAATTAAATATTAAAATTAAATCTATTACCTTTTTCAATTACATTTTCATATTGTGCCAGCTAGAAAGTAACTCGGTGGTAATAAAATTTTCAAGAGTGGTGGTGGTGGGGCGTTGAAACTTCGTTAAATATTTTGCTTAAATGAAAAATATATTTTATTATGAAAACTTGCTGTTATTTTGTGTACTCCCCACCAACCCCGCGCACGCCACTTAAAATCTAGTACAATTTGCGCTTTTGACATTTGTACTTTTGTTTGTTAAGTTTTTAATTAAATTTTATTTTATGAAAAGCATTAGCACAAACACACCGATACTCAACTGTTTGCAAATCATTGCTTAAAAACTAGAATTTTATGAAAATTACAAACAAAAATGAAAAAAAAAACGATAAAAATCTACTACTACAACTTGTACACTATATAGCATGTAATTCTAAACTAATTTTTATGCAAAAAAAAAAATGCTTTCATCAAGCACTCATTCATGTTATTTTCAACATTTTCTTTTTCTGCTCTTCTCTTTACAGGTATGTAAAAATTTGCAGCATGACAGCATTTGAATGGAATCTACTACAAATTACACAAACATAATGTGTGCATACTCGCATGCAACCCGGTGAGCAAAAGCAGTAGTAAGAAGCCTCATTATCAAGCCTTCCTTGGGAAGAAGTAGTGAAGGATTGACATTTTTTAAGTTCAGGCTCAAAAATGTCTTGTGAAAGCACGAAATTCTCCACGAAGACTCAAAAATTCAGTAATTTCAAGATATCAATTTTGAGCAATTTCTTCTTATAATATCAAAAAGTTTCATTCAAAAAATCATTTTTATGATTTCGTTTTGAAGATCTATTAAGGTTCGGTGAGTGCCGAGCATGGAGAGAAATTTTGATTTTTTTCATTTTGTGTCCATACTCATTGAACTTCATTACTAAAAATGCTCTGTAAGAAATATGTTCTTACGGAAAAATTTTCTTCAGCGACCTAGCTCATTTTTGACTCAATGGGTAGGCAACAAACAGAAGGGCAGCCAAAGGCAGTTCAAGAGCTGCCAATGCACCCTGAAAAATGCACTTTTTGGTGTGGTTTGTGGGCCGGCGGAATCATTGGACCACTTTTTTTTCAAAATGATGAAAATCTCAACGTTACAGTCAATGGAGCAAGGTACTGTGCCATGATTGTCGACTTCTTTTTGCCCAAAATAGAAGAATTGGGCTTGGTTGACATGTAGATTCAACAAGACGGTGCCACGCGGTACGTGATGCTATGAACCTATGGAGAGGCGAGTTTTGTGAGCAAATAATCTCACGTTGTGGAGCAGTCCATTGGCCGCCAAGATCATGCGATTTAGCCCCACTAGACTATCTTTTGTGGGGCTACATGAAGTCTCTCGTATACAGGGACAAACCATCCACAATTGCAGCCCTGTAAGACAATATTAAAGCTGCCATTAGTGAGGTACCGGTTATGTGGAAATATCGATGCATGAAAAAAAGTCAGCACATTTGAATACCGATATCTCTAGGCAGGCATATCTGCATGAAAGCCAGATTTTGAAAAATCCTCATAAAGGGTATCCAAGTAAGGGTGCACTTTTGTATTTAAAAATAAAATACGTGTCTTTTGAGTGAGTTGTGGTATTTAGATTGCATTGTAAAGAAGACATGTTCCGACTAAGTATCTGACAAATGGCCACCATGTCTCTGATGACTTCGATGAATTTTTCACAAAGATGTGGCTGTATCTCACCGATGACGCGTTTGATCTCGGATTTGAAAGCAGGAATTGTTTTTGGCTAATTAAGATAAACCTGATGAGATTTCACATGACACCATAGAAAGAAACCTAATGACGTTAAATCGCATGATCTTGGTGGCCAGTTGATATCAGAATTTTGTGAGATGATTTGGTCTGGAAGTTGTTGCTGCAATAAATTTATTGCTTCGAGTGCGTTGTGGCAGGTGGCGCCGTCCTGCTGAAACCACAAGTCGTCTAGATCCATGCCATTCAGTTGGCGCCACAAGAGCTCCGTTATCATGTTCCTGTAACGAATGCCGTTCACAGTAACTGCAATTCCGGCCTCATTTTTAAAAAAGTAAGTCCCAAAAACGCCGCCTGACAAAAATCCGCACCAGACTGTTGCTAGCTGTGAATGCATTTGTTTTTCATGGATCGCGTGAGTATTTCCTCAGCCCCATATTTGACAATTTTGTTTATTCACGAAGCCATTCAGATGGAAATGCGCTTCATCGGTGAAGATGACTTTTTTTGAATATTCGCATTCAAACTTCACATTTTTTTGTAATAGGTTTTCACAATAATAACGCGTTGCTCGTTTGTGTAGTGCTTCATCTAATAATCGGAACAATTATAGGTTACAGCTGTCAAATTTCTGAGTTGCCAAATACAAAATTTTAAAAAGTGCACAGTTACGAGTATTGGGACTCCCTTTATAAAAATCTATACTACAATACTGGCATTTGTATTTACGCTGATGGTTGTAGTGCTAGCAGGCCTTCTCTGAGAAAGGCCTCGCTCAAATTCCTACTGTGAAGGTTTGAGTTTCATGCTGAAAATTGCTGCTGCTGTAAAGTGGCAGCACTTGAAAAACTTTTGATGCGCCAAAAAAACACTCGAAAATCCTTAGTAATTCGGTTTTTGTTTTTTTATCTCTATCTCTCTCTCTCTCTATAGTAACTATTTTTTTCATTTAGTTGTAAACAAAATAAAATGGAATTTTTGCAGCGCACTTAAAAGGCACAAAGTCACACATTCATGACTGTGTTAGTGTGTGCTTAAGCCTTAGCCACAAAATGTTCAACCACTTTTAATGTTATGCATTACATAATGGGGCTTTTTTTTCTATACAACTTGAAGCTCTCGAATTTTTCGCGATTTAGGAAATTTCATTGCATATTTGAAATATCTCTTATGGAATTTCATTCCGAAGTTCGTGTACTTTTACTTAATTTTTCCGTATATATTCCTAACATAGTAAATAATATTTCTGAGCTGGATGCAGTTGAGATTAAGATCCATATCAATGAATTTATTTTGGTCGTGTGAACATCTTTATTCGCGAAAATGTAACGCTGTTAAATGTTTCCACGGTTATCTTATGTTCGACATTCTGTGTGAATCAAATGTATTAATTAAACTTTGACCCATTGACCCAAAAATACCATGAAGTGTACCAAATATTGCTCAAAATTCGATATGGCGGACGCAATAACATTGCGGATGGATTACCTTTTGCTTCCCAACTCACTTACGATAGAATACGTGGTGTAATTCTTAACCCAATACGACGGACACTCAAAAACATCAAACGCCACATTTTTTCAAAATCTCCTTGACATGGGTAGCAAATGAAACCCTTCATCTTTTTTCGACTTCGATATTCAAACTTTTTTACTTTTGTCCAGCATTTTTCAAATTCATTAACTCTTTTCAACGTTTTCCGATATTTTCAACTTCTTCCAACATGTTTTGACTTTTTGGACTTTTTCAACTTCTCTCTCAGCTTTTTTCGAATTATCTATTCATACTTTTACGCATATGTTCAAGCTTTTCCATCTTTTACAATATGTATCGATTTTTATAAACTCTATGAACTTACTCACATACTTCGACTTTATCAACTTTGTTCGGATTTTTGATTTTTTCAACCTTTTATCAACTTTATATGGACTTCTACATTTTTCGACCTTATCAAATTTTTTGAAACTTTTTCGATATTTTTTCATCGGCATACATCATTGAGATCACTCATTTAGCTTTTAATCAAATGTATTGCTGAGGTCTATGATTGTTATATAGAAATCCAGGATCTTCAAAATTAGCTGTTATATTGAAAGTTTTTTCAAAGGTCTCTCACCTTTATGAAACGTTCATGAATCTCATCACGATCAACAAACCTGTTCAGTATTGGCAACGACTGGACTGATCCTTTTGAAAATATATAAGAATCGAGCTCAATTTTAAAATAGAAATCAAAAAGTGTCATACCTTGGCGACACGGCTTGTGTGTGTAAGAAGTTGTACATATGGGTGGTTAGAAATAAAAATGTTATATTTGAATAAATAATTTAAATACATTAAATATTGAAATACCACAAGCAGGCAAAATCTGAAGTTAACATTGTGATCAGCCTAAGGCGCATAAAATTACTTCTAAATTTTTTATATGTACCTGGCAAAAAATCCATTATTGAGCAGTAAAATTTTCAAATTACTTCTTATTGGAAGGATATATACAAAATAAAGCGTATGTCAGAGACATAGTGTCGGGCCGAGTTTTCTTTGGAAATGAAAATGTTTCAAAATAATTTTTTAATAAATTTTTTTTTTTCAATATTCAGATCGTAGATGCTTTCAAACTTTCACTGTACAGGTAGTAGCTTCAAAATTCTGCATCAGAGTTCTAAATTAAAATATTGGTGAAGAACTTAAATTTTTACTGCTCAAAAGCTTAAAATTTCTATACGGTGTAGTTCAGTGATGGCATTTTCGGTACATTTGTACTTTTTTCGGTACTTTTGCGTCCAGAAAAATCGTGGTCAGCATATTCGACCCCATTGCCATCACTGGTGTAGTTGCTGAAGTATTTTGCAAAAAAAAGTAAAAAAATAAATTTACAAAAAACAAAAATATTAAAATTAAAACTTTAAAGCGTAAAAATAAAAGAAAAAACCACTTAAATTAAATATTTTAAATAAAAATCGTAGCAAAAAAAGGCATAAAATATTAACTTTTAAAATCTACAGAAAAAAAAAAAATCAAAAGACTAAAAGCAAAAAAAAAAACAACAACAAGTAAAAGAACAATGACCACAACATAAAGTAGGAAGTAAATATAATACATAAAAAAATGATGCGGCAAGGTAGGAAAATTTACTTTTTTGCGAAAAAATCAGCGTAGCCCATTAAAGGTGGTAGTAGAAATATGACGTTAGCAGCCATGTTTTCTTTTTCATTGTATTTCATTTTATTTTATTTTATTTTTTTTTTGTATTTAACGGTATTTTCATACATTTAGGTAATTTTTGCAGCTGTGCAGAATTGCTTTTATTTGTTGTTGTTGTTGTTGTTTATATTGTTGTTGTAAGTAAGAGGAAAGAGTGCATTCACCCAGTTATACAAAAAAGTGTTAAATTGTTGTAGCAGAAGCTAAGAAAACAGCAACAACAACAAAAACACTTACAACAGTGGCAGGAACAGAAAAAATGCTGCTGTCATAGTCTTAAGTGCTGTGCTATGAGTTTGTTTTTGCTATTTAAATGCAAAAATAAACAGGAAATACAACAAAAACAAAAATGAAAATGTCAGTGTACAAACAGTAAAGAATCTTATTCCTAAGGACATAAAATATCGTAGCTAAATAGAAAATCCTTCGATACTTTTCATGCGAAACGTTGCAATGGCTTGCTATAGAAGACTTGCTTTTATATAGATTATTTTATTAGATTGAAATATAACTACATATTAGACGTGCTTTTACAAACCGAACACTTTCTGACCGACATATTTTTAAATCGCTATAGATTTTTTTAACATATTCTACACATCAAAGTAGTGAACACGTGTATATATATATATAGTTGTATATTTGGAATATATTTGTTATCGAATATATCGAGAGATATTGTGCTGCGAAGGTCGAAGGTCTTACGTTTTATGGTGTTTTACGGTCATATTCAAATTGTTATATATCCGGTAAATTTTAACGAAATAATAATTTCTGTATCTCACTTAAAATCAAAGGAGACCAGCTTTCTTGTTAAATTTTTGCCTTTGACAGTTCTCAATTCTCCCAACCGTAACACATATTGGTGGTCCTGGGCGGCACTGCCTCACGTGGCCCTTACGAAAATTGTTATAAAATTTCTTGTTGTTGTATTTTCTTACAAATTCGAAAGTGCTGAACTGTTTTTGTTTTGGTTTTGCTCAGTATACCAGAATGATGATAAAGATGATATTCCTCATGCCCAACAGTCTTGAACTTTTTGTTTGCTCATTATTCACAGTCTGTGTTTCTTGCACAAATAAAAACTTTGAAGACTTTTACAGTTTAAGTTCAGATCGTTTCAAAATACCGTGCCAACATTTTTAAAACATGCTATAAAAACTGTGGTTTTGCCATAGCCACGCCTCGTGCTTCAAAAGCAGATTATGCTTATCATATTTGCCACAGTTAATCGAAAATCAATGTTCATGGTGAGATGTACACTTCCATTCAATTTGCATAAATTTCCAATGCTTTGATATTATTACTTGATATTATTAGTTGGTTTTGAAGAATGTCAATATGACTAAGCAGAAGCTTTTATATAAGATCACATAACTTTATTGTTACCAAGTAAAAAACTTTTTTGACAATAATTATATAGACAAAACTTTTTGAATCAAAAAAATATTCCTATGCCGTCTGATCTCTTTTACAAAAGCTGCTTTCCTACTCCATGCAACGTTTTTTACATTCATCTAGAGTACGAAACCGATTTGCGTTTCCTTTGCAGCTTCGATAAAAGAATTGCACACATTCCTTTTTAGCCGAATTGTAGGAATACAAAGATTCAAATACTCTACATGCGCTGTTATTAAAAGAATGTTCTAAGGCACATACAGCTGAAATCAATGTCGAAATACCAAAAAAAAATAAATTAATTTAAAAATTTTTTATATATATTTTTCAAAAACAATTACGATCTTTTACTGCAAAAGTGTATGAGAGGCAGCTTAAAGCTCCAAAAATTATTGAAAATATTTTCATTTTTAATATGAAAATCAAAACTCTGCTTTAAGAAACTGAATTTGTCCCAAGCTTACAATTGACTTATAAGCCTTTTCAATTTTATGTGCATAGCAATGTTAAATTATTAAATCAAAATAACTTACAGCTATATTATTCAGAAACGCGGCATTTGCATATCAGTTTCGGTACAATTGGCCACACTAAAAATAGGCTAACGAGCAAAATTGAGTTGGATTTCTGATGTCGGGAAATATATAAAAGAATTCCCAACTAACTTTCCGATATGCAAGCGAAATTAAATAAATTTAAAATTACTAACGATATTTATTTTATTTTGATTACAATAAATTTGGACTTGAAATGTTTCTCAAGTTCGATGAAAGTTTTGCAAATAAAAATGTTCGGCGGCGTCATATTTAATGCTCGCAATGCGTAACACAGGGACTTTTTACGTAATACATTATTCTTTAAAACTTAAAATTAATTAATTTGTGTGACTGAACGGTTGCTCTTTTCGACAATTTAGGTGTTTCGGACACAAAGTCTGAATTTCGCATTCGTTAGAGATATACAGAAAGTTTTTAATGTACCAAGGATCATAACAGCGCGTAAAATCCTTTCATTGAAAATGTTGTTGAAACTCATTGTTTATAGTGGGATGTAAATATGCATTCGTGTGTACTCTCTAAATAAACTTGGTATATCTTGCAATTTAAAATTGATCTTATTTTTTAACTCTTATTGTTATAAAAATGCTTCTATAAAACTTTAAACACTTTGCACTATGGTCTGTTGGTGACGTTTACTTATATTTCTTTACGAATATTAGGAAGGATTGATCGATTTCGTCGATGCTGATCGCTATGGCCGTAAGACACAGTTTTTTTTTGCCTGCTGCAGAAGACTTTGATCAGGATGATGTGCTGTTCTAAAAATAATTTTATCACTTGCCGTACAATACCTACGAGCAATTGAGCGAGAAGTTCTTAGATTATATAATTTTCAGTTTTGCTGATGTCAATTTGCCCGCAATTTGAAAATTTTGACATATGTTTATAGAGCTATACATAATACGAGTATATTACTTACACAAACAATATTGCAACTCTAAAGAAGTATCAAGCATTCTGATGCACGCGGGCAACTGCGGCTGAACTCAAGCAGATTAGACTCGACTACATATAGACATGTTTTGGTAACATGCATCCGTGTAGGTTTGCCTGATACTGCACTTAAGCAACTCAAAACCAACATTCGTATAGCCAAGTTTCAGCCCGAATAGTGATGAAGACCTACTGAAAATTATCTCAAAGGAATTGAGTTCTTCGGGCGGACTATTGGTGGACTTTTGAATAGTGTTGTAGATCATGCATAATGACAAGGTATTAACAATTTAACGTAGCACAAATTTAATCAAACTCTACACTTTGAGTGCTCTTTTTAAACTTAGCTTTCGAAAGCACAAAGCAGAAAGCCTTGTTGACGTCGCCTTCGACAAAATATAATTTATTTGTCCGTTCATTAGCTGTTCATAAATCAAACTTCTAACCATTTAAAGTATCAATGAGAATGATTTAAAGAAACATTTTTTAAGTTTTAAAAGCCTTAATGTTTAAATTTCAGTATGCTTTGGCTTACGTACAACTGATTAAAAGTACGCGAGAGTTCAAGTTCTTTCCTGTTCAAGTTTAGGAGATATGGAGCTCAAAAATCAATAATTTTTTTTCGTGATACTTTTCGCTATATCTTAACCTGATCATACCTCAAACTTTTACTTATATAGAACCATCATACATTTAAGTCAATTAGATCAATATGCAATTTTTTATAAGGACGTGTTGAGATCCTTTGAGTATAAAGTCGCTTAAATTACTATGAGTAAAATCCTGAGTCATGATTGATGATCAAAACTTGAATACTTCCATCTTATTCTTTCGTATCGTTGTATTTTTATGAAGTTCTTAGAAAGCATTTTAAAAAATTTTCAATTCAAACTGCTATACATTTTAAATTTTAGTCATAAACTGTAAGCAAAAATCGTAGCATCGATACTTTTACAAATTCACTGCAATCTTTGGAGTCAGTGAGGAGTCATCAACACATCCTTCAGCGATACAACAGCAAAATGTTCAACGACTACTACACAGCGACGACGACGACGACGACATCTAGTGTTAGTTTTCAGTTGGTGGTCGCTGCTATTTACAGTTACTTAACCTATAAAATATTTGCATAAAAATGTAGTAGATTCGTTTTTTTTTCCTCCTCATTTTTTGCCTTCTGATTTTTCTTTTACCACTTTGCCGGGCCAGCCGTTGCTTCAGTTGGCTGAATGTTTGGTTGCCTGGTTTTTTAAAAACTTGAGTGCTGAACAAAAGCCAAAGTCAAATTGCTATTGCAATATTTAAATAACTGAAATCAGGTAGCAAAATGTAAAGTACAAATTGTTGATGTTGCTGGTGTGCAAGTGGTATTCGCGAAGTGGTGCAGTTTCGAAGAATAAAATGAAACGAAAACTTGGAAATCTAACGCAGCGCAGGTGAGATTGAAATGCATTATAGAAAAGTTAAATATTTAAGTTTTGTCAAGTAGACTTTTGCAAGATGATATGAGAAAACTGTGCATCGGCCACTGTGAATGAACAAAAGGGTAGTAGTACTGAGATGCATTAGCCTATATATAAAATCACGGCCTAGCTTTTCCATTCGTTATATTGTTGTGTGTACTATATTTTGATATTGGTTCCGAATTAGCTGTTTTTAAAATAAAAATGTGCTGTTAAAATAAACTTAGAATATGAAATCCAACCTGTTTCCAAATACTCTTTTCAAGCAATTCCCACAGTAGACACTTTTATTGTCAATGAATTTTCTTTGAATATTTTACTCACGGCATTTTATGAATTAACAATTTCTTTACAATAATTTTTCTGCATTTTTCTGAACATTTTATTTCCATTAAATAATTATTTATTAATTAATGCAGTATTCTTCATTGATTCTTTAACGTTTTTCTTGCTTTTCATTTAACATTCATTAATTTTAAATAATTACTAATTTATTCCAAATTGCTTTGCTACCAATACAGCAAAGACGACCGTCCAGTCAGTAACTTGAGGGCAGCAGCAACAACATAGCTAATAAATAGGGCAGCATCCGAGTCAAGTTAACGCGTAGAGCAAGAGCATCGAACGGAAACATCGTGTAGCAGCCTAATAAAGGGCGTTATTAGTTGTCAGTTGGATAGACATTTAATGCGTTATTTATGAAGTGTAAGCTAGTGGTGCTTTTTTTTTTTTCATATCCAATAGTTACAAAACGAATGGTCTAATTTTTATGCGCTTAAATATATTTTTTGTTGTTTTTGAATTAATTTAATGCTAAGCGGATTTGTTAAAACAAAACAAAAATTCCCTTGAAGGCTATTTTTTTTAGATTTTTATAATTTTTCGAGGTCTTTAAAGAAATAAAGTTTTTTAGTTTTGGGCTAAATAAAATTGTAAAATCTTTAAAATGATACATAAAGAAATAAAAATTAAGGTAACTTCAATAAAATTTCAAATATGAAAATTACGCTGACGTATCTACGAATTTTTGCCTTAAGGCTAAAATTCCGTTTTTCTTAATGTTTTCATTATTCTTAAGTAGAATCTGAAAAACCACTGGTAAGAGGTACATTTGTGATTTACTTAAATTTACATTGTGAATTTTTGACTTTATATAGCGTTGACCTTGTTATTTAAAGGATATTTTTGGAACTTTTCACTTCGACGAAGTTACTGTATATCGGTAATTGGATTTTGATGTTTTTTATTGAAAATTCAATAAATTTAGTGGAAGGGTGTGAACAGTGAGACGCTTTTCTTAAATGTACATATTTTTGACCCATTCGAACTTCTGTCGCTATGGAAGTTTAGATTCGGTAGGAGTGGCAGTCAGCTTAAGAATCAATTCACTTATACCAAATGATGATACATTGTTATACCACGGTATATTTAGTTAAAACCTCTCGTAGAACCAAAATATTGTAACAAAACTGAATAGCTGACATGTGCCATATGTCCCTTAAATAACTGGACGGAAACCAATGCTCGTATGGATTTTTGCAAAACTCGTTTCTATATGGCATTGACTACCCTCGTCAGATCAGGCGAGTACGGTACTTGTTTTTTGGCACAAAAGCTCAGGAACAGTGACATGTTTTTGTGATGACATAGACAGTGATCAGTTAATAAACAAATTTCAAAACACTATATCTGCGGAATGAAAGTGGATAGGCTTATGAACATATAGAAATCTGAAACTGTCTCACTGTTCGCCGTTGTTTCAGTAAATGGGACTATGCAAGGCGTACAGTTGGACAACATAATTATACATTTTAAGAAGAAATCACACATTGCTATAAAGGCATAATATAAACGTTAAAGTTACACATAATAAACCATCATTCACTTCCATCTTTAAAATTTTACAACTAAAACAACACCTACAGTGATGAAATACATAGCATTTATGAGAAAATAGTTCTCGGCAACATTTTTAATTAATGTTGACGAATATGAATATTAAATTACGTCTCCCACTTATAAAAAAAGGCGAAAGAAATCAACTACAACAACTAAGAAAAAACATCATTACAAAACAAAATACACATCAATCAATTAGTGAGCTGTCAAAAATTATGACAGCTGCGAAAATCTTCATGAGACTTCTAAATAATGAAAACGAGTAAAACAAAATCTTATTGTTAGTGAAAACTTTGCTGCCAAAAGTAAATAAAAGTCAAAAAGTAGCGCCAACCTAAGTTTAATAACAGCAGCCACAGCTACAGCCACAAATGTCAACATGCTCACTGACAGACAAGCAACAACAAAGCAGCAGCATGCATTGGAAAGAGAGCGCGCTTGAGAGAAGATGCATCATTTTCAACACTGACAGTTTGCAAATTTTCATTAGGTTTTAGGTTGTGGTAGCGAACAAATGTCACTCGTTATGTGTATGAACTTTTGGAGTCATAAATGATGATTGATTTATGTTTGCCCAATGATGCTGAGTGTTGCTATAGTTTAATGTCAATTTTTTTTTTTGTCTTTTTTTTTTGACAGCTTTTTTAGTGGTTGGGGAGGTTAAGTTACATTATACAAATGTCATGTTAAAGCTAACCAAACGTACATATGAGTATGGAATAACTTGTAAGTAACATAAAATTGCCAGAAGTGCTTAAGTAGATTTTGTGGTTCAAAAAGAGAGCATTTTTTGTTTTTTTCATTTTATTACACAAGTTTGCAATTAAAAAGTTTCCTAGAGGCGGGGAAGTGTTCATATTATTATATATGCCATGTCACTTGTCATTTTCATCTCATGCCTAGAAAATGCAATGCTGCAACGCATTAGTTTTGTTGTGTTTTTACAAAAATATCATAAGTGTAACAAAAAAAAGTGTTGCGTTTACTGCTCGTTTAGTGCTTACTTTTCATGATTTACTCTCTGTTATTATCACCCTCAAGTAGAAAGTCTTTAGTTTGATGGCTTTAAAGTGGTGGACAGACAGGCACTTTCTCTGATTCTATTTAGTTTCTTTTTTGTCATGTATTCTTAAATTGATTTAAGTGAAGATGAAAATGAGAGTGGGAAAATGGAGCCCTTTTTTTTTTGTTTATGGGAAATTGATGGATATTTCAGTAAAGGCTCTTGCACAATAAATCTCTCTGAAGTTCAAAAATATGACTGCAACACGGTTGCATTATTTAACGGGTGATTTTTTTGCTATTTATTTTTTCAGTGTACATTTTTTGACACCTCTCGCGTGATTCGTAAAATGCCTCAACGCCAAAAATGCTCAATGAGTTTTGTCATTTCACTACGAATAGACTAACGGACAAACAACGCTTATAAATCATTAAATTCCATTATCAAAATTCGTGCTCTGTGAGAAATGTGTTTTTTTCGAAAATTTTTCTTCACCGTCAACAAACAGAATTGCCGAATTTTGTCTGAAGAGCGACCAGTGGCAGTTGAAAATCTATTATTTGGTGCGGTTTGTGGAATCGGCATCACCATTGGAACGTACTTTTTCAAAAATAATGAAAATCGCAATGTTACGGTCAATGAAGCAAGATACAATGATTTCCGTCTTTATTTTGCCCAAAATAGAAGAATTGGACTTGGTTGACATGTGTTTTCAACAAGACGGTGCCACATGCCACGCGGAACGCAATAACATGAACCTATTCAGAGGCGAGTTTGATGAGCAATTAATCTCACGATTTGGTACAGTCAATTGACCGACAAGATCATACGATTCGACCCCTTTAGACTATTTTTTGTGGGGCAACGTGAAGTCTCTCGTGTACAACAACAAACCAGCCGCAAGTTCACCCGATAAAAAACCGTACAGCTGCCGTTGGGGTGATACCGCCCAAAATGATGGAAAAAGTATGTCAAAATTAGAGCTTACGGGCGAATCATCTCAGGCGTAGCTGCGGGCAACATTTTACATCAAATAATCTTTAAAATGTAAATAAAAGAAATTAATGTATCGCTTCAAATAAATATTTCATTCACTTTTGCAGATTTTCTGTTCTTCTTTTAATTTTCAAAAACCAAACGCTTAAAAAATTACCTGTTACATATAACATTTGGTTGGTTGTGAGAATGAGAGTCATATCATCCTCCCTTGTGCCCAAGGATAACCATACTTGATTTCCAGAATATGTCCTAGAATTTTTTGAATTTGACCTCGAGGGACCTGGATTTAAAATAACTGGCCTGTATACATTATCGATTTAGATACTGCGTTTGAAGTGAGGACCTTTTATGTTTTGTTTCTGTTTGTCAATTCTGAAAACGATGTCATAGAAAACAGGTTCAGAGCTAATTAAAACTTTTTCTGGATGTTCTCGATTGATCCTTAGTAACTATATTTATTACATTATTATATTTTAACACTGATCACCCTGATTAAATTTTTATTTCGAATTTCAACTTTTTTTGCACTTGACATGTTTTGCTCACTTTGTGACACTCCAGCTCCAAAAAACAATTACGCACTGAACCCATAACGATTTTTTTCTAAGAGAAGAACAATTGCGAGTTCAAAATTAACTGGCAAATAGCGATACTTGAATTTGTTTACATTTTGTGATCGACAAATTTGTGTTGCCATATGGCAACGCCAGGGTGATTCGAGTTAATGCTCAACAGTTTATTGTATTTTAGTGCTAAAAGCATTTTAAATTACTGATCAGCGATATGCGTGAAAGTTAACCGAGCACTGCATTGGTACCCTTATACTGAACACTTCCTACTTTCTGAACGCATCATACTTTCTTCGAGCTGTCGACGCATCTTTAGTGGATAAGTTGTGTGCATTTTACGGATTGTATTCCAATGAATAGAATCATCAATTATCATCGCCGTAGTACGACCATGTTTTTTGTAAATCAAAAAATCTTATTGACTAACTTTATTGTATATGAAGCGAGGTGTTCACACCTTGGGGAACTGTCGTTAAGGCAAAATAATTGAACTATTAATGTATTTTAATTGTATCCCATGTTTAACATCTAATGATTCTAAGGAAATAAGGAATTGGTGCTTAAATTTTGTATGATTTTATATGTCTTATTAATGTGCTCATTTGGTTTTGCTAAAATTGATACATTTGATTCAATTGTTATATATTTTAGATTCCTACTTTTTAAGTCTCGTCTTGCTCACTCTCTACAATGATGAAAGCAGCTATTTACGAGGTCAAACCTCTTCTTTTTTTGTTCTTTATCGCCCGCCCAAGAGTAGTACCTTAACTTCTATTAAAGATGATTCTATTTTGAACGAATATAAATTTGCACCACCCAATCCGACATACTTGGTGCCGATGCAATTAGATTAACCGGTATTGCGTTACATCATCACATATTTTTTTTTCATTTTCGAATCTATGGTAAGTGAAAAGAATCTTCTTTCGATGTACCGTTCAATATGTCGTAGTCTTAAAGATATGTTATTGGTGACACAACTTTAAGTGATCACTTTTTTTGCTTAGTGGAGCTCATTCTTTTCAGACGCTTTCTAGCTTCAATGAGGCCATTAGTCCCGCCAAGTAAATATTTTTTAGCATAAATCGAATATTGCCGTATTATTCGATTATAAGTCTCCAAGAGTGAAATAATTTATCAACACAAAACTGCCTAGTTCCAAAGCAAACCTTAAACGATCGTAAAAGTACTGTCAATGTCAATTTTTTTTTTGTTTTTGAATAAAAATCAGAATTGCCGATGCAGTTTTTCTAAATATTTTCGCATTCAATAATGAACAGCAATCATAGAAGTAGTAGTTCAATATGAATTAAAATGACTGACATTTTTACTCATTTAATTACTTAAGGAAAAATCAAACCTTAAATAAATTTTTTACATTCACTCGCCCAACTAGTCAGAATTTATTTCATTTGCACAAAGGTTCTTTTTTGAGAAAAGTAATACACTTTGACTAAAAACTTTATTGCAAATAAAATTATTCCAATAATTTAATTTAAGACTTTAATAGTTGACTACATGCTCCACGTATTGCTTTGAAATTCAAATTTACACAATATTTAATTTAATAAGTTTTCATACTTCAGGCTTTGTGAATTAAAATGGCATACAACATTTAGTTGAATATTTATTTGATGAAAAATTGTTTGTAAAACTATGTATCTGCGCTCAATTAATTTATGCAAAATAAAATCGGTTATTTTAAAAGAGAAAAAAATGTTTTATGTGCATGCCAAAATAATACGTGGCTTAATAATTTCCACAAGAGAAAGTGGAAATGGCAATATACGAGTATAAGGAAAATTCCATATCAGAAGTGAGTGTCTTCAATGCTCTAAAACATTTTCCCGATTCACGTATTTGTTTGCCAAAGATTTTTATGATAATTTAGGATAGGCGCGTTTGCTGCAACGCTGCTTTGACAATTTGCACAAAGTTTGTCCAATTAATTTCCAATTTCGCCAATTGATTTGGCCTATGTATCAGATTTTTGGACATTCGAGATGGCCCTGCACCACAAAAACTTTGAGATATCGACGAAGACAATTATTTCAGAGGAGAGCCGTATAAACATTTCAGTCAAAGATTTTACACTTCGAAGTGTGCAAAATATCGCTTTTCATCTAATTGGCTCCGCCCGCCATCAGCTGTCCGAGCTCCTCCCAAATAAATTATATTATTCATCTTTTCTATACTGAATTCGCCTATTATGAAACTACTTAAAGCACAAGTGGGATGTTTGGACACGCTTTTTGTTCTTCTCCATTGAAACTTGCTTTTGGTTCAATTGGCCTACATACACAAACCGCAAATATTGACAACTCTTCCAATATTGCATGCACTGTCAATATTTTTTTGTTGTTGTTTGTTGATTGCCTTTATTAGTTAATTATGAAATGGCCAACCGCATAATTGACGTTACAGGTGTGGTTAAAATATAATCATGTAAATACTTAGATTGCTTAAAAGATCTAGAATATATTTTTGAAAATTAAACCTTTTTGGTATTTAATAAATTAATTTGTTTGTATCAGATTTTTTACTATTACATTTTTTAATTTTACTTTGTATTATAAATCTTAAAGTTTATGGAAGACCATTTTTCATTTTGAAGGGAATTTAAGTAATATCTTGACCTGTTTTAATATTTTTATATCTGAACATTCGCCATTAGTTCAAGGTTTCTCCTCAAAGTTTCTTCTCAAATATCAACTTGCTGTCTTTGCTTCCTTTCCACATCGACCTTACCGTAAATAGTTCTGTAGCACTGTTGGTATCGATAAGACGGTTACACGCGATAAGAATTTTGTTCTAATTCGAAATGCCAAATTTAAAATTTGTATTCAAGCAAAGGATCCAGAGACCAGCAATTTCATTGTACATAATTGTAAATGATATATTATATTAAAAATACATATGTATATTTCTGTGGACATTTGACAAAACAGCCTCATTCGATCTACGGTAATTATTCAATGCAGCATAAATTATTTGCTTCAACGCAAGACTTACGCTTTATGGAATTATTACCGTAAATCGAAAGAGGTTGTTTTATCAAATGTCCACAGATATATAGACCTTATCAGAACCTTATTATTTTTTGTAATGCGCTAGCGGATTGATTTTTTATTTCATTTATTGAGCCACAAAATTTGTTTATTATAATGTACACCTATTAGCTAAATATATTTTTAATTTTTTCGTGTGGTAGAGGTTGAAAATCATGAAGTTCTTATTAATAAGAATAATAAGTACAAGCTCTGTCATTACGTTGTTTCTACCTTTTTTAATTGAGAACACTTTGAAACTGTAAAAGAAAAAGTATTAAAATCAATTTCATCGTGTCTGCCTTCTGCGTCAATACAAAAAAAAAATAACAGATAAATGCAAGAGGCAGACGATTTTGTTTCTCCATTTAAGAGTTACTAAACTTTTTTTGAGATTTTATGATATAGATATACAAAAGTGATTTTATTGTCAAGCAGACTGCGATTATTATAAAGATTATGTGATAAGAAATGGGAAAAACAATCTCTGCCACTTAGATCATTTTATTGCGTCTGCCTTCTAGCTGACTGTTTCCATTACTTATAGAAAAACATAAATCATCTACATAATATTCTAAATGGCAAGATAGCTAGAAACATTAAAATCATAATATTTCCGAAAAAAAGAAAAATTATTATTAGAATTGGGCTTTAAAAAATTAATTTAAAAAAACCGCATTGCTATCTTCACTTTACTCTTAATTTTTTTAATATTCATAAATGTGAATTTTATAAGATATCAATACCAACGACGATAAAACCATACTAAGGGCTCCCTAACTAAATATTCATACATATTTTCATATGTCCAATTGAAATGATGCATCTCAAAGTTTAAATACTTTTCTCATTTTTAACATGTCGTCGTGAATTTGACGCTCCACCAAAGTTACTCCTCAAATTGTCAACTCGATCTTGCTGCACAAAAATACTTCGAAAAGTTTTCTATGTGTTTTCCATTATTTCATTTTATTTTAGCCTTACCTGTATAAATATGAATTTGCGTCATATACTATATACATAACAGGAAATATGGACGACAATAACAACAAATAAATCTGCTTTTGACTGTTGCAAAGTTTTTTTTTTTTTTTTTTTTTTTTTGACATTCAAAATTACTTTTGACAGGCGAAACGAGTATCACCGCAAGGTTATATACTATGTCCTTTTCTTTTGTTTTCCTTTTTGTTCTTGTTGTCATTATTGTTGCTTTTTGTGTCTGCTCTTGTTGCTGCACACTTATGACAGCAATTGATATATCAACAGCAATCAAAGTAATTTTTTTGTTAACATGTCAATTTAATGAATTCTCAATATTTTGTTTTTATTAGGAAAGAATTTGTGTATCCTTCAGAGATTGTGTGGGAAATAAATGGGTTAAACTTTAATAAGGCAAATCGAAAGAGAAATTACTAAAATTTAATAAAACAACCAATTTCTGGAGTACTTTGGAAATTTTAAGTTTGGAAATTTTTTGTTTTCTTATGCCAAAAAATTTGAGAAAAGGTTGATTTAATTCGTCATTATGGAGTTACAATATTGATTGTAATATGCTTGCAAGTGTGTTCATTATGAATCGTATAGCTCTCGTAAATATTTATCTAAACGATTTTGAACTATCAAAAATTATATGTAAAATTCTCTTATAAGGAACTTTGCATAAAATTATTTTACGAAGTTGCATCTGATGTCCTAAATTCTCCCGCTACCATATATTTAAGCTCAGGAGACATATTGTAATTGATCCCAAGTTGAAGATAAGATATCTTAATTGTTGTCTTTCGGACGTCTATTTTTATACAATTTAATAGCGGTTTAATAAAACCGCTGAGCACTTAGTTTCTTACGTCAAATCTGTCAGTGAAATTTGGAGTTATAAAGTTTTTATTTTTAAAATATAAGACTTTTTTACCGCAGATCTATCTCACGACTCTAAATCAAAATAATATATATAGCTTATCAAAAAATTACCTAATTATAGGAAATATTAAGTATGCCATCATCACCAGCATCAATACATCAAAGTTTTATGTCAACACTAAA
Organism: Meiosimyza decipiens; assembly: GCA_963680825.1. Classification (NCBI taxonomy): domain Eukaryota; kingdom Metazoa; phylum Arthropoda; class Insecta; order Diptera; family Lauxaniidae; genus Meiosimyza; species Meiosimyza decipiens. The sequence continues at coordinate 51,999,937 of OY804258.1, forward strand.
GCTATTAAATTTAAATTATACGACAAGTTTGCTGCCTAAGTCTTTTCGAAATAATATCAATTAGTGAGAACAAGTGAAAATAAAACTCTGCTATAGTTGTAATAAAAATAATAAAATGCCTTAGCATTAGAGACTTTTCCTTTTAATTTCTACACCATATGTATTTCTTCCACAGAATGGCATTTTAATCAAAACCAACAAGTTGAATGATTTTTTTTTTTAAACCTTAAAACTGTAATTAACCTAAATTTCTAATTTGACAAATTAAAATTGTTGCTTGAATCTATTTTATGATACAAGTTTCTTTGAATTTCCTAAGGGACTGTCATGTTTTACCAAATAATTTCTCACACACATAATAAAATGCAATTTAGAAAGAACCAAATTAATGTAAATTTTTATGAAGTTCATAAAAATGGCGGCAGCAGCGGTGCCCACACACAACTTAAGAACAAAACTCATTTTGGAAATAATATTTATGCAGCTTTCAAGATAAATTTTAGAGCATAAAAAATAAAAAAACTCGAACATTCTTATATACAAAAGAAAGTGAGAAAAAAAATCTTGGAGATTTTGTATACAAAAGATAATAAAAGAATGCTGCTTCAACGTTCTTCTCAAGTGTCAATTTGACATTTCAATTTGAGCTTTTGTTTCAGTAGTAAAATAACTAAAATGCAGTAGAAACCGAAAATGTTGTAGCAGCATATTGACAAATGTTCCAATGTATTGGTAAAGTAATGGCATAAGAATACAAAGAAGACTAAGAAAGCAGAGGGCAACTAAACAAATAGCTTCTGAAGATGAAACACAAGTGCTATCAAAGCAACGAAATGAGAAAATGAGGGAGAGCTATAGATCGGTATGTTGTATCTGATAAGTGCAGTAGAAATTGGGTAAATTACACACATACATATCAATAATCAATAGGGGTAGTCAGAAAATGTTTTCTTTTTTTGAAAATTTAATGTAAAATTTGTCTCACTTAAAGTTCCCATATAAATTTTAATGACTACGAGTTATCAATTTCAGCAAAACTGACAGTAGAGTTAAGCTTGTGCAGCTATTAGCCTTCTTAGCTATTTAGCTTCATCGACTTTGAGTGACCTCATGAGTTTAGAAATTTTTGTGTTTAGTGTTTCTTTCTTTTCATATACTTTTTAAATAAGTAAGTATCCGAAATTGTTAAATAAATCGAAAGAAAACTATTCGTGCATCAAAAATTTTGTTTTATCGCCTTTAAAGTAGGCCAGTCTGCTTGCAATATAACAACTTCCAACAATTTTCGTAGGAATATCATCCAGCTCCTTTAGCGAATTTAGAGTTTTTTTTTTGTATCAGTGCGTTCTTGAGTCGCCATTTCAAGGACTTGCCTGGTTAGCATGTTGTTGTTGTGGAAACATGTTGCCAGGTGTGCCTTTTTTGAATCCTTACTTTTGCACAAAGTCCTGCTCTTTTTTGCTCAATTCGCGCGGTGACGCTTTTAAATGCTTTAAACTATAATATATTTTAACCACTTGCTCTAATTCTTTAACGCTCTTGCTACGATCTCATAGCTCGAACTTTTTGATTTTGATGAAGTTTTCATCTCTCGTATCTGTTGAATGTCGAACAGGATGAGGTAAGTCAACTACAATATGTCGGCTTTCCTTGAATGCTTTACACCATTCATGCGCCAGTGTTTTTAACAAACACGATTCACCGTAAGTCTACTGCAACATTTTGAGAGAAATGGTACACAAAGTTTCACTTGAAAAACACAATTTATGGAAAACTTTTTGATCAAATTATTTTTCCGCTTCCTTAAAATAATTTTAATTTTTGTTCTATACTATGTTCAGTTTTCCACGAGAGTCCATTTTTGGCCCTCTTAAATATCTATTTATTTAGATTTTAATTCTTTTCTTGTTTCTCTTTAAAGATGAATTCTTTTCTTGAAACCGCATTTATCGTACTTTCAAGCGGTTATTATTTCTTATCGGTCCTGTGGTTTTTAAGATCACCACAAACAGTAGTGGTTTTCGGGTCATTTTTATAATGAATTATCATGTTGATGTAGACATGAATTTTTGGGAATAACTTAGTACGTAGTTCAAAACTACTTAGTTAATATCTTATCTGCAACCAAGCCAAAACTTACATGCCCCACACTGTATCGTTGTAGAAACTCAGCCAGTTCTTGTCCGTGTACGACTTATTTCTAGCATTTCTAATCATAAAAAAAGAGTAAAGCATAAATGACCAAATATTTCCTAAAGAAACTTTATTGTGTAAAAATACAGCAAATTGTAAGTACCCTTACTTTTTTCGTTTTTTTCGTACGCTCTCAAATTCTTTGTCAACCCTCAACTGTTTTGTTTTTAAACAGTTTGCGATGGTTCTTCTTTTACTGTAATCGAACTGAAATCGATATTTTGTGCTGCCATAAATAATAAAAAATACAAAACAAAATACCTAAAACTATTTAAAAAAACACTACAACAGATATTGTAAAACATGTTGTAAACAACTGTTTTTGTGTTTTTATCAGCATAAGACAGACGCAGCAACAACAGCAACAGCAGCAAATATTTTTTACACAGCCGTTTCTCACATAGTTATGTAGTTATATACTCATATGTTGCTTTTGTAGTTGGTTTTGTTATTTTTCTTTATAAATATTAAATATGGCAAATGCAGCAGCTTCCGGTTTTGATAGCACCAGCAACAACATACAAAAAATAAAAAAAAACAGCATGTCAGCAACGTCTTGAGCAATAGCAGTTTTTTTGCTACAGCAAAGCTGCTTTCTTAGAGGAAGTGTGCTGCATTGCGCAAGCATGTTGTACAGATTATAGGTTAAAAGTTAAAGAACTTAAAGTAAAAAACAATAAGAAATAAAATTGTTTACTTTTAGAAAATAATTTTTCGTTGTAGCGGTGCAGTTCAAAAATACAATGGAAAAACTAAATTGATTGCAATTGTGGAGCATGAGTTGAAAAGTTTGATGGCAAAAATAAAACACATACAGTGCATTTTAAGCTATTTCAGAATGTTTATATAATAAGAAAAATAAAATATAGCATAAAAGTATGCAGTGCTCATTTCATGTTTTTAACTTACACCTTACACTATATAAGCACTAAGTTTTACTGCATACTTTTTGGCTATTCAAATAATACGATTCACTGAGCGTAGTTATTAATGAAGGATTTTGTTACCTAAATGTTGAACTAAAATAACGAACACTATGCTTCCCTTAGTACTTAACAAGAAAAAACGCGCTAAACTCAGCTCATTAAGAATTTAAATTTTCAATTAAATTCTTTAATGGTTCTAAGTAAATTATTTTATCAGCTGTCATTTCCTGCTTGTATAGGACTCAAGTATTTATTTTTAAGATCAAATGGTTTTAAATTATTTTTACAATCAGCCTGCTATGGAAAAAATTTAACCTCTGCAAATAATGAAATTAAATACAATCAGTTTTTTTCCATACTACAAGTAAGATTTTTCACAACATTTGTTGAAATTTCCACCCTTATCTTAACAAAAGGCATAACTGACATTCGAGGCCTCTTCAAATAATTAAAACTCCACTTAAATGTATTTAACGAGAGTACTCAGTGCTTGTCAGTGTCAATATTGACTGACATTTTCATGATTTGTCAACATGTGGCGCTACATTGTGTGCATGTGTTTGTGAAAAATGCATGTGTCAGCGGTTTTATTTTCCTTGCCGCAGGCTCTCATTGAAATTTGTGTGTAAATTGAGTCTATGCAGGTCACCGGGCTACAATGCAATACATACGAGTGTGCGGAACCAGGTCGATTTTTTTTTTGTAGTGTTCTTGTTTAAAATCGTTTAAATTTATTTATTTTCTTTGTATGAAATTATTAAATTAAGTGTTACAAATTTTCATAATGCAGTACCAAATTCTGCGCAGCGAGGCTTTCACACTTGCGACTGGCGTTTTTGCAACGCGTTTATACACAGTCATTATTCCTTTTTTTTTTGCTGACATTTTTTTTATATTTGACATTAGTTGAATTCTTTTTGCTTGACATTAGCTGTGTGTTTCTAAAACATGAAATCGATGTGTTTTCATCTGTTCTACAACACTGGTCTTAACATATTTTTCTGCATGTGGCTTACTTTCCGAATCATTGAGCGAAACTTTTTTTTGTCGAGCTCTCACAACCATACTCACAATTCTGACGACTGACGCTTATGTTCCATTATCAGTCTGACATAGCTATCAATTGCAAAAAACTATAAGTTTTAGGAGGAAAGCATGTAAATCAAACAATTTTTCTCGAAAATTTTCTTTCTTGAATTCATGAAATGTTCCCATTGAGGTAAGTCAGTATCTCTTAAAAATTCAATGAAGCTGGATATTTGGGTAATGAGCTACGCTTTCACTAATGGGCTTACTTTATGAAATAGTCATTTGTTATATTCAAACAAATCGTTTTCTCAGGGTAGCAGACCTGTCACACGTAGTTCTGTCCTAAGTGATAAGTAGGTGGGAAACTTACTTTCTCTCGAACCTTGTATATTATGTACCAAGTCTAATGAATCTGTGTCAAATAGTCGATGAGATATGATGAATTTCAGATTATTTTTATACGGGGGGCGTATCATCGCCCATTTTTTTCCCAACCAAAATATACTAAGAACCTTCCTCAGACCGAGGACTATGCATTCTTTAAAATCTACCAATCTTCACAACGCGCATGTACTCAAAACTGTCTTGTTAATTTTTTGTATAAGAAAAAAGAATCGGTAAATATCAAAGGCGCTTTGGTCCCCTTGAATTTCAGAGAGTTACGCACGATTCTACTTTTTTTATATATACCGACACATATATTACAGTCGTAGCATGCCAACCCGTATTGCGTTATTAGCCAATTTTCAATTGTAGCGAAACCGATTTACGTTTGTGATATGTCTTTATGCCAGATACCACACTTTGCAACAATATAATTGGCGGACAAATTTAGTTCCACCTTAATGGTGAAATCGCAATGCAATATTATTGAAAATTATGTTTTCTCATAGGAAACACTTAGTACATACAAACCTTTCGCAGGATGTTTATATGGCGTTTGATTTGAGTTCATCTCCAAAAGAATCTCCCAATAGTTTTAAATATTTGATCTGATGATTAACATTTGTTTTCAACATCATCCATTGCAAATCATTATTATTTCTAATATCAAAAGAATGTATCTTCACAAGTAAGTATATTAATATGCAATGATGACAAATTTCTTGAGAAAGTACGCCTGCTACAGGATGTCAGCTGCCTGCAAACACAGTCATTTGATTTCCGGTGTCGTGCCTCAAACAATTTCACAACTCAAAATGTACTTACATTGCCTACATATTATGTGTGTACATGCATACGCTTTAGTATATTTCAATAAAAACTTTTTAAAGATTTAATCACAACATGATATTTTGAATTTTAAAATCATTAGGGAAAAAAGTATCGTTTATGAATCAGAATTTTTGAAATTATCGCGTCTAAGATTAAAAAAAAAAACAAAAAAAATCTATACCATAAATATCAAAGCAAATTGTAACTAGTTCGTGAAGTATATTTTTGTATAAAATAAATTAAATTTACTTAATTTTGTTTTACTGAAATAGCGATAAGTTCAAATGATTCCTTTGAAATTTGAGACTAATTAATCATTCTTTCCGTTCCAGCCTGACTAAGCACATAGAGTACAACTAAGATAACTCAAATGAATGTTAGCGTATATAAATTTTATTTAATTCTTAAGAAATTGATATATTAAAGCTATACATAAATGTAATATGCAGATAATCTTTTCAAAAATAAGTTTAATATTTAGCTGGGTCAAGGTTAAAAATTCTTATGGTCAGTGCAAAAAAATTGTGGTTTAACTTTATACAAAATGTACTTTCTATATTATATACCCATCAGAGTTGTAAAAGAGTTCAATAATTTTCAATTGAAATCCATTGAAGACTTTAGACTTTAATGCCTTTTCCATCGTAAATGCATGTAATTATTCTGGTAACATCACATTTTGGATTGGAATCAGGATTGGAAGAATTGTGACTGCATTGAAGTCCGTTCAAATCACTTTGAAGTCGCTGAAGTCACTTGTAGTCATTTAAGCCCGAGTAACACGGAAATTTCAGCTAGTAACATATATATATATCTGGTTTTTCAATGCAGTTTAATTGAAAATAACACAAGCTGTGGTACCAAAGCGACTGATCAAATGCCTAATTTTTTCGAAACTACAAAAAAATTCGATTTTCTCGAAAACGGTGCTATTTTTACTTAACATGATACTCCTTATTCTTATCTATGCTATTGCTCATCTGCTGTTATATGGTTGGACACCCTGTATATATGTATGAAAATACATGGATTTTGGAATTAGTCCAGTGCAGCTGACTTCACGTGTCTTGAGCGACTTCAAGTGACTTTAGCAACTGCAGAGTGATTTAGGGTGACTTCAATGCAATCTTGAATCCAATCTAAAATTTGACGTCACCAGAATAATTGCATTCATTTCGATAGAAAAGGTTGCAGACTTGTGGTGTTGAAGTCTACAGGCGACTTAGTATTTAATTAACTGCAATTTGAATGTGAAATTTCTCATGAATTAAAAGTGAAAATGAATGCACTCTTTCACAGTTCTGATACCCATTACACATAATAATGTTATGCTGATGTTTGTTCTCAAATTTTTCTCATTAATTTTAGATATTTTAAGACATCATATCTACATACACTAATAATTTTTTTTCTTCTATTTCAGGTACGTTTCAATATCAAGAATTTTATTGCATTATCATCTATATCTACTGTAGGATAGGTAAAAAAACTCATAATATTCAATGCGGATATTCCAATTAGGATTTAAATACAGAATATTTTAGGAAACATTTGAACAGCAAACAAATCCAGCATCGCGATTTCAAAATAATATAAAAAATATTATATAAAACTTATTGTACAGTGATGTTATTTCTCCATATTTATCTTAAAAAAATGCTTTCAAACTCGGTCTAACCTTATAAGATTTTTAAAATCAACCTCAATAACACAATTGAAGATTTAAATGGATGATCACTTCAGGAACATCCCCACTTTAGAGCATGGGCACATTGGTCACTAGCCTAAAGCCCCCCAACCAGAGTTGAATATTTGCTAGCACTAGAAGTAGCCCTTAGCTAAGCAAGAACCCGACATGATAAGTTGTTATGTGGATGTTTTTGAATAGAAGTTGGATGATGAATCGATTGCGGATATTCCACGTCTCTGCCAACTGTTCGCAGTATTGACCTTCATTTATGGAAATCTTAAGACATGCCATGTGCATAGCAATATTATAAAGTCCAAACTAGTTTAAAATTGTGTTCATCTTCGGAATTAGTTGGATAAAATCACACAAGAAAGTGTACTTAGGACATGGTAACTTGTTTTTTTTTTACAAGTCTCACAATGAAGTTAACTCCATCAAATACATGAAGGGTCTTCATATGTTACGTTGTCTTATTTTCTGTTGATTACTAAAAAATAACTTGCCAATTCTTAGCAAAAGTGTTTGATATCATTGCTTAGAAGTAAGCAGCAAAATCGTAAATTTTTTGTCTACACAGATCAGAGCCAATGTTTAGTATCGTACGGCTTATCAGATTTAGTAAAGGCTGGACAGTTTTTTTTGGAACAGGCCGAATAATTAAAATATTTATTAAATATGTCACATTCAATATAATAAAAATATCAAAAGATTTATATAATTTCAATGGACTGAGCTTTAGCTATGAACGTTTTGGACAGATTTTTAAAATAAAATGCTGTAAATTCAAATTCAATATTCACCTGAGTAGGAGTTCACTGTACAAATTTCCGCATTATTTTGTGTTGTAATGCTAAATATGTTACAACGAAAAACTCAGGCATGAATTTTAAATATTTCTTAGGAGAATATCCACCTTTGCCATTATACAAATGAGAACAGACATTATCACAGCAAGGTATCAATTGCAATTTAATTTCTTCTATAAGAAAGAGCAAAATTTCTACGCGGAAAAAGTCACCTCTTGGCATTTGCACAACAAAAACGAAGCTCAATATCTAAAGCAGTTTTGACAGCAGCTATCAATGATTTTATTATTTTTTTATTATTCCTGAATACAATTATGTTACGGTGTATGCGCTGCTTTGTTATTGTCATAATTTCAATATTCTCCGGCACGCACTTTTCCCCACCTTCAAGGATATTTGATACGCTGCTTGTATAAGTTTTAATTTTTTTTTTTTTTATTTTTTTTTTTGGAATTATTAGTATTCAGAATGTTTATGATATTCAAGAGATATGGCTTTGAAAATTTTGAAATCAGACTTAATATTTCCCCTTAAATATATGCATCAGTGATGGCATTCGGATGAAAATGCACTGAAAAGAGACTGGAAATGTACTTTATAGAAGGCTTATATACTTTCTTTTTTGTCTTGAACCCACAATTTTACAAAAATTTACGAAAGTTTTCAAACAAATTACTTACAAAAAAAATTTCCTCACCTTGCCCATTTCAAAAACTCTAGCAAAACGAGATACATTTCACGTACTAAATTACAAAATCTACGCATTGCGATTATTTTAATATTTTCAATTACTAAAAAAAAGTTAGTTTTTATAAAAAGTTATTACTAGTATCCTACAGATTGCGATTATTTTCATTTACTAACAAGTAATGGTAATTATTATAAATTGTTCAATTGTGATATTAATTCCCCAATTGTAGTAAATATCCGAAAAATGTAGTGAAAATTCGAAAAATCTACAAAAAATCCGAAAAATGTACCGAATGTACTGAAAACTTGTCGAATGTGCTGACGTCGATTTTTCAGGACGCAAATGTACCGAAAAAAAGACAAATGTACCGAAAATGCCATCACTGCTGTCAGTTACATTCAATATGGTTTGCAATTTAATTATGGAGAGACACATGATTCACGGTTGTTGTATCAAAACAATCGTGCTTTTATTGCACCTTATATATAGTGTAGTTCTAACATTTTTGGATTATCACAACCTGCCTAGTGTGCTTGTTGTTCATCGAAATGTGGACAGCTTCAAAAACAAACTTTCGTAACGCAATTTTTGCAATTCAATAAGACAAAAATCTGGTAAAATTGACAAAAGTGTTGATGCCGTTCTGGCAAGTGTTGATAAATCACCAAATTTATCGATTTCAAGGTATTCTCAATAATTTGGAATACCTGTCACAACAACTTGGCGTCATTCAGTGGTCAAATTTGTTACAACGCAGGAATATTATCCAAATTCTCGGAAACACCGTGATTTGTTGGTTTTGCCCTAGAGCAGCTTGAAAATAATTATAAACTTTTTGCCATTCCGATACACCGCAAATAAGTTACATTTCGGCGAACACATAGATTGAGTATAAGTTTTACGCTTGCTATTGTGCCTTAAATTGCCAAGAAAGCTTGCAGCGATGCTCCTGTAAGAAGAGTGTAATATCAAATGAGTTATAAGGACACAGAACTGAAAAGTAAATTTCTACTTTATTTCATTGATTTTCAGCAGATCTATGCATAAAAGGAAATATATCAGGCTAACAAATTATCTACTAACTGGCTAAAAAGGCGCTGATGATTCCATTTAGCATTGGATGAAACTAGTATAATTAGCTTCAGACCATTTCTTGTTGTATTTATATCTGTTTTCTGTAATTTTTTTTTTTTGTGTTTACACTCGTTAGATTTATCTAATTTACCTCTGTAAGGAGTCCGAGATAAGAGGCGGCTATTTTAGTGATACTTTTTTTAGAACATTATTACATCGGGTGAACTTAAAAATGAGATAAAGAATATTACTGTCTAAGAAAACACATCTCCGCTTAATTGAAAAACCTTTATAAAACATCAACAAAGATCTCGGCTTGTGTACCTAGAAACTCAAGTGAATTCTCATAAAAATGGCTGTATGCCTTGATATACTCCAATGTTCATAGTTGAGTTTAAGAAAAAACCTCTTAGTGTTATATATTTCTGACAATCTGCATATTTCCAAAAGTCATTTTCTAAATTATGTAACCAAATAAATATAACTTTCAATTGAAAAAAAAAAATTGATTTTAACATTGATTAACCAAAAATATTTTCAGTTACTAAAACCTTACGTTATGGCTCCCCCTAATTGGCATATAAATGTTATAATCGTTGCTGGACTCTGCTTTCTTGTTATTTATTTTTATCGAAGAAATTTTTACGCCAACCTAACTTATTAATAAACATGTAATTTAAAACTATCACAACAACAATAAGTAACCATAAGCAATGCATTGAAAAGCAATTATTTACATATACCAACGAACATTACAACAACATTAACAACTGATATCGGTATGGTGGAAAAAATGTGCGTTAGTTGTTAATGCCATAAGACACTGCATTTTGGAAAATATAATACGAAATTTATGTTATAGTAAGGGACACCTTTTTTCATGCTCAATTCACACAGGTAATCTGAGCCTTCTGACGGCGGTTGCACGCATGATTGACTGATTAGCGTTGGTCAAGCTGGGCCATGTCAAAAACGATGACGTTCAACAGACTGAGTTTTGTGTAGGAGAAAGATAAAAAAAATAAATAGTTTACTTAGTTCAAATCAATACGTCAGTGGAGATATGACTTTATGCTGATTGTACGTGTGTGGTATAAGCCAGGGGCTTAATTAAAGCTATTAATTACATTTTCTAATGGAATAATGTATTATATAAATTGTTTGATTTAAGTAAGTATTTATTAAGTAAAATATTTTCAAACTGAAATATCTACGGATTTTGGGAAAATATACTTCGAAAACTTCAAATATTCCGTAACAATTACAGTCGATGTAGTACTTTCTAGTGTCACTTAACGCTTTCCCAGTATTGCATTTAAAAAGTTTTCATACGTGTGGGAAGTGCCACGCAACCAAGTCCAAGGCCGATCAATTCGTGCGCAGTATTATTACCGGTATTTATATAAATGTTGGTTGTATGTACTCGAACTGCTCTCTTCGTAAAACCAAAGAAAATAAAATTAACAGAGTTCGCAATCTCAATAAAAATGTTCAATCTACGGAAACATCATACCCCACTCAAAAATTCACTTAAAAAATAAATATGCTTTGACAGATTAGAACGGGGTATATGTAATGTTCCCTCGAAATAATGTTTTAGAATGCAAAGTTACACATACGCCCACTTGTTTAAAGTGACTTTTTATTTGCCTTCGTATTGTCGGAATTACTCCTTGCATTTGTTAATTTCGGCTGCATTTACGGGATTAACACTTTTGCTACAGCATTTTTAAATTGAAGTTAAAATGGGTAGTGATACGCTCATTTGTGCAACTCTGTATGGTGCTTTTAATTTCCTGTTATAAGGGATGTATCATGCCCCTTTGTTATATCGAGTTAATATTATTACTCATAGTTAGACATGCCCAATGCTAAAACTCTTCAAATATCCCGTAGCCAAAGAGATAGATTTCGAAGTATTTTCAGATATATTTCGGCGGTAGGGATTTTCATATACCAATTTTACCCATTTCCTAATTCAAGTAATATAACTGACGTATGTTTCAGCTGTGTGCCGAATTTCAGCACACAGACGTTGTTTAGCCAAAAACAATCATTCAAGACCGCTTTAGGAATTGTTTTCCGATCAAAAAAATAATAATGCTGAAATCGTTTTTAAGAGTTCCTTTTGCTCTTTAAATCCCTCTAGGCTGATTTTTATTTTCTCCATAGATTTTGACACGTCCTGACGTACAGCATAAGTGGAACAAAATCGCTAGCTAAATTTATCGAAACAATGCTGCGAATGATTCGATAAACATAATTTCAAAATTATCAAATAGCATTGAAGATTATTAAAAATCACAACAAAAAGTACAGAAATATCGAAAAGTGTCGATATATATCGGAAAGTAAATAAATCGATTAGTTTGTAAAGATTGAAAAGCTTCGATTATAACCGAAAAATAATAGAAAAGTCGTCTTAAATCGAAAAGTGTCGATTAGTATCGTTATGAGTGGTCATAATTCCCAAAAATATTTTGGCGGGCTATGATATGGCATCTTGTTAAAGACCGCATCAACAAAAATTCATTTAAAAAGTACAAATGTAAATTAGGCGCTAACTCGTAGTTTTTAAATACCCAGCGCATATCTACAAACTCTAACTACTTGTTGAGTGCTATACTTTATCACTAACAAACAATTAGTTCAAATATATCACTCACAGATACAAATATCATTTCCATAAACATATTTACGCATGTGACCATGACATATCGCCTTAGACTAAATAAATACGAAATTTCTGACCTAATACGCTCCCACATAAATGACTGGCTGACGTACAGTTTCATGCATGGCTGATTACCGGCCGAGTCATTGCTTTTAACCTTAAATTAATGTAATAGATCAGCAAATAAAATGTGGCAACGAGTGAAAAAGCAGAGAAATAGAAAACAAATTAACATTAGCGTAAGAAAACACATTGGGTTAATGCCAGGTACAAGTCTACCGAAGAGATAACATAACCCATAATTACGCATATAGGCGGAAAATTATAAGCGGAAAAACAACAAAATAACGTGGAAAAATGCTAGAGACGAATTTTTATGCCTAGAAGTTTAATAGCAAGAAATACACCGTCATAAAAGTTGAAACCCACAAGAAAGGTTGCAATGAGAATGTGATTAAATAGAGGGAAAAAATTTTTGTTTACGACTATTGACAGTTGTCATTGTAAGAGCTAAAGACGAGCACTTAAATGTCAGAATGCTTTCATTGTCATGTTGACAGTACGAGGCGCATTAATGAAAAAGCGTGAAACGTTAAAATTTTTTGTGGTTTTTTCAATTTGTAGGTTTTTTTTCTTTTTTGTTATTTGTCAGCATAAATTACAGCGGAATTAAAGAATTTTAATTTAAAAATTAAAATTTTATTTTCGGTTTTATTGTTTTTCATGGAACAAAAAAAGAAAATCGCTTTCAAACTTGAGCGCCCCTTTTAATCGCTAGTGCCAGTGCAAGTGACAGCAGCAGTGTATTTGCATAAATGCACACTGAGTAGTATTTTTTAATTGCATGAATTTTATGATTTCATGAAATGTTTACACTTGAAATGAGGTTTAAAGTTAATTTCACTTTTCAAATTAAATTTTCATCTTCACTTACTAATACGAGTGTACCTAAGCTTAATCTTAAAGAAAAAGTTATATACCTAAGGAGCAATGACATAAGTAATTAGAAGCAGTAGCGACAAATTGGCATTTGATTTTATTGCATAAGTATTTCGAAATTAAATACTAAAAAACCTTTTTTTTTTTTTTTTTTATTTCAAATGGAATTTAAATTTTTTTTGTAATTTAGTTGACCGATTAAAATAAGAGAGTATCTTCTAACGTTTGCAGTGCTTATTTATCTCAGTTTATCAATTGGTTTACTGGTCTCATTAAAAGCTTTGCATTACAGTGGCTTAGAAACTTTTTCGCCAGACCACCTATCCAAATTACCTCAGTAATGGAAGAGATATTTATTGAGTTCAGTTTGATAGAAAATATAACTCTAACTTTTTCGCATTCTTTATAAAAATTCTCGAGAAATTTCGTCCGACATATAATTCTATGATTGCTTGTTCTTTGTTCTTTTGCTTAAATGATATATTTTTTTTTTACTATACCTCTTCCTATCAGTTCGGCGTTACAAAGATTAAAAATGCTTTGTAAATAGTTTGACCGGACTATCCTTTTAAATTCATTTTCCGATGTATTTCACACACATTTCAAACTTCAAAGCGAATATATGCATATTGGAAAAAAAAAAAAAAATTTAAGCTGTAATCCAGCAGCTACAGAAATGTCTAATTCAGTTCCATACTCATACAAATTTGACCAATTTTCAGTACATTTTCCAAACTACAGACTTAAAAAGTAATATCTGTCTATGTCATAAAACCAAAATGCCTTAACTCGAGATCCTGTTAAAAGAAAATTCTGTGGTGATATTTTACCTGAAGTTTCATTATATTAAAAGAATACGGATGCTTAAGTTAAATCTGCTGCATATAGAAAAAGACAATAAAGGTGGCATACACATTGGAAAATAACTGGAAAATATTGTTTTTCAGAAAAAAATGTGAAAATATTTAAATAAATATTTTTTATTTAAATAAATACTTTATGTTGCCCTGTAATGATAACTTACACTTGAAGTCCCGATATAGAGTTTTGCAAATAAATTTCTGGATTTAAATGTGAGACGATACAAAAAATTTTTATTTTTTTCAACACAAGAGGCGTTGCACAGCCCATCTTATTATTGAAATTTACTTTTGCAGGTAAATTTTTATATATGCATTAAGTCTCATTCATCTGCATCAAATAGTTGATAAGATATGATGGGCGTGGCATCGCCCATTTTTTCCAAACCGAACAATGTTAAGTATATTTTAGAGACCATAAGAAACATTTTAGCAAATATTAAAATCTGTTGTCAGATAGTAGGCGTGGCACCATCAGTTTTTTCAAAGAAACCTACTTTTGCTCGTACTCTTGATATATGCTAAAGTTCATTCATCTGTAACATATAGCTGAAGAATAGTAAAAATTTCATTCAGTATCTGACTGTCTATGGTATAAATATATGATTGTGTTCCTGAAAGTCTAGTGGTTTTTCTGTTATTTGGAATCAACCACCGAACACTCGATTTGTGTATGTATATGCTACCGCCCAAACAAGTTTTTAGTATAAAATAGATTTTCCTAGGCCAAACTAGTTCATCCGAGGCGTTTCAGGACGAATCAGTCTAGCCTAGAATGAATTGGAGGTATTATTAACTTTAACGGCCTCGCTCCCGATGTTCTTGAAATTTTAGTATGTTAGGGAAAGTGAGCGGCCTTTCGCTGCGACTCAGGGCTTGCATCCCCCAAAATATGTCCAATGACGGCTTTCGGCCGTGATTCACTATACTTTATCCAACACGGCCTTCACTAAGGCACCGGCGTTGAGGATATATTTAAAGGTGTAAATTCTGAATCGCGGCTGAAAGCCGCCCAAATACCCTAACACTCTAAAATTTTTCTAGGCTAAACTGGTTTGTTCTAATACACTCCGGATGAACTAGTTTGGCCAATGAAAAACTATTTTATCCTAATAACTAGTTTGGCAGGTAACATACACATATTGATAGATTGCCATAGATTATTCAACCTAATTAGAAATTCAGTGGTCTTACCAATATCTTTCAGAATGACTTTTTCAAATCACCAGTCAAAAAAAGTTATACCCTTACTGTAAACTAAAACGTCAAGAAGAGAAAGGGTGCAAAACATGCGAGCTATATTATAAGAAATATGAAAAAACAATTCTCGCAAGTTCACCCTGTGCCATTAAATCATTTAAATTATAATTACTGCTGCTGCAATCAATTAAAAGAAATGCTTCGAATAAAAAAAAAGAAACCCTACAAACTATTACTATTATTATCATAAATTTTCTGTCAGAAATATACAAGTCACATAATTGAACCCTTTAGAAATTTTAATAGATGCTAACAATAGTAACAAGCAGGCAGTTAAATAAAAAGACCATTCATTAAAAACTTGTGCCTCATTTCTTATTTTTATTTGGTTTTCGACTACAACACCCGCCCCTGATCTCAGCTCATAGTCAATTTGTATACTAATAACTAACACGCCTACTACTACTTTGATTTATTTTTACTTTTTTTTATTTCTTGCATATAATAAACGCACTCACTACTTACTACTACCTACACCATTCTTACCTTTTGCTGTATGATGTTGTACCTTTAAAGTTTTTCCCTAATGTAAAATTTTGTCAAGTCATTGCTTTAATTTTAACAACAATCAGTACAGCAGTAACATTTTCCTACTCAATCCATCTATGTTTTTTTATTATAATGTTTTTCAACTAGCACATTCTTGTTTTTTTCCAAATCCCCTATAATTTTCGCCATGTCATGCTTTTTAAAAGTTTTATGTCTGGCAGCAGTTAACCATCTTCTGAAGTTACTGCTCAGTTTGGAGTTTTTTTTTTTTTTTTCAACCGTATACGCTACATACTCAATATTTTGACATGGCCTTAAATGGCTGCGGGTGTTGTTGTTTTTTTCTTTAATTTAGTTTTCTTTTAAGTATATGCTTTTAAAATTAAATAACATGTTTTACATGCAACTGCTTGTTAGTTAAAAATTTTATGTTTTCTTTTCGTCATTTTATTTTTGAGATTAAGTAGCTAAAGTAGCTATTTTAGCAAATAGCTGCGATCATTAACTGTCATTTCCGAGACAGAAAAAAGAAGGGCGCGCCATTGATTTATTTTGCTTTGTGTGTTGGATATGTTGAGTTATTTGGTTGCTTTTGTTTGTTTTATATGAAATTTTAATTGATTAGCATTAAAAGCTTCCGTCAAGTTTTTGTTGGCTATACAAATCATCGTTTGCATGGGAGTTTCTTTTTAGGGTGCGATCATTGTGTATCAAAGTTAATGTATGAGATTTTTATTAATAGCCGCTTAGTTGGTATGTTTAGCACAAATGCATAAATTAAGTGCTGCATGCCATATTTTTTTTTTTTTTTGTTAAAAGATTACAAAACCTTTTAGCTGGAGTTATGTGAAAAATTTTTCTTATATTTACCATGAAAATAATATGGAAATTACAGTCCCTAATGTGCTGTTAAATATATTCAATTCCAAGTTTTTGACACACAGCAGATTTGTAAAAGATCGGACGCTTTCCTCATATATAAATATGTTTATTTGGAGCATTTAAATGTAAAGAAAAGTATATATTTCTTTGAAAAATATTTTGAGTAAAGGTCGCTTCGAAGATCAGTAAATTTTAAAATCTGGAATACATACGACCTGAATAATTTTGAGTAAGGACTATTTGGTTATTGAGTTTTGTTCGAAGTGCGCTGCACTCTTAATTCCTTCCAAAAAGAAGAACCTAAGAATGTTCGACGAAAACGGACAGATTTGTTGCCATTTGTCGGCCATTCAAAAATTTTGCACCGTGACAGTGCTTCATCATATAGTTGTCATAATTGTCAGAGCCATTGAAAAATTCTAAAATTTTGTAATTTTTTTCATTATTTATCTTGTCAGATTCTGTTGTATATTTCGTACTTCGACTTTCAACGCCACTTAAGTATTATATTCTAAAGCTATAAACAGTACCAGATTAACTTGGTTTTGAAGTATATGATATGGAAAACGAATGCGTTTTCAAATTTACACAACAACTTTTGTAATATCATATTTTTCAAAAAATGTTCTCACAATCACAATGGAAATATCAAACTTTAAGGTTTAGTCTTAACATAGTTAATTTATATACAGAATATTAAAATTAAATGCTTTTGAAGTATTCAAAACGCGTAGCTTAAATATTTTAATGCTGTGCTTGACTTTTGTTGACATTTATGGAGCGCATTTCTATCGATCATCAAATTGATGCAGGTAATATGATCACTAATTTTTTGTAGTCATCATTATTTTGTAAAAGTATTTCAAACAAAAGTTTTAAATTTCATATTGATTTGTTTATTATGTTTCACATCATTCAACTTCAGTGAACATAATCTTATGCAACTTTACGATTGCCAGCTGCAAGATCAATGGATAAGTGCAAGTTTTTATTATGACAAGCGAAGATCAATGGCTGCTCATCAATTTTGGTTAACAATAAGCTTCAATAATTTTAATTGAAATATTAGAAATATTTTTAAAGTAAATCTGAGGGAAAATCAATTTGTGTATACAAACTTAAAATTTCATATATTGCACTTGTACACAAACTTATAGTTCATTTCATTTTAATGCTACACTCACTAAATTGAAAAAAAGTGTTTACTTGTAAAGGAAAATAATTAATATATGCTCGTACTATTACCAGAAACAATGTTAACACATTCCTGACTGCTCACAGAACGGCCAATACAATTTTGATAAAATTTAGTGCAGAGCTTATATTAAGCCATAGAAGTTGTCAGATAAAATTATTAGTTTGTAACTTTCTGAGTACCTGAGGTATGGCATGGGTATTTAAACAGGCAGAAACTGTTTCTAAAAATGCTTGTTTTTGGGTAAAATGAAAAAAAAAATTTCTTTATTTTGAATTCTATTCTTATTGATATTTATTATATTGGGCTTTAGATATTTTCATTTTAATGGGACAAACAACATTACAGTAGCCTTCGAAGAAATTGACCTACAAATTCACGTTGCATTTCAAGCAACCAAATTTTATTTTACCGCCGATAACACCGCCTTTACTCACGTTCACTCAAGTATCGAATTTGAAGATCACCCATTTCTTTGCACATTTTTGCCAAAAGTAATGTCATTTTCATGCGTCAATTGCATTGGTGAAAATTGGCCAAAACCATTTTTTTTTTTTGGGCTAAAAATTTAGTTTTTGATCCCTACCATCTGGATTTTAGATGATGTGCATTGTCGTTTTCGTGCAAATATTCGGTTTAAAATCAGCTAGGAATCTCGTTATCATGATTTATTATTTATTTATTGTCGCCTTAGTTGTGTTTGTCTGGTGAAATAATAATAAATTTGGCGCTAACTGAATTTCGTACGTTATCAGTCCAAACTTCCTCCTTTTGTCCCCAAATCGTAGTCAAAAGCACTTTAAATAATTTCGGCACGGCAAAGGAATTTGATTTGAATATTGTGTCTTCTTCAATTTTCGTGGCATAGAGATTCCAATGCGGCAACATCGATAAACTGCAACTAGAACTTTTCTAAACTGTTTCCAGTCAAGGGTATCTAAATACCCGAGAGTCTGGAATGGGTTAAAAGAGAATATCCTCTATGAAATTAACGCACAGAAACATCAGCTTCACAGTCAAAATATTACTCAATTACTGATAGACCGCAGGTCCGGATCTTATCGGCAAAGGAATTTTTGAGTTCGGGAAGTCTTTAAAATTTAATTGCCACTACAATAGCCACAAATTAAAATTAAGTTTTTCCATAAAATACTCTTTTATGAAATTATTCGAAAGTGTTAAAATTAAATAAATTTGTTACGTATTAATCTTGATGTCGGCTCTTTTAATGCTTTATATCATTCATATGACTGTTTTTTGGAATCACGAATATACTGCAACATTTTTATTGATTTGGCTTACGAAATTTTGTTTGTAACACAAAATTTAAGGAAAACCATTTGTTCAACTGAATATTCCATTGTAAAAATCACATGGCAGTATGAATAACAGAAACAGCAACCGTAGACACGCTGAGTGACAGATCGCGCTCAATTTCCGCGTGGTAACTCAGTACAGTGCTGTTAATATACAAACAGATATGACGTGGTCTTTTTTTTGAATAATAAATTCCGACAACTTTTTACACAAAGCAGAAAAAAAAATATAAACTTTTTTTAAATAAACAAATATTTTTCAAAAGTTTTTCTCACAAATAGCGATCAAGCCAGCACTCATTAGTCGTTACCAAAATATCAATTACTTTACACTAAAATTATGAAAATTGTCAACATCCTGTCACAAATTTTTACCGTTACGATTTCAGCTAATTCATGTCAATTAAATGTCATTTAATTTTTACTCTTACCAAATTTTTCTTTAAAGAGGAAATAAAAAAAAATTTAAGTCACTAAAGAAAAGTCTACAAAAACACTATGCCGATCATTAAATGTCATTACACTTGCGACCGCTCTGTAATAATTTCAAAGCTCTTAAAAGCTTTTATTGTTTTTCTTTCTTTTGCTACTTTTGCTGTTAAGACATACATATTTGTCGTTAATGACAGTTTATCAATCCCGACGAGCTGTCATTAACATGACTTGGAAACAACAGCACAAATAGTGGGCGTATAAACATATGCTGTAAATTAAATCACCAAAAATAAAATGTCTGTGAAGACCGCGAGAGCACTTTTTTTTCTTTTGAAAATCAGTGACTACAAAAAAAACTTTCAATGAAGAAATATAAAAATTCACTAATTCATGTAGTGCTGCCAGAAAAATATTTGTAACCGTTTTGATTTGATTTTGTATTTAACTTCCCCAAATTTTATTAAAATAATGCGAACACTTAAACCAACATCACATGAGCAATTCGTCCCCTTTCACTATATGCAGTTTTTATTGAATTTTTGCCATAGACTTCTCTTGGGGTAAAGTCATGGGCTTGGTGATTCCCATGATCAGCACATAGATATTAAGAATGTTCGAAGTAATCTGTGTAGTTTTGCAAGTTAGAAATCAGAGGTTTATTAAAGGTCTTTAATTTCTATGCACAAATCCGAATACCGACTACTTTGCGAGGCATTGTAAACGATTTTCTCAAATCTTTTTTGAATTGTAGACAATTTTTTTAAAAGAACTGAAAAAGTACCATAAAATTAGTCGCAAATGCTACAGCATGGTAAGCATGTTCAAGTAGTTATATATATCGTTGGAAAGGTATTGAAATAAGCTATTCAAATTAAATTTCAATAGCTACAAAGTTTCCTTTGATATTTCAAAATTGCGCAAAATTATCTATAAAACGTGCGACCATATCTGACAATCAGTTCAAAAGTAAGGCCCCTATGATTTTTTAAATTTTGGAAACCAAGAGCTATTGTTCTGCTAAAAGTGTTACTTTTAAGTCCACCCAAACCGAAGACGTCGTGCCGGACCGGCTTTCACTTAGACGTTACTTGAAATAAAAGAGCTTTGCTATTATGCTAAAATTATGTTTTATAAATATTTATTGATCTTTTTAATGCCGCTACAGTATGTTTTGAAATTTATAACTTAAAAAAACTTTTAAGACAAACAACAACATTTAACTTTTTTTACAGTTTTCGTCCACAAGAAAATCTTCCAATTTTTTCTGCAACAAACGTCTTCCTCTATTCAGCTGTAACATCCCTTTCCTGTATGGTCGTTATTACTTTTGCCTTAACCCATATAGTACCAAAATATATAGCTTACTTTTTTTGAATAATTATAATGGGGTGGTAAATTGAGTGAAAAAAATGTCAGAAAATAGATTTGAGGTCGATCGGAAAATAATTTTTTTAAGATAATTTTTTTTAAACTTCCTCTTAACCTAAAAAACAGGGCGTAGTATGGAAAAAAAAATTTTAAATAAATTTTAAAATATTAAACCATTTAAGCCTTCGAATTTTGTTTTTATTATAATGTACATACATACATTTTCGTGATTTGTTAACGAATCAAAGGTACGTTACGGGTTAATCTCAATGCCCATAGTGAGCAAAACAGTTTGCTAATAAATTTTTATTTAATTTCCACAAATTATTGTTTGGTTAATCTGGCAACACCACAGCCTTGAATGATATTAACAATAATTCCGACAAAAACTCAAAGACAACAAAAATCTAAAAACAACAATATCCATCTAATATGACAAGAATATTAACAGCAACAACGAAAAACATTTATGCCTTGTCAATTTCTCGTCTTACAGTTGGTTCTTTTGTTATTTTAATGTTGATCGCATGCAATAAATATACCAAGGGATTTATCACTCTTGTGCGTTAACAGCAACAAAACATGCAACATTGCAGGGAAATCAGCAAAATAACAACGGCATGTTGCTGCAATATTTTAACAGCGCTTGTTTTTGTTTATCTTGCGCAGAGCGTTGTTGCCATAAAATTGATCGCATGCATTTGGCATGATCACATGATCGATGTTGCACACATTTGCTGTGGTTGTTGCCAGAGATTTATCTCTAAAGCACACATTTTTCTGTGTGTGACATTATTTTATGTTTGTCACTTAAAGATAAAGAAAACAGCGATTTTTATTAAGAGTCGAAGTAATTTGACAGTTGTTGCCATATTGCATGCACATGTTTTTTTTTTTTTTTTGACAATCAAAAATTAGGCAACCAACAGTTTTTAAGTATTCGAAATAAACAGCTAATTAATGCGTCCCCTCTTAAAAAAAAAAAAAAACAAACATAAAAATCTAAACTTTAGTCAGATATTAACACGATGTGCTTTGACAGTTGCTTTGTGCAATTAATGCAAATGTCAAAAGTGTACTTACATATGTCAAAGCTGACATATCAAACGTTAATTGCCATTTGAAAATGTCAACTTTTCCTGTGTTTGTACTGTACAAAAGTTTTCGCTAAAGCTTTTAAGCTCTTACAAATTTACAGCTTAAGCAACTTTGCACTTTTTAAACCTTTTGCAACTTTTAAATTTTTTACATCAGTTTTTGTTTGTGTTGGAGTTTCCCAATTTTATTTTTTTTTTTCGAATCCCTTAAGCTTAAGCCAAAGCTACTTAAGTGCAATTTAAATAAAAATTTATTTTTTTCACATTTCCTTGCTGCCAGCTACCTCATGGGAGCGAGTAGAAGGGAAATCATTAATCATTCAACTTTAAATTTGGCATTAAAAAACAAAAGTTCACCAAAAAAGCTTAGGAAAAAAAAGTTTTTCACAAAAAATAAAAAACAAAAGCAAGGACAGCAAACTTTTTTTATTGCATATCGTTTGCTAACAAATGAATTTTTTTTTTTTTGCAAATTTACATATTGCACCCGAAAATATTTTGTGTCCTTTATATGCAGTGCCTGTGTGTCGGTCTGTCTGTCTGTCTTTTTCACACTAACACTGCAATTTGCATTTGCTAATGTTACTATCTCGCTCTAATAGTTTTTAGCTGGTATGCAAATGTAAAATTTATTGATTGGAAAGTTGTAATTTTTTCGTTTAATACTTGATTATTTTACAGCTTTGTTTTTTTTTTTCTAGAAGCTATTGAAAATATTTTATTTTATTTAAAAATATATATTATATTAATATATATATATATATATTAATAAATTTTGTCATCTATGGTCGATGATAAGGAAAAGTAGTAGTGTTAAGGCAGATTCAATTGAGTAGGTTCTTATTTTGCTCACCAATTTGGGCATGACAGTAACATGTTCGATTCATTTCAGACGGCATTTTACTCACTCACGAGATCCCTTATATGAACGGAAAATATCTGAACCGCTTGCCGTAATCTAAGAAAAACAAAAAGTCGATAAAATAAGGAAATTTTCGATAACTTGCTTGCATTAGAAAGGTTTTGTAGGATTGTAAAAATCCCATTAAAGTAGTAAAGTATCGAAGTTATACGAGAAAAATGTGAAAATGCCGAAAAGTATGGAATAAAGTTCTCTAATCGCTCCAGTTTTCGAAATATTCTAATCTAAAAGTGTAAAAACACGATTTTCTGCTATATGTAGGGGCATAATACACTTCGAACTAATCTTTCTCATCAAAACTACAGCGCTTGAAAATATTACTTTTCCTCAAAAAACCACCATAAATTATTTCGACCTTTTGTTTTTCTCCGAAATAAGTAGAACTATCCTGCCTTAAACCGCAATTTTGTGCCTCACCTCTCATTTCTGTTACATATCTTCACCAATGTGGTTTTTCTAGCACACAATTTATCACTTTATTTTCGGTATCACAAAGGGATACGACTTTGCCGTCTAATATTTTATGTCTGGCATTATCTCCTGTTTCATGCAAAACATTTTTCATGTCTACTATTTTGCTTTCCTATTGTCATACGCCGCTACTGTTGAAAAATATTAATTAAAATTCTGCATAAATTTCTGCGCCAAAATGTATGCAAATATTTTTAAACTTCCCTTCAACTCGAACCGACCGAGGCGACACAAAACTGAAATGAAAATCGAACCTAATTCCCAAATACTTTCAGAGGACTGACGCGTAAAAGTGAGGGGGAGTGAGAGTGAGAGAAAGAGGTGTTGTACTGAACTACTCACTGAAACTAAACTGAAAAAGCGGCTGCCACCAACACTGCAACAGCTGTTGGCAATAAAGTCAAAAATTATTTTTTGGTTGCATAATTTTGGGCTGCTTTTTGTGCCGGGTTTGTATAAAATGTAGTAAAGTTTTTAATTTATAAGATTTTTTGAAAACTTTCAATGCTTTTGGGGTGGTCAGGGAAGAAGAGTAGTGAAATCAATATTTTAGAAATTGTTGCGAATGGTGTAAGAGAGAAAGAGAGAGAGCTAATTTGCGGTGGTATAAAATGTGTGTTAGATGGAGTAGTTTCATGAAAATAACTGTTGTTCCATTCGAAAGTTTCGCAAGTTTTTGTAAAAGTGCTACCCAGCAGGAATTTTAAGTGCTACTGATGAGGAAGCATAGGCGAGCAAGCTTTTGAAGGAATCACAAGTGGAGCACTTCAAACATGAGCGCATTAAAGTTTGTTCAAAACTCACTACTTAGTGAAAGTTGGCACATACCACATTGACTATGCATCCCTGGTACCTTACTTTACTAGCTGCTTGGTAGTTTGTGATATTTGCATGTGTAGGTTGGGTGTAAGTACAAATTTTGGAAAATATTTGAGTTTTAGAATTTTAAGCAAACATTTTTACTTGCTTTCACTGTCACTATGTTTGCGTATGTGTGAGTTTGTGTGTATAGCAGATTGCATGTGGAAGTGCAAGTGCTTGTGCATAAACTTTGCTAAATATTTGTACGCGTATAATTGCAAAATTTTTACAAAAAATTATGACAGCTATGTGTACGCAACGTCAAAGTGATAAAAAAAAGAGCTGTGCAAATATTTTGTAATATCTTTTTAGAATTTCAAACTTTTACCAAATCATATCGAAAAGAATGCGCTTTTTACTTAATACTAAGATATGGATATTCATATAAAAAATCTATTTCCTGGACTATTCAATCCTTTAATACTTTTTAATGAAAGCGGAGATGCATTAGGAAATACTCACTTGCTTGATTAGACAGATGGTAATGAATTCTTGCTACTTCTATTACTAGGAAATTTAGTTATTTCAAATAAGCTCTTTTTAAACTAAAAATGTTACATTATGATCAGTGGTGTAAATTCGGTAAGGATGGGGAGGGCAGTGCCCCCCTGCCAAGGATCTGATACTTCAATACATCAATTCAATAAAACCATTTCATAGTGGTTGAACTATAATTTTCTCTGCCCACCATCAAGGTTTTTGTGAAGTGACGCCGCTGATTATAATGGATGAAATAAAACTGCATGAAATACTCCCTTACTTGATAAGACTTATGGTAACGCGTTGTTATTAATTCCTTTATTTGTATGAAATAAAATAATATTAACTATGCTGTGACATGAAACCCCCTCCCCGCCCTACTTGGTAAGACAAATGGTAATGAATTCCGTTTATTTTCTTCACTTTGATTAAAAGTAAAATTCGAAACAGCAGTAAGTTACATGAACGTTTATTGAAAAAAAGATATCGGTGTAGATTTTTCAGTGTTTTGCAACAAGATCTGGTGGCAGACTTTTAGTAGTGCATAAGGTGCAGTTGTCCAAATGCAAACTAAATAGTTGTTTTTATTTAATAATGCTATTTGTAATTTCAATTTATTTTTTAGAGTATTTTTTGTTATAAAAATTTTTATATAATTTTCTTGAAGAATTTTTGAGTACTGACAAAAAGTTTTAAGTCAAAATTCAATAATTTAAAAGCAATAAAGTATTTTATTATTTTGTACAGTATTTCGTTAGGGTGTCGTAGTGAATGTATATGTGTAACTATGCAGACACTACAGACTTATAGCATTGCGTCAACCAAAACTGATATTTTTGATTTGTAAATCCTTAGCCTTAGCACAATCTAAATAGAAATTAGACTTGGTTTCTGAGAAATTTTGATGTTGATTCCACATCTTCAAATGCAAATTTTTCAGCATGTTAGGATCGTGATATATTTGATCTCAAAATCGTAGATATTTCATATTAAACTTACCAACATAAGTTACAAATGGAAATCAAATGTGGGAATCCTGCTTCCAGATATACTCGTATGTTACAAACGCATAAGTCAATAAGAGGAATGTTGTGTGAGTTGCCATTATTTTCATCATCCAAGAACAAACCAAAATCAAATATGAGAGAATCTCAATCTTCACAAAAACTAAACTATGCATTGCATTAAAATATATTTGCTTTTAACACCCACGCTTAACCGTTTAATTCATGTAACACTCATTTAAATCGCTCTTTCGCGCGTTGCTGCTTTGTACGTAGTTGCCTGGTACTTTAATTCCTTTGAATTTGAAATATTTGTTGAAAAAGTTTTCGCTATATTTGTCGAAAAGAATTTTTCTTTCTTGTTAACTAATTTCTTCTCAGGCAGATTCTTCACAAATGTATGTATTTATGTTACACATATGTAACACGGTAATTTTTAGTTTTAAGCTAGACCGAAATAATTTTGCTGCATAGCTTTATTAATGCTTGCAGTATGTAGCGTTAGATCTACCAAATAAATCTTGAAAGTTAAAAACCAATTCGTTTCATTGAGTGTTACAAGTGTGTAACATTATGTTTTCAGCTTTCCTATGTGTTGATTTTAAAAAATTAGCGATTATATTCTGTGCGTACGTACAAACTATGTGTCATAAGCTTAAAAATGTACATTTCTCGTTGAGTTTAAATTTATCCTGTAAGTGCCTATTCTTTTGAAATTTCTCTAAATTTTCCAACCAACTTAAATTCCACTTATCCTTTGAAATAACGCTTTCAGTGTTAATGACTTTTATTTTTAATACTCTTATCACTTACTCATTCTAACAACTGCAACTACAACTACTGTTTTAATTCTTAACTACCTTTTTTGCCTTCTTGTCACATCCCCGTACTCATAAATAATGAAAATAACTTGAGTCTTACACGCCAACATGTCGTTCTATTCTGTGACTGTTGCTGCAGTTGTCGATGCCGGCAATGTTTTGCTGTTTTTAAAAAATTTATTTTTAATGCTACTACAACTACTACCACTACCATTTACTAAGAATAAGTAGTAGTTGAATGGCTTTTTAGCGCGCATTAAAGTAATTTTATTTATTATCTTGACATTGGATGCTGCGTTAATGGAGTTAATTTTCGAACTCGAAGGCTCAGATTCAGTTTCGTGCGCAGACAGAACACAGGCACATGTACATACGTACATACGTACGTATGTATGTGTACATAGTAATCGCGAGTATTTAATTTTAAAATGCTGTTGCAAGTGTTGCCAATTTGTGCTTTGTTTTGTTTCTTTTGCTTAGTTTTTCTTTTTTAAAGCACTTAAGTTACTTTGGGCCTTACATCGCGTCAATGTCGTGAATAAGGTGTGGAATTTTATGTGTGGTATTTGATTTTATTATTAATTTGGTAATTTAAAGCAGGTTGTGAATAGAGTTTTTTATCGCAATTAAGTAAATAAATTCTTGGGTTTTAATTTTCATACTAAATAATGTTTGCTATAAGCAATTACTTAAATTTACTCTTGCTGGCATATCACAAGTTTTTATTCGATTTAATTGCTTGTGAGAATGCGGTTAAATTTAAGCTTGAAAAGTAGCTAAACCCTTTAAGACTAAACCATAAAAGGTAGGATTTATGATTCTCACAGTAGTGACATCCAAGAAGAAAGTAACGCAAACGTTATGGAAATTAACACTACAATCATCATATCAAGTAAGCTTTCCAAAAGAATATAACGACTTCTTAAATACGTAGGCGTGGTGGCTCTCATGAAAGCAAAAAACTTTAACTCATTATATTTTAAAAGTCTTATAAATGGATTTGGCCAAACTTTTGTAAAAGCACACAAAACGATACCGAAATTGTCAAATGGGCGTTGCAACTCCCATTTCAAAGAAATGTTACTAATTTGTTTGATATGCACAAATTATTGACTTAGAGTAAAGCTAATGTTCAGATTTGAGCCGGAAAAGATATAGAACTTCTTGTAAATAATGTGATAGAGAAATATGAATAGAGATGCAAATTGGAATTGACTTTTATGAACTTAAATTAAAGACCTGACATTGCGTTCGAACCGTATAGTGATGTTGCCAAATTATATGGAAAAATTCAGCTCGTTGAATAAATTTTATAAAAAGTAAACGTTAACACTTCCCAATAACTATTTTTATTCGTCAGAAACAACAACATTTGCGTGTGTCCTGCTAATAAATTATATCAGTCTAATGTAATTTATACAAAAAATGCATGTCATTAGCACTAGCTACGGTTCAAAATGTGAAAAAAAGTGCAAAATGTCAACTTTAAATGTGAGGTCAAACGCTATCTATGTAATTTTTGTCATTTTAAAAATAATAAAAAAAAAATTATTAAAAACTAATTAAACTTTTAATAATTAAAATTAAAATCTCATTAAATTTATTGCATTGTTTACTATTTGGTCACATTTTCAACCATTGTTTGCATGCGTTATGCAATATTGAATTTTAAAGAAAAAAACCAAATTAATGTGTCATAAATTATGGCCTCCCTAATTATTGTTTCTCTTCATTGAGCAGTATTGCCAAATCGTATTAAAATAAAATTAATTAATAATTTTTTTTTTGTATTTTAATATTTATTTGAGCTCTTTTTATGCTCAAAAACAGAATAAATAAATATAAAATTAAACAAAGAAAATGCCGTGCGCAAAATATTTTATGCTATAATTTATTTCATTTGTTTTGCCATAACTTAGCCAAAAATTAGTAAGGCTAGAGAGAGCGGTGTATTTTCGGCATCGCCAAAAACGAAGTACCCTACAGTGCATTGACTGTGAAAGTGTGCATAGCTCTTAGATTTTGAAATTGAACTTGGCAACTTTTACTCTGTGAAGCGACTTTAAGTTTTCGCTTACTTATGTGGCGCAACTTCCTCTAATCCATTTCATGTATTTGTTTCAAAAATGAGGTGCATTGTCTTGAAAACACAAAATTTAGTATTACGTTTTAGGGTTTTCACTAGTACGATATATACATATTTGTATAGTGCTAGTGTAAAGCATATGACTACTTTTGTAAAATTTTGCTTGTATAGAAGCTTCCACGCCCTCATGTTTTCATTGGCCTGATATTGTCTAGATTTTATCCTAACCATTTAAAGTTTTATGTATGAGAAATTTGGTAGCATTGCCATAATAACTCTACTACAGAATTTCAAAAAATTTGCTTCAATGGCAGGTACCGCGGCCTTTTTGTTGAACTGAGCCTCATATTTGCTATAAGCTTGTGTAAACTATTCCTTTCATTTGTGTGAAATTTGATTGCATTGCTTTAAATATCTCATGTATAGAGTTTTAAAGTTTTTTTTTTTACATGGGACGCGTTACGCCTTCTTGTCGAAATTCGTACAATTTTTCTTCAAAGCTTGTCCGAATCAGGATATTTATTATAAATTTGCTATTATTACAATCTCAGAATCAAGTTGCGACGCCCTTTTGGCAAAATTTTACTCCTTGCTTTCGAGTCATAACTATACTTCTTGTGGAATTTAGTTGCTTTCATTAAATTAATTTTCTCAGCCAATGTATATATATGGCATCTTTTCCTTGTATGGGATCTGCCACGCTTATCCGTCTAAGCACGCCCACTTTTTTAGACTTAACCGAAAAATCTTATAGTTCTATTGTGGAATTTGGTTAAGCTACCACAAATAACTCTCATAATATAGCGTGTTGACGTATTTGCCCGTATGAGAAGTGACACGCCCGCATGTTAACATTCGCTTGATTTTTGTCTAAAACTTGTCCGAAAAATTTTTTTTATTGTAGTTTTTGTGTGCTTACTTACACACTTTATTATTTCAAAGGTTTTCCTTGTTTGGAAGGTGATACACCCTGTAAGAAAAATACGCCCACTTTTTCCCCGGTGCTAATTTTAAGTTTCGTGTGAAATTTTCTTTCCTTAAAGCTTTGCATTTTATAGATTTTATTTGTATAGGTGATAGGCGTGTCCGCAAACCGATTTCGCAAATTTTCAATTTCACTGCTTTTAATTGAAGATTTGGTTTGTATACCAAATGCAGTGGCGTCACTTCACGAAAACCTTGGGGGGGGGGGGGGGGCGACGAGAATTATAAATCTACCACTATAAGATGGTTTTGTTGAATTGATGTATTGAATAATATCTAGCATTAGATCATTGAGGGGAGGGGGGGGCAATGCCCTCCCCAGCTCTAGCTAATTGACGCCACTGACCAAATGTCATCAAATTACCTAACTTTATTTTGTCGTAATTGTGATTTTCACAGGCAGACGAGCACACAACGGCGCCATATTGAGTTCCTTATACAAAATTCATTTCATAGTTCAACACAAAATGTTAATAGCTGAACTTGGATTAATAGAAAAGCTTTTCATCCAATATTACCGCTTACACACGAACAGAACTGCAATTATTTTCGGTTACTGTCAATTTCCTTGAAAAGAATGCCTGAAATCAAAAAATGTATCAAAATGGAAAGGCTAAAAAAGGAAAATACATCGATTTATATTCAAAAAATGATCGTATAAAGAATTTTTAATACGGAATTGTGCTCGTTCGATCGAATTTTATCGTTACAAGGTCATTCCTAATTTTCCAGCTCAACATGAGATGTAGCTTGTTGCAACTTGGTTTTGAAAAGTTTTTATGTATACAATTTTATATACCTACCACGCCCTCTTATATACGTTACAAACGATCCGTTAAAATGTATAAGCTCTATGTGTAGGGTGTAAAAGTACAGCACTAAACGATGCTGACCTAATTTTTTAATGCATTTTCGCACCATTACTAAAATATGAAATTGAAGTGGATTTAGTTGTTGTAATTGGTATTGTCTTTGTTATTATTGTTGTTGTTTTAATTACTATTGGGTGTTGTTGGATTAATTGCATATGAAATATTTTAAAATCAACGCGCGTTGCCAACTTTAATAAATAAACAAATGAGAACATAATAAAAAAATGCTGTTATTACTGCAAAAGCTGTGTTGTTGACATTAAAATCAGCAGCAGCAGCAACAATAATAACAATAGCTACAACAACATTTTTATATTCTCATATTTGCTATAATTTATCTAGCACAAAGTAAATAAATAAATAAATATTGGCAACTTGACTGCAGGAGAAGAAAAAAATATGAAATATTTTTATTATTGCTCTCGCTGCATATAACAAAAACTTATTACAATAATAACAATAGCAACATACCAGCAATGATTGCAGTATTGGCGCACTGCAGCGCAAAAAAACTTACATCAATAAATATTGAGTATTTACCCGGTGCAAAGATTTAAAATTTCCAATATTCGATTTTTTTGTTTTGTGGTGCTTTTTCTATAGAAATTCTTATTTTTTGGCTGTATCTTTTTTTTTTTTTTTTTTTCATAATGCGCACAAAAATTTATGTATTGTTGCAAATATACACCAAGGGAGCAATAACAATTGATCTATGCTGTTGCTGTTGTCGTTGTTGTTCATTGCGCGATATTGTTGTATGTTGTTGTCGATAAATTTACGGAACGCATTGCTGTAGCGAAAATAAGAAAAAATACTGAAAATTTTGTGTGTACTGTTTCCTTTAGCAATGGTAGTTAACGTATTGTATGGATATCAATTAGTTGGAATTTTAAAAAAGATTTTTATTTTTCGAAAAATGTTACCCTATTTAGATAAAACATGAAATTTTGTATTAATGTCCCATGAACTGAAATCCATTATAAGTATCAGCTTGTTATGCCAATTATGAAAAACTATGTACCTTCTATAACAACCCTCCATGTCCACCAAGTATAAAATTTTCAATAAGGCTCTTACGCAATTATGAAGATTTTTGATATCTTTTATACCATCAAGTTTTTTTATGGTCAGCTTTTTTGCAAAACGGAAACTACTTGCCATAAGCACAAATATGTACGTACGTACATAATATGCGAGCTAGCGTCGATCTGTTTGTGACAACAACCTAATTAAGTTTTGAACTATTTATTAATTTTTTGTTTTTTAATTCTTGAAGCTTGTATTTGAATTTTTCAAAATGATTCAGGTGCAAGCTGAAACCAAGCTCTTGCAGTCTGCTTCCGACGGCATGTCTGACTAAGAGCATTCAAGTATAAACTTAAAAACCCCTTGCACAAGAGATAAAATGCATTAATTTTTATTTGGCATCACTGCCTTGGCTCTTTTAAGACCACTTCTATTTAAAACTACGGTCTTAACACTTTTTAAAGATACCTTGGAGCTTTGGAACATTTCTATCTAACTTATTTAAAAATTGCATCAGACTCTAGAAAATCGCTATAAGGAACTGCACAGAGAGGTTAAACACTGTTGCAGCCACCATAAAAAAAATTGAGCTAATGTTTAAGCGGCACACGTAACCGCAACAGCGTGTACGGCATTAAGAAAATCTGTTAAAAAACGTACCAGCCCCTCATGTGCCATAAAAAAAAGTGAGATCGGCACACTACTAATATACGAACAGGCATAGTTATCAGATGGTATCAACACTCCATAAGATCCACCGCTTTAGTAACAAGCTTCTTCTGAGCTGCATCGTTAAAATTCTAGACTACTTTTTCCGCTTAGATGGATAACACTGGCCATTTCAATAACTTAAGTAAATACAGCATCACTAACGATGGCATCTCAGCCTAAGCATTCATGGCCAACCCTAATAATGCAAAAGTTTTTTTTTTCTATTTTGGAAGCCATTTGGAAAGAAGAGAGACTCCCTGATTGATAGGATGAGCTATTAAAATGCTTAAATAAGTCCATTCTTTTTCAAAAATAGAAATAGCTCGTTGCTGAACTTTTCTTTTAAGGCATTCACTAAAATTAGCACTAGCTATGATGAATGAACCCAACTAGAGAATTCACTGCGCAAGCAGCAAGCCGGCGTTCATATAAAAACGAAGCCAATATAAGAATTACTATAAGTTCCAACATGCTTCAGAATTTCCTACAGCAAATGATTCATGATTTAGTTGAAGAAGGCAGTGGTATACATATACGAATGATAGCACTTACTATTTTTGAACAACCAATTCCAGCTTTTCTGCTAATTTTCATCATTATCAGTACATTGCAAGGTTTTATTTGTGATATTGTTTTTTAAGAGATTGTGCTCCTTTGCCCTTTCACCCTCGGATTAGCGTTGTGGTATGTCAGAACTTTTTGAAAATTTTTGTGTCGTAGTTTTTTATTCTGAAAATATTTCGGCAAATGGTGCCATAACTCGGATTCTACCTTTATATTTAATAAGGTTAAAAATAAGCACATACATACATATACTTAAACTATACTATAAATTGTCCTGCAAAATAGATAAGGTGGTCTGCCAGACCACAAAGTATGGCATACTGCATTTTGGGTTGCCGCTAAACGGAGGGCAAATAACTTTGCCACTTAGTTGACATGTGGCTTTTCAGGTAAAAATTTAAGAAACGTATTTTCTTGAACTTTTCAAAAGGTGCGGTTGGTGAAAATAAAAATAAAGTTTTTATTTTATAGCGCTCTTATGTACATACCATATATAGAATGAAATTAAATATATATAGAGCACTCTTACATGTATATGTATGCCAATGTACATATGCAAGTCGACATTGCAGTCTATAAATAAACACAAAAAGGGCAATAACAAAAAAATAAATAAATTTTAGTTTAAAAAACTATGGCATTAAATCGTAGAAATTTTACAGTGGTCAATAGTGGCACAAATTGCATTCTAACAAAAGGATGAAAACTTGCTCAAAATGCTTGAGCAAACAAATCGTATTGAATTCTTGCTGTAGACCGGAAAACGTACGTTTGTAGGATTATGTTACTACTTTTTTCTATCTCTTACACTGTCCACTACAACTACTACTATTACTATATCACCCAACATACGCCCTTTTTGGCATTTGGCAATGTCAGTGATTATTTGTGGTAGTTCTTAGAAAGCGTTTTAACAATATTTTGTAGTAAAGTAAAAATGTAGTAGAATGAAATTTACTTATTTTATCTGAATTTTCTTTTTTATTTTTTCTTACTACAACTCTGAACTAAAGCGCATTTCTTTCTCATATATTTTTTTTTACAATTTTAGTTTTAACTACATACTTTCTTATTTTATGCTCTTTGTAATAAGTGGAAGTATGTAGTAGAAGCTTGAGAAAAGAAAAAAATTTCAAGGAATGGAATTATTTTCGTTTTATCAACATTTGTTGATTTTCTACTCCATTTTTATTTGAAATTGAAATTAAAGGAGTTGTTGTAGTAGTAGTAGATATTCATTTGAACATTTCAATTGTTATGCTTTTGTGCAGCAGTTGTTGTGAAATTGTTGCAAGATTGCTGGGACTTAAGATGATTTCTTTTGTTAACCCATATAGAAAATATAGCGCATGATGAACTTTAAATGTTGGTATTTGTTGGGTATGGAATTAAGGAAGAATGCAGTCGAAACAAACAAAGCAGAAATCAAGTTAAAAATAAATAATACTTAAATAAATGAAAAATAGAAATGAAAAATAAAATCAAAGGGTAAACACTAGGGAAATAATACGAAATTATAAGAAAATCAACAAACATTTTAACTGTAAATATATCTTAAAATATTAACCAAATTGAAAGTAAGCTATGGAACAGCATAAAAAACAATTAATGCTAAAAAATTAAGTAATAATAAAAAAGGAGTAAGTACTTGACAACGAAATAAAGAGTCAAATATACGAAATAAAACATAATGTAACAAAATTCAAAGGCGGCTTAAACGTAAATATTAGTAGGATCATATTTTCGGGAAAATTGTTATTTGAACAATTGAATATATAGTTGCCTAGACTTGAACACTAAAAATGTGATTCGAAAGAAAAATCAACAGCTTAAAAATTAGACTTGGAAAATTGCACATCATCACTGCAATTTCCGAACTATACGGAGTTTTCAAGCAGTTTTATTTTGCCAAAAATAAAATCGAATTGCATTAAAATAATCCTTTAAGAATTATGGATGAAATCATTTAAGGATCGTCTATATCTGTCTGGAGAAATAAAGAATAGCATCATATACTCAAAACTTGCCAAAACTATATTATATTTTGACTTACACCGTTTCGAAGATTTTAAGATGTCTAGCAAGCAAGAAAAAGTTCGCGTATTGATTTTGTCCACAAAATTCAGAGTAAAAATAATCAGCTGTAGCAAAAATAGTTGGTGCATCAGATAAAACTGTCTATGCGGTTATTTCTAAACATAAGAAGGGTCTGCCTGTTTCCCGAAAAAAAGGTACAGGCTGAAAACCAGAATTTTCTAACCCAAAAGTAGCGACGAAAGTGACGCGTCTATTTAGGCAGAATGATAACACCTTAGTGTGAGATATGGTGACTAGAGCAGGTACATCAAAATCTATTGTACAAAAGATAATGAAGAAAAGTAAGCTAAAGACATAGAGAGTTAAAAAAAACCAGACCGTTCTCATACAAAGCAGTTGATGGCTCAGATGCGAGCCCGAAAATTGTATGAAAGGTACCTGACTAAATTTGATTGTTGTGTTGTGGACGACGAAATTAACATCAAGGTTTTTAAGCAGCTACCTGGGCACGAATATTATACGTTACCGAAGAAGGGGCATGTGCACAGTAAATTTAAATAGGAAATATTTCGAAATTTCCGAAGCAATATATGGTTTGGCAAGCCATATGCACCTATGGTCTCAGAATCAGCTTCTTTGTTATCCAAGGTACAAGCAATTCCAAAGTTTATATCGAAAAATGTCTTCTACCATTTATTCGTGCACATGATTTAGCAACCTCTCATTGCTGTAGAGCTACGATTTCACGGCATCAAAGTAGAAATATCAATTTTCTACAAAAAATAGCAAATTCGACCAACTGCCCAGAGCTTAGCTCATTTCAGAGATATTTGGCTCAAATGAAAAAAGATCTTCGACGGGAGTAGTAAGGCTGCAAAAAATTTTGCAAGACTTTTGACTTAATTCAAAAAGATTGTACCGTATTGTCTATGAAGTAATGGTGCAAAATTTAATGAAGGGCCTTAAGAAAATAGTAAGAATATTTCGTAGAAAAAAAAATGTTCTTTAGTTCTAAGTTATTTATATTCTGAACACTTGCCATTATAAATAAAAAATGAAAAAAGTCCAAAAAAATTTATAGGATTTTTAATATTTGAAAAACAAAACGTAAGATATTTCTGGGACAGTCCTTTCTTCCTGGGACCACATTTTTACAACAAAATAAAACATAACATTTTCTATACTTGATATTCATATTCTTATCCCTTATACCTGTATATTTTCTTATTTACATTCGTTTTAACAATTTCTATTCCTTTTCCCATTGCTATTCATACTACTTTTTCTCATACTACATTTTATTATATTCATACTACTTAGTTTTGATCTATTCTTTTAAATTTTTCTGTTTCTACTCCTTATAATATATATGTCCTATTTACATATATACATTTTCTTTTACTGTATTTTTTTCTTCAGCTTTTTCTTGTGCAATATCTTTTTCGAAACCTTTTATTTTTCCTTATAATTTATGATTCAATTGGCACGACTAAACTTTGACATCTGATTATAGATTCTTGATAATATTGATCGTGCGGATGAGAGCCTTTTTGAATGTATTCTTTTGAGCCACGTCAGGCCTATTCCAAGTGTAGTAAGTAACAATTAAACATCTGGTGAGCAACATCATTGGTGTGCTTCCCAAATTCCAGCCGGATTTATAGCGTTATGTCTCGGATTGTATTCTTTAAACTTGGTTGAGGAAGGCATTTCAACATTGTAATCTTTAGAATTCCTTACATGAACGCATATTACATACATGGCATCTGGGTGCCTGGGCATAGGAACATTGACGGCAATTGCAAAGCGGATTAACTTGCTAGGCAGGGGACTACTGCACAAATTCCTCAGGACAAGGAAGGTGTTGGCATGCCACTTGCTATCTGCAAGTTTCTGCTTAAAGTAGAAATTGTTAAAAATGCTAATAAAAGATGGACTGAAGGGTCAACTTGTAATATAACAAGGCAAATCTGACCGAAATGGGATGCTAAGCGTTCGTCAGAACTAATTTCTCGCACTAGACATAGTGTCTCGTCAGTTGTTGCAGTCATAACTGGCCACTGCCTCATAGGCAGACATGCGGAGAGATTAGGTGTTAGGTCCTTTGACTTCTGTAGAAGTTGTAGAGATGTGGAGGAAGAGGAAAATATTAAAAATCTTTTCGATCGATTTTATTTGATGACCTGGATGACCTTAGACATGTCAGTATAGGTCGGCTATTTAGTTTCATAACGAAATCTGGTTGGTTCAACGAGAGGGTATAGTCAAACACCCTGTGGTATCACAATGGATCATGTTTGGTCTAAGTGAGTCAGTTTTTCGTAACTGACTGCCACTCCTATCCAACCTAACCTAACCTACATACATGATATAGCTAGCAATCCGCTTTTACAGCAAATCAATTGCTTTTAGCTGATGTCGTAAAATTATAGCAGACTTTACATTTTTGTGTAGGAGTCTTCTTTCAGTGAGTATTCCCAGTAATATGTTCGTTGAAGCCAAAGTCGTATGAAGTTTTCTGTAAAAAACTGCGAATACTTAAAAGCAAACATTTCACTTTTGCCTTAGCAGCGATTTCTCGTGGAAAAAAGGCAGAGCGGTTATTATAAGTTTCCTGTAATTTTTCAAGGAGATACTGATAAAATCAAATGCTTATGGAACTTTCTAATGCTTATTAGCTTCAACTGTTAAAATTTTTATTTATTTTCAATTTAAGTTCAACCAAAAGTATTTTAAACTTAAGTTCCAGCAATAGATTTAACAGCAAAAAACAAAAACAAAAAAAGTACGCTTAGCACTAACATTTGTCAATTTTTACAATAATGACTGCTAAATCGACTTTTGTTTTTCAGCTTTTGCTTCTTTCTGCTGTTGCAGCAATTTTGCCTGCTGCGCGTCAACTAAGTTTTTCATAGACGCGCTGCCAATAGTTTGACTTTGCCTGCTGCGTAATGACTTTTGTGAATTTTACTATAAAACTTAATGAAGCGTTAAGTTCTGTCGTTAAATTTTCCATTTTCACATTTTTCGACGAATTAGAATGAGATAAAGAGAGCGAGATAGAAAAATAAATTGGATTTTTTTATTGCGCCCTCAGTCAGTGTCTTCTGCTATATGCGTACGAACGTACATTTTTTTTTTTTTTTTCAGTTCAGTTTCATTTCAAATGGAAAACTGCGATAAAAATCATTAAGTTTACGCTTATTAATTTCCACAAATGAAGTTTTCGACAGTCGACATTTAATTTGACAATTGAAAAGTAGCGCAAAAGAGAGCAACTCCAAAGAAAAGTTATAAAAAGCTGCACTGCATAAAAACAAATCGACAAAAAAAAGGAAAATCTAACAAAAATTAATGATTAAATTAACAAAAAAAAAAAATAAAGAAAATGAAATGCTGAAGTTGCAGCAGCATGTGAGAAAGCATAAAAAGCGATTTTATGGGTTTTACTTATGACCCGCCATTAATTGTCATTTGT
This sequence comes from Meiosimyza decipiens, assembly GCA_963680825.1. Lineage (NCBI taxonomy): Eukaryota > Metazoa > Arthropoda > Insecta > Diptera > Lauxaniidae > Meiosimyza > Meiosimyza decipiens. Next base: position 52,038,393 of record OY804258.1, read on the forward strand.
CAAAATTTGACAGCTGATTGTTAGTTTTGCTTGTATAGCTGCTCTTTTCACAACTTTACTTCTGCTTTTGCTACTATGAAATTTTTTTTGTAATTTTTCTTTATTTAACATTTTAATTTTTTTTTTTTTTTGTTTTCTTGTAGCTATTTATGTACGTGTGAAAATAATTTTTACTTTACACATTGTAAAACCCTTTTTTTTTTAGGTATGAACAACATAACATGCGTGCTGTCAATTCTGACATTTCTTCTATGATCGATGGCGCCATTGTTGTGTTTTGTTGAAAAAATGTAAAAACTTTTTAACATGATTTTTCATTTGTTGGCAACAATTTCAATTCATTTTAAAGAAGTTTTAGTAAATGCCTCATTCCTTAGTATTTTTGAACATATTGGATGCATGTTGTTCGGCTCATGCCGCTCTTTTTAATAGGGTTTGATAAATTTCTGACACTCGATCTAAGTTTTCTAAAATAAGAGATAAATATTGAAGTTTTCTGTAACTCAGCTTTTCTTCAACACGTATGTATAACCATTCAATTTCTGCTGTATTTTACAGGATACTCCTGTAATTTCAGCAAATATCCTGTAAAAAGATAACTCCTGTATTTTTTTGAAAAATCCTGCAACTATCCGGTTTTATTTCTATTGATTTTAAGGTTTGCATCTCTCTTGAAAGTTAACGATCATTATCCCGCTCAGTTTGTTCTTGTTAGTTTGTGTTCGTCAATCCTTACGTTGATAACGTTCTACAAAAATAGTTGGAAAATAAAGCATTACCATATCAATTATTTTCCAAGCTTTGAGAATATTGTGTTTGTTGCGAAACGATGGGTTGAAACTTTTACTCATTTGGAAGCTGAGAATTGCAATTACAAAGAAATGGAAGCAATAGTGGAGTATTATTTTTGCTTACCAGGTACGTCTCTACACTGACCTACGGTTCCTTTTCATCTCGTTTCTCTTGAGTTATTAGTAAAGCAAGTAGCAGCTTGTTTTTCTGTTGGGCTTAAGTCGGGATGTTTGTCAACCCCTTGTAATATGGTACCCCTTGCAATTTCAATACTTGCAGCTTTCATATCATTCAAATGTAGACAAAATTTAATGTAGTTGTGCAAGAGATTTCGTAGAAAGCGGCCCGTTTTGTCGTAGTTGATATACTTACATGTGTGCGGGCTTTTAAAAAAAATTTCAAGTCGAAAAAAAGTTTTTTGAATATATTTCGAGAAGGTACATGTCGGTGAGTTTTTGCTACAGTTATGTATTGCATGCATTAAACGAGATTTAGTTTTTAAGAGAAATTCAAGCACGACTTACGATGTTTATTGGTGTCGTGTTATTTTTATTCGGTATATATAAAAGAGGAGACATGGCCATATCACTGAGAGTGTTATGGTTCGGGTGCCATTTCTCCCTTAGCATGTGATAGGACATTAGAAGTAAAAATATGGTAATTTATAAGTGGTATATTTTTGTTCACCAGATGATTCGATCCAATATGTTATGTGACGTATATGGTCATGAACAAAATCTTAAAAACCACTAAAAGTGCCACATCACCAAAGGCATGGTGCCATATCACCATCAGGATCAGGTGATTTGGCCTTTATATCAATTTATAAATTTGAAAAAAGCACTAATTGAATTTTTTATTTAACTTGAAATAATTTTTTTTATTCATATTAACTAAACAATTAATTCATATTTAGCTCCCATTAAAATCTGTATGAATTGCTTTTTTACAGAAGTTAAAAAAAAGATCCCCTTTCTCCCGAGTTTACCCTACAGTAAAACTTTACAAAGATCCAAAAGTAGACTAGGATTCTGGACTATATTTAATGGTCTGAGTTTTTTATCCCGCAACTTTAACTATAACATACTGTATCAGTTATCTCATTCACGACTTACTACAAAGCTCACATTTCATCTGGGGAGAAGGCGCCAATGGAGTCATAATAAGTATTTACATACCATAAGAAACTGAAGTTGGTTATTGATGCGAGAGTGCCATACTATTGTTACATTATTTTGGGCGGAAATTATATCTATAATAGAAGTAGTCTCTTAGCGGAGAATAAATTTCCTATCAAAAAGCAACCTAAACATCTGTTCAGCAAGCCAGTCTCTTAGTCTCTAGAATCAAGTTTTCTTAAACTCCTTCAGGCGTTGAAATGATACTCGTCTCTGGGTAGGATGGCTTTTATTATATATTGTGTATTAATATTCGCCTTGACTAGGCAAACTATTTTACAAACTCCTCCGGGCAAGGAAGGTGTAGGCAACTATTTACAAACAAACTTTAACATAAGATGTACTCTAAAGTCAATGTGCAAAAATAAATAAAGGGTGTTTTTTTTAGAGGTATAGAGCTTGATTTCGGGCATGTGGCCGCCGCGGCTGGCTCGAATAAAGCCAATTCTACAGGTCCAATTTTGAACCACTTTTTCGAGCATATGGGGCCGTATGTCGGCAATAACGCCACGAATGTTGGCTTCCAAGTCCCCTAACGTTTCTGGTTTGTTGGCGTAGACGAGCGACTTCACATATCCCCAAAGAAAATAATCCAATGGTGTCAAATCACACGATCTTGGTGGCCAATTGACAGGTCCATTCCGCGAAATTATGCGCTCATCGAATGTTTCCTTCAATAAGTCGATTGTGACGTGCGCTGTGTAGCATGTAGCGCCGTCTTGTTGGAACCACAACTCATCCACATTCATGCCATCCAATACGGGAACAAAATAGTCGGTTATCATGGCTCTATACCGGTCTCCATTAACGGTAACTGACTCTCCAGCATTATTTCGGAAGAAGTATGGCCCAATGACTCCACCAGCCCATAGAGCACACCAAACAGTCAGTTTTTGTGGATGTAATGGCGTCTCAAGGGTCTCATGTGGATTCTCTTCACTCCAAATGCGGCAATTTTGCTTGTTGACGTAGCCATTCAACCAAAAATGAGCCTCATCACTGAACAAAATTTTGCGATGAAAATCAGCATCGAGATCAATCTCATTTTCGGCCCATACACCAAAATCACGACGCATTGCATGGTCTCGCGGCTTTAATTCTTGCACAAGCTGGATCTTGTAAGGTCGCAAGCCAAGATCTTTGCGCAAAATCTTCCATAAAGTTGATGGACAAAGCTCCAATTGCTGTGCACGGTGGCGAATCGATTCATTCGGGTCCTCTTCAACATTTTGCTCTACAGCGGCAATTGTTTCTTCGGTGCGCACTGTTCGACATCTCTGCGGATGCGTATTATCACATAGAGTAAACGTAGTGCGAAAACGATCCATGGTTAACCGAATTAATTGCTCTGATGGACGATTATGTCGACCATAAAATGGACGGAGCTTGCGGTAAACTTCGCGAACTGAACCATTATTTTCGAAATAAATTTGCACGATTTGCAAGCGTTGTTCTTTTGTCAACCTGTTCATGATGAAATGGCAAACCAAACTGAACATAAATGACATTAGAGTTGCCAGATTTGACCATAAAATGCCAGTTTTATCTCTATTCGAAAAACAAACCTCTAAAAAAAACACCCTTTAAAACCACTACAAATGTTATTGTAATCTTACTACAAACACACCAATTGTTATCACGCCTAAAAAGTTAAGCTAAACTTTTTCTCTCTTTCCTGAGTACTTATTTTTTTATATAAACAAATCTCATATAATTCATTACGTTTTTTTTTTCTTTTCTTACAGGTAAATATGTCCAAACACGTTATATACAAAATACTCAACATTATGGTAAGCTAAGTAATTTTAGGGGCATGATGGAGGGCTTTTCAATACATGCTAATGTATGTGCATTGGACGTGTAAAAAGAACACTTTTCACTATTTTTGACCAATTTTTCAAAAAAAAAAACTTCTACGTAAAGTTTTTGATTTAATTTGTATTATATATTTACCTACTAAACTTGAATACCCAATAATATTACTAGCTAAATACGTGACTTCATTGATACTTTTCTCTGACTATCCAATTCTTCCTATAGCTTTTGTGAAGTGAGAACATTTATATTGGAGTAAGTTGGCTGAAACGTAGCATTTTAAACTTTTTATGGCTCTCCAACAATTTTCGACTTTTTAAAATTTCTCATCTTCTTCAACATTTTTTGCATTATTCGTCTTCATGGCATTAACTTATTATTCCAATATTATATGATTTTTCCTACAGTTTTCAGCATTGGCGAAATACTTCGCTTTGTTCAACATTGCTTTGTATATCAATATGTTTCGGTTGTTTCAACATTTTATGATTATTTAAATATTTTTCAATAGTCTTTTAATTATTCCAATTTTATCTTACTTCAGTTGCTGTAAGTTGTGATCGAATCAAATGATATTTTGATAGTGTAATGTTAATTAATTGATCACCAAAGATATGTATGTCTGACTGACTGACTGACACGCGAGTAGTTTTTTTCAAATATATCCCATAATTCGCTTGGCTCAGTAGTAACAGTTTATTTTCGTTGGAACATTTACTCTATTTTCCATCACCCATAATATGTGGCTGACGGAGGTTGAAACCTCGCTTTTGTTGCTGCCCTTGTTGGTAAAAGTGCTGTGTGCGCATTGTGGATGGCAATAGATTTTTCTACGTTTTTCTAGAATCTGCGACCTTTACTAAATATAAGAAATTTAAAAAGTAATCTATTTTCGTTCAGGTAACGGTTCAGGTAGCACTTGGCGCTCAAATAAAATATTTTTCTTATACAGCCAATTCAAAATGCCTAAATTCTGTTTTGTGATTTGCTTTTCTGGATCTCTGTTGATAGTAAGAGTACTCTTAATTTTTCCATCATTTCATCGGCTTATCTTAGTGATTGGTCGAAAGGATTATAGTTCGTTCATTTCGATATCAAAAATAAAAAATGATTAAAAGAGATTTATAAGTATACTGCGTATAAGCTTAACAACATTTTTAGCAGCCCTAGTCACATGCTTCCTGTCGTTTTCTTACGATACGAACTTGTAATCCTTAGCTTTTTCTCATATAGACGTAGCTATCATCCTCAAATTAAAGCAGGGTTGGGATAGCACTGTAAGATGCTTTTCAGCTCAAGAATTTTTAGCACAACCTATGGCAAACCTATTTCTGTATCAGTATCGGTTACAGAATTCGATGATATAGATGATGATTTCACATTGAAATGTTCAATATATCTTTTGTTGTTAAAATTTATGAAGATTGAAGAACCAAAATTCTTTTAGAAAAAAATCTTATTATTTATAAAATTATTGCTGCAAAAAAAAAATGTGTAAAGGCATAGATATCCTCAATTTTAATACTATAAAATTACATACAAAAAGTTCCACTTTTTGATATTAATTTATTAAGCAGTACAACATTAAATGTCACACATTGACAGCTGCCTTTAAAAAGCTATACTTGGCAACACTGACTTTAATATTGTCCACAATGTGATCTCTACAAAAAAAAAAAATCGGAATCCTGACCGTTGACGGAAATCAAGCTTATTTTTAGCCATTTTTTCTTAAAAAAATAGTAGAAAAAAACATTTTGATTTATGCTACAATCTTTTTTCAAGGTTGAGCAGCATTTCTTCGGGTTTTCTTATATTGCTCCACATTTCCAATTTTTTTCTCTAGTTTTTATTGCTTTGGCAATAAAATCGATTTGTTGCTTAGAAATCTTGCTGATATTTTTCCTTTTTTTTCTATTTTATTTGCTACTGATTTGTATTTCTGTGGTACAATCTTTGCTTATCACATGGGCCACAGTTACTTAGACAGAATTTATATTTATTATATTTTAGCCTTCGTCCTACACATACGTAAAAAAAAAGATGGAGAAAGCATAAAAGATGCCATGCTCACCCATCAAACAACCCTCCCGCCCAACGTTCTCCAAAGAATTGCTATAACGCCCTCTATAATTTACACGTTTATTTGTGGCGTTCTTTTCCGGTTGCTGCTTCTTTTTCCACCTACTCTTGAAGGACCCAATGATTGTATTGATATTTTTCTTCGAACCAATACTTTATGTGACTTTTTTTTTATTCATCATTCTATTCGTTATATCAACGTCTCTATATTGAAGTTTCTCATGTGTGCTAAAGTTTGTTACCCAATGACTTGTAAGCCTAGCGAGAATTTTTTTTAATGTTGGTGACAATGCTGTCAAAAATATAGCAATTTCCATTTTTACGATTAAATGGCAAAATGTTAGTGAGTATGTTTCTTATATATTAAAATATTGAAATGACAACTGAATTTCGAAAACTGGCAAATATAATTTATCATTGTCTTTTTAAAATGTATCTATTTTATCTTTTCAACTATGACTTATCAGCGAGAATTATAATGCTGTTAGCTTATTTATCACTGAGCTCTTATCACTAGGTCGTGATAATCTATCACAAGACATTTCGTTTTCATTATCATAAATTAATTCTTTATGACTGAGCATTTATTGGCTATGTCTCAAATTAAACTTTAGTTAGACGCTGCGTTGCTTAAGTTCAAAATCTCTGAACATGTCACTCATCACTTTTTATCTTTCATTTTAATATAAGTGATAATTTCGCTTATCAATTCAATGATTTTTATGTTAGCAAAAAAAAACTATTACATTTACTTGTTGTAATGAATGCAGCCATTAACTGAGCTTAATATATACTTATCTTACTTAATTGTGTAAATTAGGAATAAAAAATTAACTAATTTACTTACCATGTATCATTCATCGCTTATCTCACTTCACTTATTTTTTGATCTTATTTCCTAATCATCTCATTGAATCTTCAATTATTGTTGTAATTTAATTTTAGTGAATAGTGTTATACTCAAAAAAGTGTACTTAATTTATGCTAAACATATCACTTATCAAAATAAAAACAATTTTTTAAGTCATGATCAGTGCTCTCTAATTATAATGTGCATTTATCATATATAAGATCGAAATTTATATTTTTATTAAAAACGGCATTTACTTTTTACACTTAATTAAACTTATCAGTTAGCAAACAAAGTAAAAAAGATTTTACAATCATGATAAGTGCATTCATCTATATAGCTCGATACTTACTCATACTTTATTTTGGGAGTTAAAGTTAAAAAATGTACGCACTTTTCACTTTACTTACCATATATCACTTGTCGTTCATCTAACATTCTAACATCAATTATCACTTAACTCTTAGTAATCTACTTATTCTTTTTTTTTTGTATCTGAAATTTAGTGGCTACAAGTCACAAAATAAATATTTAACATATCACTTATCAAAAAGAAAATTTATTTTTCAAATCATCAACGACTATAAATTGATCTCGAGTTATAATGTGTCTTCAATTATCACTTATCGATTCGAAGCTTATATTTAAAAAGAAACTATATACCTGCTTTTTATAAATTTTTTTTAACTTAGATATCACGTATTAGAAAAGAATATTCATAATTTTACCGTGCTAAAGTGCGCCTATAAGTACAGCTAGGTTTATGCTTGTACAACTTTAAAGCATAGCTTATCAATAAAAGGGGGTTACCAAGCGGGGGGTTTCAAATTCAGTGCGTAAAAAAAATAAAGATTTTCCAAATTATGATAAGTGCAACTATAAATTGTTCGCGAGTTATGATTTCCCAATACGATCACCTGTTGCTCCTCCTATATCAATTATCTTTTATGTACCGGTCTTAAATTCTTGTTTCATGGTTTATGTTTTACTTAAATTATAATGATAAGAGCTTACGCAATAAGCTACCTTACTTATCAAAAAATACTTATCATATATTTTTTTTTTTTTTTGAATCATGATAAGTACGACTAAAAGCAGGGTTTGAGTCATTTTTATATCACACAAATGTTAACTTATCAAATTTATATTACATGTAGCTTGATTACTCATGTCACTTTTCGAGCGTTTTCCTGCATGGTATGTGTTAAACTTCCGCTCTAGCTGTATTTCACTGCGTACATATATTAGCTGTTGATTTTCTTTTTCTATTTTTTGCAATTTTCAACCATTCTTCTGCTTTTTTTTCTGCATCTACTGCTTATTGCTGGTGCTACTGCTTCTTATTCGTCTCATTTTCTTTTATACTGCTTTCATTTCAATTTATGTTGCTTAATAATTCACAATAAATCGAATTTTCTTCTCTTGTTGGTACCAGGAAAAATACAAAACTGCGTTATCCTTTCGCTTCGAAACACACATACAAATACACCAAAATACATATGTATATGTATGTACGGTACTCGCATGTGCATAGTAACATACTTTTGGCCCCAGGAATAAGAACCATGTTCGGTATTAAGTTAAGCGACTTTTCGTTATGTCAATAAAACTTCTATAGAAAATTGATGAAAATTAATTTGTAATTTAGTTGTTGTTGTTCTTCTTCTTGTTGTTGCGTTCTCAAAGTTGTGCGTTGTTAGCACACAGCAAAGCCGGATATAGGGGTAGTGATTACTATATACTATATAGAATTCAATATTAAAAGAATCTGAAAATATACCGGGGACAACTTAAATTATTGTGCTAAGACGTTGACAACCATACAACAACGCCAACAACAACAGCATGTGCGCATAAATATGATAATAAATTTGCCAGACAACTACAATAACAACGAAAACTTAGTAAAGCAAAGCAAAAGTAAAATGGAGGAAAATAATAAAAGGAAATTAAATTAGAAATTCTCAGTTATAGCGAAATATGACACTTAATAAAAAGAAGACAATATTTTGTGAGCAGTAAATGAAATTAAAGTCATATCAGAAATGTAGCTATTTAAGGGAATGGAAAAATAATGGAGTTTTTTATATGTTGCTTGATTAGACTTTTATCGGATAGGTAACAGAATAAAATATTAAGTCGATATAATTAAGTACAGAAAGTATCAAAAATTTCTTCACGTCTTGCGATTCATATACGCCAGCTCTGAATCCAGTCCTCCATATATTTTTCACATGCTGATTAAAGCATATTCTTCACCTTCAGACGGATCAATATCAAGGAAATGTGGTGTTTGGTCGATGATACTTGTTGAATTTTTGGCTAAAAACTCTTTCAATGATTTGTCCATCAACAAATCTGGCCTTTTTTTTTTGTGGCGAAGATTCTCGTGCAAGCGTTTCGGGACACTTAAATGATGTTCCGGCGTTGCAATAATAAAAAAACTTTCAGCAGAATAATCTTGATTTTTCGATCGACTAGTACGCGGCTTTTTTCAAATTTCGGCTCGGTTTTGAGGCGCAAGATTGTTAGCTAGTTTGCATATCGCATTCGTAAAAATAGGAATACTGACTGGATGTTATTGGCCCTATGGCCGCCAAATATAGTGTTCCTTTCGGAGATTTATGTAGGAGCTGCGGAGATGAAGAAAAAAAAAGACGATTAAACACCTGCTCTGCGAATGCCCGGTGCTAATGCGGAAATTAACCAAATATTTGGTTCTGCTTTCTTTATTGGTCTTGAGGAACTACCCGAGTTGGAACTCAGCAGCATCCTGAACTTCACCAAGGCTTCTGGATGGTTTGACCCCTTTCAATAAGGTAATTTATACGAAGGAATGGAATATTTTTATATATGAAGGGCATCACAATGGGCAACTTGCCTCCGAGTGCATTTTGTTATATGCAAGTAACCCTTCTAACCTAACCTAACCAAACATGTCACATAATCCGCTGAATTGAATAATATCCAATAGACTTATAATACATTTGGTATTTATTGCCAAAGGATATTTTGTGTCAAACAAATATAATTTTGTCGCAAGCATTCATTTGTCTGGAATAGCAAAATCATGCTTATTACGAAAGAAATATCGATTCACCAAAACAAATCAAGAGAATTTCGTTGGAATTTCTGAAGGATCACATCAGAAATTAATCTGTCAAATGAATATTTTACGAAAAAAAAACTAACAGCCAATAACTAGAATTGTTTTTGACAGCAAAGCTACTAACAATTTGAATGCTTAAAGCTAATGCTCTATATAAGTCTTCTGTACGTAAGGCTTTATATAACTCATATTTATGCCACATATGTACGTTTCCTTAGCCAACATAATACTACTAATGAAAATGTCAGCTTAAGTCATCGCTCATAAAAGCCAGTGCAAAAGAAAATAAAATCACTTAAATACCTAAATAGAAATAGAATAAAATTAGACAAAATGCAGAGCATTGCCAGCAACAAAAACAAAAAAGGAAACATTCCCAACGAAATAAAGTAACATAATACAAATCGAAAAAAAAATATAAACAAAAATCTATCACATTAGGCAGGCAGCAGAAATTAAATGATGGACATGTATGAGATTCATATGTACATTTGAAAAAAAAGTCAAAGTGTAACTGCACAGTGGGCTAGAAGCAAGCTCAAGTATGAAAAAAATGGTATTGAGAAAAGAGAAGTAGTTATACCTTTGTGTTTCTCAAAAAATGTTTGAATTTTCGAAAAAAAATATTACTTTTGCATATTATTTAATTAAAATAATTAAACATACTATTAAAAAAATACTGGTTAATTATAATTCTTGAAGCCATTTTCAAAATAAGAGTTAAAAGTATTGACACATAAAAACGATGTAGCAATAACTACACAAAATAATCCGTCAGGAAATAAAAATTTTTCTGATGCTTTCAATGATAAGGCATACTTTTTTTATGACATTTTTGTGGCATTTTGACATACTTCCAACCAGCAGTGCACTTGAGCAACCTGTCAAAATTTATTACCATTTGCTTTAATGCAATAACGGCTAAGAATTAACTATTTATGGATAGTCATTATTGACATTATAATTATTTAGATGAACCGAATTATGTATAGTAGTAAATACATGAATAACCAGTTATCTGATGTCAAATCAAAATTCAACAATTTAGTCAATACGAAAATCAATGGTGTCAATGGTCAAGTTAATCAAATCAATAGTTCAGTCAAAGTTAGCAGTCAATTCAATGCTCAATTCCGTAATTAAGTCAATGGCCAATTCAGTAGTTGAGTCAATATTCAAGTCAATATTCAAGTAAAAAGTTCCGGCAATATTCATGTCAATGATCAAATCGTTAGTTTAGTGTCAATAGTCAAATCAATAGCCATGTCAATAGTCAAATCAGTAGCCATGTCAATAGTCAAGCCAATAGTTTAATCAACAGTGAAGCCAATATACATATCCATTGTTGTTAAAAGTCAAGCCAATAGTCAGGTCAATAATCAAAAGTCAAGCCGATAGCCAACTCAATACCTAAGTCAATAATCGTTTAAAAACTTGCAGCTCATCAGTCAATTGAATACTGTACATTCAAGTGAATAATCAAGCGAATTCTCAAGTCAGGTCAAAAATTAAGTGAAATGGAAAGTAAAGTGAATAGTTAGGTCAAGGTCAGTAAGTCAAAGAAATTGCTGTAAAAATATTCGCTCTTAAAAACGCCAGAAGAAATTGTTTGGCTCTTTTGTTTGGAAAAGGCTCTAAATTAGGACCAAAAACTGCATCTTACTAAAAATAATAAATGAACATAAACCAAAAATTTAACCCTCAAGTTTTCTGAACGAAGTTTTATGTTTTTGTTGCAATGACAAAGCTGGAAAAGGATAGTTCAAATTAGAATTTAGAGTTTGCATTAAAACTTTTCAAAGTACTAATATTGTCCCCTGTTCCCCTCGTACTATCATTCTCCCAAGAGTTCGACACCATGAGCCAAAATTTCATATGAAATATAGTTCGAAATGTTGGGCTATTATATTGGCGAATGTTTCTGATCGTGCAAGAAGTCATCTTAACAATAGCCAAAAAAAAAATATTTTTAAAATGTGTGTCAGAACTTGGGTATTTTAGGGATATTTTCCCATTGAATTGGATTCTCAAAATCCAGTGTCATTCTCCATAAAGCATTTGACTTGTACCCAATTCTTTTATAAAAGAACCGAACTCTTCATACGGGATATATTTTGACAGCACTAACTTAAAAGTAGGACAAGAATAGAAGCGTAAGTGGAAACCCTCAGTGGCATGTGACAAGACAAGTAACTTGCCAACGATTGATGACACTTTGAAGGACTTTGGCCAGAAGTTTGCTACTATGTACCATCTTCTATTCCTAAAAGTATGCAAACAAAAAAGATTTACTTTCTTTTAACTAAAGTTTCGTGCGCGGCAAATTAAATGCTGTTTAGAAAAAATCAAAAAAAAAAGCCCAAAAGATAAAAGCAAATGCAAAAAAATAACGCCATTGATATTAAAAATGGCGCCCATTATGAACAGAAGATAAAAAATTTTTCTGGGTGTGTAAAAGATTTTTATGCTTTGATTGATGAATTGATAAATAAACTTTAGTTTAACGTTAAAAGACGGACAGCAACAGCACAAACGACTAAAACAACAACAGCAATATTAATATTAACAAGCAGTAACCTTCTTATACTTCAGTTTTAGTAACATCCACAACATAATTCTGTTCATCATCTGCATCTTCGCCATAGTCATCATCATCATGATCTTCCATATTATCGAAAAAAACAGACAAAAATCTTGCGCAAACAAAAATTTAGCTTTATTTTTTTTTAATTTTTATTTTGTTGTGTTTGTTGTTGTTGTTTTTGTTAATGATGATTAATTGCTAAGCGCGGTATGGCAAAGTTTTGGTGGGGTCTTCGAAACTTAACAACATTAAACTAAAGTAAGCACCTACATTGAAATGGGGCAATGCCAAAGTTATTTGAAGTATAGGAATGTAGAAGCACTGAAAAGCAATAATTTTTCGATTGAGAAAAGAAAAGTAGGAGAAGATAGATGAAATAAAAGAAAGGAGGAAAGAAAGAGAAGAGGGAAAGGAAAATAGAAGAAATGAAAAGAGAAGAGAAGAAAAGAAATGAAAAGAAAAGAAAAGAAAAGAAAAGAAAAGAAAAGAAAAGAAAAGAAAAGAAAAGAAAAGAAAAGAAAAGAAAAGAAAAGAAAAGAAAAGAAAAGAAAAGAAAAGAAAAGAAAAGAAAAGAAAAGAAAAGAAAAGAAAAGAAAAGAAAAGAAAAGAAATCTTTTTCTGTCTTTTATTTATTTAACTCTTTTCATTTTGGACAAATGTAGCACCTTAAAAAATATAATGCAATAGAGCTATCAGAATATGTGCGTTGTTTTCTGACGAAATAAAACTTATTACTAATTTTCATTTCTATTTAAACCGTCGTCGGATGTGACAAACCCCATGCGATTACAAACAAAGACAATCTTTTCCTCACAAAAATATTTGCCACCGTGCTCTCAGTAGCTGAAGATAAGACATCCTTAGACTGGCACAGCAAGTAAGCATTGTCGAATGTAGTACATTGGAGGAGAACAGCTCAGGCATACATAGATGGGACTTATCAGACCCCACCTCATTGATCGCGTTACTAGGGTACTTTGCAAAAGAATAGGTGAAAGCTCTAAAAAATGTTTGAGGAATTACATTATAAGGCAATCAGAACACAATAGATGATATTTTGAGTAACACCGGAACAAAGAAGAGAAAACAATATATACGTGCGCTGATTGCAATTAATCAAACATGCAAATTTATACTGCAAACACTGCGCATATTCGGATGAGATCAATTAGCTTTACTACTCTAAAATTATGATTCTATATGCTTTTTGTGTAGAAGAACTAAAATTCAATTAAATTGTTTAATAGTATTTGGTCACCTGAGCTTTACTAAACTCTTATTTTTACTTAGACTTAATACGTGCGATACAAACTATTTTAATAAAATTAATCTATAAATATATTTATGGTTATTTATTTAAATTAGTTCAATACATAATATTTACCGTCAAAATAAATATAAAAAGAAATTTAATATCAGTATTTACCATAATATAGTTTAAAAAATTTGGGGTACCTAACACCCCACGTCATTGGCCGAGTTACATTTTTGAACCTCACTGACGACGGATAAACTTCGATAACACAACTTCATTTCAAAATGACCATAACAAATATAACGACTCTTCTTACTTCTGTAATTAATTATAATTTTTCTTAGCAAATGATTAAGAAAATACCAATTATTAATTAGCTTAAGTCAAATTAAGTGCTAAATCAAACCAGTTTTCAAATGAGACACTCCCTAATTCACTCACATTATTTGTATAATACCGTTAATTTGAAGTTAAAAAAAAAACACCCTTTAATGATGCCGCCACCTAATTAAGCTGTCAATTAAATGAAATCGCCATTTAACGTACTTACCCCCGCAGTAGTGCCAAATTATTTAAAAACTCATTATTGCACAGAGATAGAGGAAGAGAAGAGAGAGAGAGAGAGAGAATTATACGTTAATTCATGAAGAATCATTTAGTGTTTGCAGCCAATAACAACAACAACAGCATTGATAGAAATGTATTTTTAATTCGATGCGCAATCATTTACAATTTATAAATAAAAACAAAAAACTCGGGCAACATAATCGAAACTTAACAGTTTAAAAGATATTTAACAGGTTACAGGGGGAAAAATCTGCAGCAGCATCCGCAACCGTAATGATTTAAGCTTCATTTTTTAAGAGCTCTACTTCATTGGTCAAGTAATAAAGAAACAGTTGAAAAAAATTTATAATAATGACATTGGCATGCGTGGCATTTAATGTTATTGAAGTACATATGAGACATTCCATGAATGACTTGCACTAAAATTAAGAAAAACAGCATTGCGTTTTGAATAGATCTTAGGCTTTAGTGGTTTCGTAGAGCAATCAATGACAATTTCCACACCTCATTTGAAGTTGAACAACGCGACAACCCTTAGTGGTAAAATACCTCAAATAATAAGGCCTCTTGTGCTCTGTATGTCCTCACGAAGCATATGGCCTCCACAAAACTCTTCCAACGTTCACGATTTGTAGCGAGTGCTTTCAATTGTTTCCAAAATTTCCATAATTCACGTATTTCCTGTTCTTCTACCCTGAGGATTCCACTCCAGTGTTTGCCAACAATGTTTAATTGAAAAATATTCAAACATAATAGAAGCTGAAATAAAACTCTATCGGCAATGTCCTTTTAAACATATAAATCGTAAGTCTCTGATTATATTTTAAGCTCCACACCTCAAAAAGAAATCATTTCATCGAATTTATTAGTTAAATGCTACTAATGAATGCCTCTAAAAAGTTAAGGTATAAAGCAAACATGTATTTTGAATGTTATATTCCATTAGATATACAAATTCGAATAGAATATGTTGATTGTCTTCTCAATCTATTCACTGAAACATAATGCGTACCATGTTACTTAGGGTGGGTCAAATAAATCCAATGTTTTTTTTTCTTGAATCTGACACACGGAAACTAGTTCCTAGTTACCTCTAGGAAGTATTTACCAAATCTGAGCTTTTAATATTAACGAGAAGATTATGCTCATCATAGTTTTCTATTTTTAATTTTGTCTCATATAAAAATGGTCATATCTTATCACCAATAGATTGCTAAACCAGTTGAATTATCAATATTTATAGGAAATTAAACGTTCTACAAAAATGATCTCAAACACTTTTTTCATTAATCTTACCATTTGAAAAATATTCAAGGTCAAATATTGAAGTATTTTAAGGAAAATAATTTTTTTGTTTTGAATTTTGTAACTTACTAAAAAATAATTATTGTCAAATGAGCTTCAATTATTTCTATAGGAAATTGAACGCTCTACAAAAAAGGTCTCAAGTGGTTAATCAATTACTCTAACCGTTTAGAAGATAATTGCAGTAGAATCCCAATACCTATTGATTTTAATAGTTTTTCAAAAAATATTAAAATCAATAGGCATTGGGATTCTACTGTAAATATTTTCTAAATGGTTAGAGTAATTGGTTAACCACATGAGACTTTTTTTGTAGAGCGTTCAATTGCCTATAGAAATAATTGAAGCTCATTTGACAATAATTATTATTATTAGAGGTCGAATATACTTTTTTGTTTTGAACTGCCAGTTTTACTTAAGTCTAAAATCTACTAAAAAAATGTCCTTACGTTTGCCATTTCAAAAACCCTAGTAAAATGAAAATTATTTCACATAAAATTTACAAAATCTTTCGATTATTTTTAAGTCACTAAAAAAAAAGTTATTGTTATCTAGATACTGCGCTTATTAGTTACTAAAAAATGGTAATTAGTATGACTTCTCCAAAATGTGTCGAAAATGTGCTGATATTTCGCTAAATGTACTAAAAATGCAGCAGATGTACCGAATGTACTGAAAACTTGTCAATATACTGACGGCAATTTTTCAGGATGCAAATGTACCGAAAAAAATAAAAATGGAAAGAAAATGCCAACACTGAGTCATACTCGTTTCATCCGTTACTTAGCGTAATCATCAGCCTTTTTGCATAGATCTATTGACTCAAGCAAAAAATGAAACAAAGCTAAGCTAAGCTTAAATTCTTTGCTATAATGGCACTATACAGCCCTCAGATGCGAAAAGGCGTGTCTCAAAAAAATGAATATTCGTAATTCTTATAGTTACGAATAGCTTAAGAAATTACGCATCTAGTAAACTATGTCAAGTGTCGGTATTTTAATTCAAACGTATAAAAAATCTCTTAAGAAAATTTCCTCTATCCCAATTTTACACGTATTTCAACCAAATTGACATAAACAAAACATCGATTATACCCTTTCCACTTCTGAGGACAGTATATGTTAGTGTTTATTGTTTACAGCAACAGGATTCCAAAACTCATTTTCGAAAAAAAAATCAATCAATCAATATCTACGCTAAACAGTAAATGTTTGAGAACACATTGGCTGCATGACAGTCTCGCTTGGATTTTCTTCAGTTATTTCATTGCTTGTTGACAAAGCCACTTATCTAAAAAATTGGCCACGTCATTCAAGAAATCATTATCAATTCTCACAACAGACATCAGTAACCTATTTTGCGATATTTCGCTACATGTCTATTGATATTTGAAATGTCTAAGGGCTCAACATAGAACATAAAAAAAAAATGACAGAATTTATTTCGCTCAAATCTCAAAATAATCCTATAAATACCAAAACTATAAAATAAGTACCTTTAATTTTTGTTCAACTGAGAAAGGCTGAAATGCAATGTAAAAGTTATCACAGCATCACAATGTGGTTTCAATACAAAATATCTCTTAAGTACTTTAATTTAAACTGTGACAATATGCTAGAATTCATACAGCTTTTGTTTTCTAATAAAAAACACCTCATTTGAAATAATGCAATATTGAGTTTATTGTTTTGAGAATGAGTATTTCATAAATTATGAAAAAAAGGGCTTTTTATACCTCACTCATAATATAGCCCATATTAAAAACGATATTTTTAATGATTATAAATGGTAATTTTACTTCGGTTAATACTTGTCTTTTATTCTTTATATTCTTTCATTATTTATAGATAAAAGATTACAACAATTACAAAAATGGAAGAAAATTACTATATTTTCGTTGTTGAGCAAATTAACAATCGAGTGAAAAGAATTTACACTAAAAATAGCGTAACTAAACTCATTAGTGTAGCTCATTTATCAAAAATTAAAGAAGCGGCACGAGAGCTAAAATAGAAAAAAAAATATTAAATTAAAATTGGTAAAATGAAGTTAAGTAAAATAAAAAGCATAAAATAGTGGGAAAACAAACAATGGACCCTTTTAAATCGCTGGCCAGATACAGCAAAAAAAAACCAAAAGCAAAAATGAAGCAACCAATTGAGTAGACGACTTGCATGATGTAATCAAAGAAGTGGCATGAAAATTGAGAAACTGTAGGAAAACTTCTTAAATGCCGCAATTAAATGCTTTGGAGTTTTGATGCAATTTAATTAGAAAGTTTGTTAACACCCTCAGAAAATAAGGTTTTGCTTTTTGTGCTACTTTTTGCTGTAACAGTTAATAAGGCAGCAATGTCTTTGAGTGTGATATATATTATAAAAAAAATGCGTGAATAGACGATTAGAGCTTGTAAAGTTTAAAAATTTCTACAGCTGAGGAAAAAGTAAACGACAGTGGCAGCACAGAATAACATTCAGTGTCTCTGCAAAATTTTCAGTCTATTAGCTGACCGAGTTTGTGATAATCATTAGAATTCAGAATATGTTCTTGAACTGTAAGCGGTTACGCCTTATGACCATGACTAGAAAAACCTCGTTTTGTTCATCATTGATACATAAACTGACAATGAAACTGTTTACTTTTTACTAGGAAACACATCCACTGACCAGTGATGGCATTTTCGGTATACTTGTAATTTTTTCGTTACATTTGTGTCCTGAAAAATCGTCGTCAGTACATTCGGTACATTTGCCGCCTTTTTAGTACATTTGGCGAATTTTCAGTACATTTGGAAAATTTATAATAATTACCTTTTGTTTTTTCTTTTTATAGTAAATGTAAGTAATCGCAATGTGTTGATTTATAATAAGTACATTTTAGTACAATTTGGACACAAGAACAAAAACAGTACATTTCAAGTCTCATTTCAGTAGATTTTCACTAACCAAATGCCATCGCTGCCACTGATTATCAATCCACTGTGATATCTTCACTGATCTTCTAATTATCCAGCAAGTTTTAAGGGTGTTAAATGCACGCTGATCTTATTATATGGACCATAATATTTATTTATTTATTTAATTTAATTCATCTACTGGGCTAAAACCCTTACAGATTACTAAAATAATTACACTATAGCAAATTATGAAAAAAACACATATCGGAAACGATGATCTTGAGGTCTTAATTTTGTACATTGCTTTACTGATTTTGCCACATTTTCATTTCCGCAACATCTGCAAAAGACGTATTGAGGATACTTCAATTTATTGGCCCTATGAAGTGTTGTGGTATTGCTGCTCATTTGCATAATTTTTATGTATTTGCATTAACGAACGATTTGAAGAACAACAGCGGTAAGAGAAATGGGTTCTGAGAACTCCAAATCTATTTATGAACTGTTTCTCTGCAATTCAATTTTCTGCTTATTCTTCTCAATATTTGATTATCCTGAAATACAGCATATCGCAATAAAGCATTCTTGCACTCGATACCGTGTCTTGACACCAGTCATGTTTGAAATTTTTACATTGATTGCTGCTTCATTGCAAATACAAAGTCGCTCATTACGTGGTGACTTTTCAAGCCAAAATCTTTTGCTGTCCAATGAATGGCGAAGTTCCTTTGCAGCTCGTTTGATTTTAGAAATTTTTGCTTAAATAATGACATCGAGCACTTCCCAAAAAATACCTCTCTTAATCCTGAAACGTTTTTTGGTGCCGAATCGTTCCCATGAGGAATGGAAGTGGCTAAATAACTCGTACTCAATCAAGATTTTCAAATCAGTTGCTGATTCACAGATGCAGGTTTCAATCTGTTTTGATCCATGATTTCCCTTAATTTCAGTGCACCTTTTGCTCCAAGTTTTTTAATGTACAGATTAAAGCCGCTAAGCCTTTATTTTGTGCTCTTTTATTTAGTACTCATGTGACGTCTGGGCTAGATAATTTCTGAACTTTATTGAGTGAGGGGCTATATGGTTTTATTTTTTATTTGCCTTCAACCATACAGTTGATCCATTGAGAAGGATGGGTCTTATCATGGCAATATACTTCTAGTGACCGATATGTGTGTGCGTCTCTCCTTCTATTTTCGCAATACTAAAACTAGTTTAAGTTTTTGGGCTTAAGCCTCAGCAGCTTTATATTGTTCATTTAGAATGTTTATCTTGCACTGATGATAAGCAGACACTGATTGTTTTCCAAAAAGTTGTCCGGTATCAAAATGATCAACCAACAAACTATGGTAGAAAACTGCCTTCCAAAAGATACTCAAAATTTTGTAGATGATTTTCCTATTTTCCAGCATGTTACTTATACATTGTGTGATTTTGATAATAGGCTTCTAGCGAGAACGTGGTTGATGCCGATTTAAAGGACTGTAATAAACGTATAGAGCGGGCTTATATGTAAGGCTTGCGTGTTTAATCATACTTAGGTTGATGGGCTTGAGGAGATCTGTAATGAAAGAATAATTGATCTGTAAGGCTTGACTACTTTGAAGTTATGTATAGACTGCAATTCACTCATATATATCTCTATTAATTTTACTTACATCATAATTATTTTCTGAACTGAAGAATTTAATAAATTCATTGCACAAGGCGTTAGGTAATATATAATTTGACCAAACTCCATTTTGTGCAGAATATGAACTTAGAGTGTAGAATCAAATTTCTGAGTTATCTTTGCCTCTATTCAAGAGAGAGTTTCCTGACTGCTTACAAATTTACAAGTTTAGAAAATAGTCATAAATGGCTTAAAGCTGAAAGTGGACTATTACGTACGATTGCTCCTAATTTTTAAAATCATAAATTAATTAAACAGAAACGCAGCAAGCACGTGTACGAAATATCAAATGAAAGAGCACATGAATGAGATATTCGCCGAGATCAGAAATGAAAATGAAATGAAAAGTCAGTTAATTTCAGGATTGCCAGAGACAGTTTAAGAGTTTTGTATAAGGCAGCAACGGCAGTCTATTATAAATAAATGTATTTTATTATTTTAAGCACAGTAGATAAAGTTTCAAGCTTCGCTTTTACACAACTTCACTTGAATAAAATTGTGAAAATTAAATTACATAAAAATACGAACGAGTTACGTGAACTGAGTTGCTATAATAAGAACTAAAAGCTCAACATTTTTGCATAAGTAGGTGAAAGTTTGTTCGAAAAACTTAGAGTTTTTTTTTGCTCTAGTGCAACGCCCCATTTTGTTTTCCTCTCCTTAATTTTTTTAAACTTTCACAACTAATTACGATTTTATTTTTTTTTTTTGCAGTCTAATGTTAATAACAGGGAAATTAGTCAAACACATTAGTTACGTGATACACGCAACCAAATGCTATCACGCTGACGCTATCTCTATCTTTTGCTAAATATTTATCTCACTCTTTTCGCTGACTTACTGCTTAAATTGATTAGATTTACTTTTTCAACTTTTTTGTGCCAACTTTTTAAACATCAAAAGGATTTTTTTATTTTTTTAATAATACACAACAATAGCATACTTTGTTTGGGTTGCACCACCTACAGCAACGAAAAAAAACGAAAAAATTCTCGTGTTGAATGACAGCCGTGACCCCGTGCAACTTTTTGCAAACAACACAAAAAAAGTCCCGCAACAACAAAAACAGCAAAAAAAAAATACAAATTTGCTAACAACCAAAATAGGAGGAGGTTGAAGTTGTGAAAAAAAAAATTTGCTAGAAATACAACAACAGCAGCGACAGCATTAAAAAGCAAGATGGCGCATTGCGGCGGTTAACCACAAAAACAATTTAAATTGAATTATGACACAATTTAATAAACACACACACACACATAGCAAAATCAAAGGCACTGCACTACAGCATAGGATGGCACAGCGTGACCAAAACAGTCAGTGACAGTGAAAAGAGACAATAGCGAAGAGCACAAAGCAACCAGGCAGGCGGAAGAAAGAGAACGCTAACAGTCTAACTGTTCTTGACATTTTTAAAAATATTTTTTTTCTTCCTAAGTTCGACACTGAAGAGTTGTTGCCAGATATGTAAATTTTCAAAAAAAAAGTTTTAGTTCTGTACCATTTTTCTGGATTTTACATTTTGACATGTCATTTAATATTTTTTTTATTTTTCCAAGTTTGAAAGTCGATTTGCATTTAATAAAATTAGTTCAATTATTTACAAAACAATTTAAAAATCATTAAAAAAAAAAATTTTAGCTTGATACAGTGATTTTGCAAACTGACCGCATAGCTTTAATACCATCTGATGCTGGTTTATCCAAAAACCTCGAACATTCTCGTGCAATCTTGAAATTTCTCGATTTTGTTACTGTTCTCGTTGAATATATGATAAAAGTTATCTTGCTATTTCTGTTCTATTGCTGCGTCTTTTTCAAACCCTGGTTGTTGCTTGCTATTTCGCACGTGCGCTTATCATTTCTATTACTTGCTGTTTTTTCTCTAGCCCACAGCGAATTGTGCAATTGCTGTTCTTATCATTGTAACTTCATTTTGTTTCTAATATTTATTTTAGCAGTGCAGCTGTGTTAGTATAGGAATGTTTTGGTGGCGTTTATATACTCTGCTACTACAAAATTGTTCACTTGCTGCAAACTTTCGACATTTTATTTTTTCTAAATGCGCGCAAATTTTCTCGGCGAAAAGTCATCTGTAGGATCTGAAAAACTAACATTTTAAAGACACAATTTTGATTTATCAGACAGTTACAAGAAGTATAAAATTTAACGTTTCGCTAGAAAACTGATATAAAATCATCGCTATTTGATTTCTCTAATTTCATTGCTCAGATTTGCCGGATCATAAGTTCATATGATACAGCGCTTTTAGAGTGCATAAAATTTAAAGCCAGCAAGAACTCTTTATCGGGAAAACAACTATTCGAACTAAATATATATTTATAAATTGAATTATTGACATCATTTCAATCTTGCTTGCTTAATATTTGAAAATCTGTAATTTTATAGTCTACTTTTATAAAAAAAAAACTTAAGATAAAATAATTGTGGAATGTGATGATGGATGTTTTTTTTATTTTTTTTTTTTTCCAAATTCAAACCTAAAGTAAAAAATAAAAACATATCTGCTACTATTCACTTCTAAGGTACTTTATCTCAAAACCCACCTTATGGTAGATGAAAACCTTACAAATTTGTGTCATGATTCTTCGTGTTGCTTTGTATTATCATAACTTTTTACCTTAAGAAGTTGACACATCATTAAAAAGAAGTTTTTGGGGTTGCTTTATTGATTGAAAAACAAAACAAAAAGTTAAAAAGCTCCTGACTAACGGATATGTGTCTTTGACTCCAAAATATATGAACTTTCCTCAAGTTTTTCAGACAATAAATGCCGAAACCAAAACGAAAAATTTTTGAAAATTATAAAGGTTGAAAAGGTAGTTAAATGTTGACGTAGCCCACAAATATTGAAGTGGAAGAGTTGAAAAATATTGTGTGTATATGTCGAAAATTATTCTAAATCCAATTGAAATATTGGAAAAATGTTTAACAAATTGGGAAAAGTCAAAAGATGTTAAAAAGGTTCAAAAGTTAGAAAAATGATGAAAACTTTGATAAATTTTGAAAAATGCGAAAATATTGAAAAGAAAAATGATAGAAAAAGTTGAAAAATTTCGTCAAATTGGAAACCACAAATACTGTGAAACCGAATAAATAATGAGAAAATCGAAAAAAATTGAGAAAAACAAAACTTGTTACCTCTTTGGGAAAACAATCTTTTCAGCGGTATTGCCTTTTTTTAAATTTTAAACTTTTTTTTCATAAAAATTTTCTATTTAGCAACATGTTTCTTAACAAATTTATTGAAATATTATAAAAACAAAATCACCAATAAAAAGCTACATAATTTGTAGGTTTACATGATTTTAATAAGGCCATAAAAATCCAACAAATTTCACTTTTACTAAATTTGAATTTCATAATGCATTTTTAGATAAAAATGCATAATTTTAACACCTGTCCGAAAAAATTATTATTATATAATAAAACTATCTACTTATCTTTTATTGTTTTCTTTTTGACAAAAACTGCATTTTAATACTTAAATAACCACAAATCAACTGCTGCTTTAAAATGCATAAATTAACTCACGCTATCCACAAAAAAAAGCGAACAATTTAATTAATACTTTAAAAAAATACAATTAAGCTGATATCAATTAAAAAAAAAAACAGAAATAAACTACTTTTTATGTTTTGTCACACTTTCGAACAAGCGAAACAAAAAAAAAAACTTCAATCCAATAATGATTTGCATAATTTTATTAAAAAATTAACAATTTTATCACCTCATTTGAGATGGCATTTATTCAATCGACTGCACATAAAAACAAATCATTAACAATGAATGCTGCTAAAGTTACAACCGGCGACAACTGTCAAAATGTTGACAGCTGATAAGAAATCAAATGTTGCATTTTTTGTTTTCTCATTTTAATTTGATTTTAAGAAAAACAACAAAAAAATTGACTATCGAAACTTCAGCTTTTCGAGAAATAACAAATGCATGAAAATGTCTCTAGAAAATGTTTAGCGTTCAATACTCAAAATTTTTGGGTTTTTTTTTAAAAATCATTTTTGCATAACAATGAAAGCAGCATTGACAAAGAAATCAAGAAAGAAAGCAGTGATCGATGTTGCAGGTTTGCATTTTAATGATTGGCTTATTTTCAAATACCGAATTATTGAACCAAGAGATCGGTGTCACCTCTAAAAGTTTAAACAAAAAAAGTACCTTAGAAATAATTCCCTAAGCATTCTTTGGAGCCACGTTTTTTCAGAAAAACGCTTGAAGAGATTCTTAAACTGACAAGAGTGTGGCCGGGTGTGACAACGCTTGGATACATAATTGTTAGCAAGCTTTCTACTTTTTTTTTATGTCTCAATTGAAAATGGATTTTTTTAGCTTATCTAGTTCTTGATTTCATGTTCTATGAGGTTTTGTAGTTTTTTTTTTTTTGTTCATGAAGAATGTTCTTTATTTTATTTTCAATACCACCACCAGCTATGTTTTAAAGTGTAATCTGTGTAAGAAATATAATTTTATTGTCTTGATTAACTTCCACGTAATCATAATTTCCACAGACGGTCATGGCTAAGTCGACTTAAGTGGTATGATATTCCTTTGTGGACCAGTTAAGACTCCTTTCATGCGTTGTGACCGTGGTAACGAAGTAAATACATCCTGAGTGTTGGGCATGAAAGTTATATTGTAAGTGAAAATAATTGGCATTATTAGCTGCGTCTTATTCGTCAAGTCGCTATTTATGTACGAAAAAACGACCAACGACCAAGTCGCTAAGCTTCCTACTCGTTGTTTTCTGCGAGTACTAGTTTGTTGTTCCTTCTACTCTTTTTATTTCAAATTGCTTTTGTTTTCGCCTCACATTTTCAACAATTTATTCAAATCTGCTGGGTAGTACTGGCACTAAAGTAGCTTGCTACTTAAATATTGCAACTAATAATAACTCGCTAAGTTTTGGGATTTTGTTTTTGCTTTCCTATAGGCTATCGCTATCCATAGATAGCTAGTAGACTAAGACGCAGCTATTTTAATATTCTTAGTGGCTTTCTTAGGGGTGGGGAGGTTAATGAAGAACTACACGCATGTGCATATAAATATATATTTTTATAACAAGTTAATAATTCCTCACTAATTTCGTTTTTTTCATTTCAGGTATGTAAATTCGGATATATTGGCTATTATATACATAAAATTTTGGTAAGATAGTGCAAAACAAATATTTTTCTAATTTTACAAATCTGCTGCTAATGCCCTCAGAAGCACAAAAGCGGTATCTCATTGAAAGTGAGTTTCGAAATAATGGATATTTTATTTCCGTACTATTGAAAAACCTCTAAGATTAAGATTTTTACATGTTTGCGATAACATACCGGCATTTCATTTAACGCGCAACTTCTTATGCATTTTTTTAGACACTGCTTTACCGCTTCTGCAGGTTAGGTTAAAGTGGCGGCCATGCAAACATGCTAGAAGCCTTAAGTACCACTAGCTTTAATACCACATACATGACCCTCACAGACTGGTAAAGAGGGTTGTCAAAAGAATCTATATAGCCTTAGCAGCGGTTAAAGCTACAGCCTGCTCTATATATTTTATAGTCCTGTTCAGGTAGTTAAGCAGCGGTTTGATCTCATTATCGGCCAAATCGCTGAGGTTGTTATAGAAGGCTTGTCGTACATAACTGAGCCTGTTTCTAGCAAGGGCCGGACAGTTACAGAGAAAGTGTTCGATAGATTATTTCTCGTTTACGTTCAGACAACTGCGACAAAAAAGTTAAATCGAATATCTAAAAAAGGGCAGTATAAGTTTGACAGATTATTAAAAATAAAAAAATTATTTGTATTCTTATAAGTAGAAATGTATTCTTGTAACTAAAAGCGATTGCCACGGCATGTTTGCCTTATAGCCTTGAATCGGTTCTTTTTCAGTCGCTTCTAAGGCGTATATTTAATAACCTGCCGAATGAGATACGAGTATAAATAAATATGTAGCTCTATCAATTTTTTCGATATTAGATCTCTATTCCGATAAAGGAATTCTCTTCATTAACTCATAAAAAGTGATTTTTACTATAATCCTAAAAATAAAACTCTTCATGAAAATATTGTTCTATGTATGATTTCATTTTGAAATTATATATTGCCTGGCCCATATCTTAAAGATCAGATTTTTATTGCAAAATGTGTAAATCGCACATGCATCTAATTCTGCTTAATTCAATTTCTTCACTTAAAATGGACAAAAGAGAACACTTTATATGCCATAATAAGAGTTTATACCCACAACAGCAATAACAATAGTCTTAACTACTTGTAAAATACTTCATTAATAAACATAAGTAAACTGAATCCCTCAACAACAACAACAAAAACAACAACAACAATATAAACCATTAATTCCATAAAAATAATTCAACTCCTTTTAAATGCGCACATTCTGGTAAATAATATCAAAAGTAAAGAAAAAAAAACCTAAATAAATGAATGCAAAAATTTACAAATAAATTGAGAAACGCAGGCTGATTTCTTATGCAGAGCCTCTTTTTCTTCTTCCTAATCAGCATACAAAATCTTAGCATGCATTCAATGAGAAACAGTGGACAAATGGAAACCCCACGCGGAAATGTAAACTTGAGTGCTTTGCTCTAACTACAGCAATTATGCTGTTAACGATCATGTTGCCACAGCTTGCGCACATGCGCATCACTTGCTTACTCGTACGTTGATGCATTGTGGTTCGCTTTGCTCTTACTTTTGCATGCATTGCTTTTTCTTCTTCCATTTTTCATTTAATGCCATTTCAATGCAATTTATATTGCGCGCCATTCGAGCTTAACTTTCGAGGTATGTCAGACGGTGCTTGTGTCTGTCCAAGCAGTAAAATGTAGCAGGCACATGGTTACTCTGTTCATTTGCTTGTCGCATTGTCTGCGGATCGTGCGTCCGGCTTGAGGCCACATATTTAAGCAACCTCAATTGGTGATTTTTTGCTGCTGCTGCTGCTGCTTTTGCTTCTTGTGGCATCATCTTGAATCTTTTTTTTTTATTTATTTTTTCATGGATAGGTATGGGTTGTATTTGTGCCTTTGACTTTGTCAGACATATACTCATGTCAGTACGAGTCAAGCATTTATTATGACTTATTAAAGAGCGTGTGTGACATACAAACTTGCATAAAAGAGTTTATAAAAATACACCCCCAGACCTGTGAGTTTTTCACATTTGGCTTATGAGGCATTACAAAAAAAGAACTCATGGTTAAGGTCGCCACTTTTTTTGCTACACTGAAAATATTATTTTTATTTTGTTTCCTTGATTCAATTTTTTATAAAAATTGAGCGTCACAATCTAGCTTTGTTTTCAGCAGTAGCTGCTTAAGTAACGTAGCCCAGAAGTAGCCACGAAGTATATTTGGTGAAAGCAGAAAGAAAATTTCAACCAAAATCAGGTTTAGAGCTCTGTTTTCTTAAAGAAAATTAACCCATAGTTGAAATGTAATTTCGCCCAAAAACGTAGAATAAATAAGTATAGTAAGTTTTTAGACTGACACGATTTTCATTTATCTCGATTTTGTATCACAATTTTTTAAATTGCTTTCACACTGGCACTATCGCGATTTTACTGACATTAGCATTCTGTTTGAAATACTTGATTTTTTTATAATTGACATTAGCTGTGTTTCTGTTTGACTTTAGTTGACTCTTTTTTGTTTGACATTAGCTGCGTTAAGATAATTTGTCTATTGAACACATTTTATTGGATAAAGCTACTCTTCAACCAAACAATACTTGCATCGCTCTAAGATTTCATAATATGATTGCATATTTTCCCGTGGGGAAATTAAACAGCCCTTACTATCCATTCACAATAATACGCGTTGGCCACATTAGATGTTTTTTCGATTCCTACTGATTAATATGAACTTTTTTGGTTTTTCATCCATGTTTATCGATGATTTTCAACATTTTCTATGTTCTTTGTTGCTTTTCAGCACTTATGCTCAAAGTTTTGATCTATGATTTTCAATATCTTTCGCGAGCATTTGAATCTTGTCAACTTTTGTGAACTGTTCAATATTTTACGAAACTATTCTTTTGAATTATATCTACTTTTTGAATATACATTCTGTGCTGACATTTATTTTATATGTATATGCGTTTTCAAGTAACTATTGTTTCTTTTTATTAACGTATTTGGAGAAAATATGCCTTATGACACAATATCTTTTGACACAATATTACAAATACTAAAAATGCATATGCTGTTTTTTTATTACAAAGAGTTTTTTTTCTTAAACTAATAACTCTCGGAAATGCCTTATAATTTTTTACAGAATCATTTACATCAATAAGTTACTATGATTCGAAACAATTTCTTCTTACAAGCAATTTAAACTAAAGATTACTGATGAGATCATTTGGTAGTAAATATGTTATTATATAAGTAAATACTTAGTTGAAATGCAAATCAATTAAAACTTTCACAATACGGAATAGTATATGTTCCAAAACTGAATTTTTCTAAATCATTGTAGTTCTTTATAAATATTTCGAGCCCAAGTCAAATGCAATTTTTGCTGATAACCTAACTGCTTCAAAAAACATTAAAAAAATCGATGAAAAGTTTTTGAATAATAAAGTCCGCAATGCGCGCATATATTTCGTAGCTTTTATGCTAATGTGAAAAAGTTTGCAATGCTTTTAACTTTAAAATTTTTTAAAAAAAAATTTTGTAAATAATTAAATTTTTAGCTTAAGATTAATTTTCTTAATTTAAGCTAAAATTTCTCACTGTTGCACAAGCGCAACGTTTGTCATTTGATATTTTTTTTCTTAACTTTATTTTGCTATAAAAAAAAACTTGCTTCACTGACTACTGCAGAAATAGCAGGCCTATCGACTTTTTCTTGGCCCACGCAAAATTTACCAGCAACATAAGAAACAGCGACCAACAACAATTACGACTTGCATTAACTTCAGATTTCCCCTTCGCCTTTTAAACTTGCAGTTAACTGCAAACAATTTAGCTTTAAGCCTTTGCTTACTTTATTATTACTTAGCAAACGAAAAAAAAAATTTTATTTCGGTTTTTCTATCTTAAAAAGTTAAAAAAATCCCCATGTTTTCTAAGCCAAATAAAGTTGGCTTTAAGATTTTTTTCAGCTGATTGCTGCAGCATTTTTTTTTTTTGCAAATGCAACGTAGCAGCAACATTGTATTGTTGCTTTTCTGCAACGTTTTTAGCCTTAGTTTGCTTGTTTTCCTCTTGGCTAGGATGTTTGCTTATCAAACATGTTTGTACATTATACAGTGCGTTCTATTGGCGTGCCATATATCGCTAACTGCCAGCGGCATTTCCTGCTTCTCTAAAAAGTATGCTATAATTAATTGCTTGCTTAGTGCACTAGACTCATTTTAAGGATTTTAGTCTCATGATGGTTTGATAAAGTAGTGAACGAATATAATTAAACTGAAGAGCTTACTGTAAGTGAAGCTTTTGCTACTTTTTTTTGGAAAGTTCGACTCGATTCAAAGGCAATATTCACTGAAATTTCAGTGGAGTGTTACAAAGATCAGAAAAAAAAATTCATAATAAAATAAAATCGTTCAAAAATAAATTTTCCTAAAGCAAAAGAAAAGTCAAAATGTTAAAATAATATCACCAAAAATTAAAACCAAAAAAAAAACAACAACAAAATTTTCGGGATTTTCACTCGAAATGCACAAAATTCTAAATGATTTATAGTTGGCTGCAATCTATCATGTTTTTCGAGTGAATACTGTTAGCGTGGTAAAGTTGATATGGGTTAATTCACGTGAAATATTTTTTTTTGAGCAGAAAATATTTGCCCTTTCAGTAATGCATAGTTAATATTTTTAGCCTAAATATTTAAAACAAATATTTTGAAAAAGTCGAAATAAGAAACAAAAGTTGAAAAGGTTCAGAAAGTAGAAAAGAAAAAAGATCGAAAAGCTGGAAAATTGTGAATATATTGCATAAGGTTCAAAAAT
Organism: Meiosimyza decipiens; assembly: GCA_963680825.1. Lineage (NCBI taxonomy): Eukaryota > Metazoa > Arthropoda > Insecta > Diptera > Lauxaniidae > Meiosimyza > Meiosimyza decipiens. The sequence goes on from OY804258.1 coordinate 52,068,491, forward strand.
TTGAAAATTTGAACAGTTTTTGAGAAGCAGGAAAAATTGATTAAGGTTGAATAAGTCGAAAAAAATGAATAATACAAAATAAAGTTGAAAAATATGAAAAATAATAAAAAAAATTGATTAAGATTGAAAAATTTTGATTAAGTCTACTTTGAAAGAGGTTAACGAACTGTTCAATGCAAAAAGTAAAATATAGAATGCTTGCAGATTTTTAAAAGTCGGCTAACAAAGCTTACTGATGATGTCATGTATTGGTGGTTGAAACTAGTATAAGCAGTTACAACTTGCACATAAAAACTCATCAAAAAAACATCGAATTGAGAAAGGCGAAAAAATCGAAAAGGTTGAATAAGTTAAAAAATTTTAATGAAGGTTAAAAAGTTGATAAGCCTGAAAAAAAATTTATGAAGGTTGATAAAGCCGATATATGTCAAAAAATTCTAATAAGTGCAACTTTTTATAGCGTTGCATTTCCGCCAATTCACACATTGCAAAAAATATATGATCGTGCCGGGTAGGATTGAACTCAGTTTCATACATCAGCCACTTTTAATTGAAAAATGTGCAACCTTAAATGAATGTGAGACTATATTATGAAGTCTACAGCGGCGGTGGGCACAAAAATAAATCTAGCAATAAGCAACGAGATTTTAATTTTTTTTGCTTTTATTGCCGAATTCGCTAACAGCAAACAAACCAAATTGCACTACAAACAAAAACAATCGCTACATTCGTCGATGCACCGTCGCTAATGCCTTTGTTTGTTGTTTTTATTTTCAGTTGAACTCAACTCAACTTAACGCTGTGTGTCAATAGCTTTGAAACTCTGCGAATTGTTTTTTTTGCTTGCTTTTGCGTTGGTTCGGCTAATGAGGGCAGAAAGTGCCGCTACGTGCCCATCGCTGTTCTACAGTATCATTTATACCTAACTAACACAAATTTTTTGACTATTTTTAATTTTGATAAAAGCACTTGGAAATCAGTTTTTGTTTGACAACTCTGTCACCTTTCATTTTGAAATTTAAAACAAAAACTTTCAGGTCTAAAAATAAAAATTTTTAAATAAATCCTTATATTAAATCCCATAGTACAAGAATTTAGAAGAAAATTATTTCCACAACTTAAATCATACGAATTTCGCTTTCGAAATTGCATAATACCACCATAAATTTATTTGATTATAACAGCGTGCTTGTGCAATAAGCCATCAACTGATATGTAATAATTTATATGGTCAATGGAATGATGTAACTAAAGCAATTTGTAATAAACTATGAACAAGTTGATTTGTATAGATTTCATAGACAGCGCAGCTTCAGCAAAGAAAATCAAACTACAGATTGATAATTTATGATATGATAACAACTAGTTAGTGTTTCGAAACCTCATACTGAAAGTGTAAGCAGCGCGCAGCACTTTAAAGTTTATTACAACATTTTTCATTTATTACTGTTATGCAATTTTGCTCACAACTTCACTGCAGTAATTATGCTTCCAATAAAGCTTTATAATTAACGATTTCAATAGTAAAAATTGTAATCAAAATAAATTTCTAATTATATAATACAAAACAAGAACTAAATCAAATATGTTGAAAAAAAAAAATGTGAACTGCTTGAAAAGTTATAGAAAAAGAAGAAGAAAAGAAAAAACGTAGAAAAACTTTTCATTTCATTTAAGTTTTTTATTTTTATTTCAAAAAAAATTAAAAAAAAAATACCAACCCGCCTGCCACTTGAAAAATAGCTCCGCGAGTTTCTTTTAACGGACAGACTTTTGAAATGAAGCACTTTTATGCAAATAACTTTTGCTCTTGAAAACAGAGCACTGCAACAGCACAGCAATCACCAGTAGTAGTGAACAACCTACCCAACTTATGTACTATGTAAAAAAACTCTAAGATTTCGCCTTGAAAAAAAAAATATAAACGAAAAAACTTTTTTTTTTCAAAATTCTGTAGAAAAATAGAAAAATGAAAAAAACAACAACAAATTATAATAAAAATAAAATAAAAGAAAAAATGCCGCAACAGAACTTTTCCCCATTGGAATGTCAGCCGAAAATATTGTGAAAAATTACATTCCCTTTAAACCGAGTACGGCAAACTGTAGGTGGAATGGGGGAAACAACTTTACATTTACGAGTCTCAAAAGTGTTGTAAAAAACAAACACGAATATACTACTTAATGTAGTATGTATGTATGTATGTACGTATACCAAATTTCTTAACAAGCAAAATCTCAACAAAACCAAAATGAAAATAAAAGAAATATTTGAAAAGTTCGTGTAAAAGTTTTGAAATAATGAAAGGGACTGTCATTTTAGAAACCTAAAACTTTAAGATTATTTTTAACTGCATAAGAATGTTATGAAATTTAAGTTAAATGATATTAAACCTTCAAATTAATAAACCTTCAGCTGGAAAAATGTATTCTAGAAAATCATATTCAGCATTCTCTCAAAATATAAAAGTGATGATTTCCATTTCATAAGTAATATTACTTTTTATCTGAATACATAAATTTTGCTTAAAATTTTTAATGATGTTAAAGTCAACGTATTCAATTAGCGAATCTGTCAGGGATAAGACATGCGCTACTACTTCCGCAACTTTTTTGGACTCTTTAGTAAAAAAAGTGAAGATAACATGAGGAGCAGCTGAACAAAACTGAATAAATCCAATTTGATCTGAAGTGACTTTATTTTCGATTCGGCATTTTTAACCATCACTGTGTGGACTGGCCACAGTAACGATTTAAAAAATACTAAAACCTCTCTAAAAAACATAAATAGAAAAAGTTTGTGTGCGAATTTTTTCGTTAAAAAAATTAAATTAAGCGGTTTTGATATGTTGCCCCTTACATACTCTTGTGTTGATTAAGTCATTTAGGTTATAAGAAAAGTAACTCAACAACCGTCTATGCCAACTCTTACAAAAAGCAGAACAATTATAAAGGAAGTGCTCAACACTGTTATTGTGACAGGTAACATGATTGTTATGGCAGGTAACATGATTAGTAAAATTTCAGTGCCAATAAGAATAGTTAACAGCCGTTTTGTCATCACCTTCCCAAAAGCTATGAGACGCTTTGATCCCTTATAATCCAGCGTCGACCAAAACTGGAGTTTGCTTAGTCATGGGATTTGTTTACAATATTAAATTTTCAAGTAGCAAGTAGCTTACTCATCACCTCTTTTTGGAATAGTAGAGGCAATCATGTGTCATATCTGACCAGCTCGATAGTTTTCTTATTTCTCTCAAGACCTCTACGCCCTAGCACTCAGTTTAAATGCAGTGGCAACTTTATTTAGAGATTGTCAGCATCTAGCGACAAAAAAAGAATTGTAAGAGATGAAGCTGAGATATTTCATAGCGATCTGACTGCCTGTGAAAATACAAGTAATTTTCACAGAATTTACATTGCGCTACAGTAGTTTTATAGCTTTAAACGTGTCTGTAAGTTGAGTAAAAGAAAAATATTCACCCACGTTATCCTTCATCGCTGAATAATCGTTGTAAATTTGAACAACGTCATCCCTTAAAATGAAATATTGATCATCAGGAAAATTGTACGTCAGTTTTAGGGGACTTAATCCCTAATATTGTTATTAACAAGCTATGATTCGACTAGTTTTTTACAAACTACACCAAGATAGCTCTTGATCCGCTCACCTTTCCGTCATAAATATCGGCTACATTGAAAAAATAAAAAAATTTTTTCTTTGCAATAACTTTCTCATTTCATATACCATCATATAGAGCTTAACCCATTGTGCAAGTTTATATGCTAGTATTGAAAGCCTGGCAACAAAATATTCACCCAGTATAAACTTAAAATGCTGCCAGATTTCTTATTATAAGTCATATGCGGCAGTCATATTTGAAGTTTAGTTTAATTGTCTAAAATCAATGTTTAAATTATTAATTCAAAAGTGTTCAAAGAAGCTAAGTCCATATAAATATCATTTGCCAAGCAATTTATAAACAATTTAATGGGAAGAAATTCTTATCTTAAGGACAATGCTCACAAATTGTTCGATCATTTTGTTTTGAATATTGAGCGTCATAGTATGGGTCCGTTCAATAATTACGTGAAGTATTTTTTTGAAAATTTGGATCTTCTCTCTTCCCTCGGTGAGATTTGATAAGATCTAGCGGAACCAAATACAATATTCATGTCACCACTTGAAGTTTTAATTTTTTAAGTGTTCCAGCTGCAAGATATCCCTTTGTTTTTTATTTCTTACTTTCTGCTACAAATTCATATTCAAGTTATTCATTTATTTCTAAGAAGGAAATCATAAGAGTAATGGACATACGAGTGGAAAGTTAGCTAAATATTTAGAGCCATTAGTTTATTAAAGAATATTGCAAAGCTAGGAATTACTAAGGGAAAAATAGGATATGCACGTGTTACTGATGACTGTTGGCTTTTTATTTTAAAAATTAGCAATTGTCTTTTATATTTTATATGCAAAAACCAATAAACCAAAGTAAAAAGCATTTCTTCTGTTTCCTTTTTTGCTTGTCCGAACAAATATTTTTTTAACATTTACTATTATTCCTCTTATAGTATTTAAAAAATTACTCCGCCCCAATATCATGTAATGTGAAAAAGTTGAAAAAGTTGCACGAAAGTTAATATTATAGTGAGTGAGCCATAACTCCTCATTGCTCTAAGGCTACTAATTCCCATTCCTACTGGGTTATTTACTTACTTATTTTTTTCAATTTCAATCCTCTGGTTTTTAAGTTTTTTACTACTCATAACATTTTCTACTAAAATGGCGTTATAATGGGTTAACCTGAGACTGTGTGATTCAAGCATTAAGAATGTCATTCATTATTTAGTTATCCAATCTATAAATACACCGACAAAAAATTTAACGACGATTTTCAAGTTCAAGCTTTAATGCTTTCGAACAATATATATATAAAATGCTCCAATGTAATTCGTAGAAAGCAATTAGACAAATTGAAAAATTTCGTTATTTAGTATTCCTGATACTAAGTATATAAAAAATGAATCGACCATCACATCTAGAGTTTATTAATATAGAACTTTAAATTGAAAAATTTAAAAAATACTTGTAGCAATTAAAAGTATCAAAGTGATCCATACAAGTCGAATCGATTTGAAAACGTTGAAATTTCCGAAAAAGTCGAAAATAATCAAATTGTATTGAAAAGTATCACAAACAATTAATTAATGAAAAGCATCGAAACGATCAATACAGATTGAAAACAAATGATTTTAATGTAACTGAAAAGTAGCAAAAAAGTTGATATATGTTCAAAAAGTACAGCATATATTTGCGAAAATTCTAAGTAATCGAAAAATTTTAAAAAATTGAAAGACATCAACATCAAATTAAATGATATTGAGCATATCGAAAAGTCTTTAAAAATAGAAAATATTATCGAAAAGTATCGAAATGGTCAAGTAAACATTATCAAAAAGCACCAAAAAATAGAATGGTATTGAAAACAATAATGAAAATCTAAATCTATCAAATATTATAGCAAACTAAAAGAGCCACTAAAAGTCGAAGAACATTGCGAAATATCAGAAAAGTGAAAAGTTGTTCAATAATTATTATCGAAAGAATTAAAAAAAATTCGGAGAGTATCAACAGGATTCGGAAAAAAAGAACATTATCATTTACCATCAAATAATCCATTTGAGACGAATAATATTGAATGTTATGAAAACTATCGATTAATTCGATATAAATCGAATATTATGGTAAAGTATCGAAAAAGTCAATAAAAAACGAAGTCGAACAAAATCGAAGTGAACTGGAATATATTGAAGGCTTTGAAAAGTTTTGAATTTATTTTAAAATGTCAAGAAATATCTGATATAGAATATTCAGACGATAAAAATTGACAAATGAATAATTTAGATAAGTATTAGTTGAAAAATATAGTAAAAAAGTTTTTATCAGAAATTATCATACAAGTTATCGAAACGAAATGTCATTAAGTTCCCGCATCACGTCGCGTGTACAACACAGTCTGTCACAACTGTCCCGCTACAGTTGACATTCAGTTTTATCATGTTCTCTCTAACATAGTCTTTCTTCCCCACTGACATGCACTCCTTTTAGTTTGCACTGGTAGCACTCTGATTTAATGGCGCTGCTGCTACTGCTGTTGCACTTCATATCAAGGATCAGTTAATTTTTGCCTACTTAAGTGCATTTTAGTTCCATTATTAAAGAGCAAATTAAACCAAACTCAAGTTGACATCAAGTGGTTGAAGTAAAACAGCGGATTTTACTAACAAAAGATTGAAGAAAACGAAGTGCAAAAAAAGATTTTACTTACCTGATATTAATACTTACACATACATATAAATAAGAGAAGAAGAAAAAGAGCAAAATAAGTTGACTTTAAAATCGCATCAACATTTTCTAGTCAGGGGCACTTAATGACCAACACTAGGTATTAACATGTTGCTGCTGTTGTTGTAGTTGTTGTTGCTGTCGTTATAATTTGCAGCACATTGCCACTCAAGTACTTTGTTGTTGTTGTAAGGCCGCTTAATTATTAAAATTAATTGTATTAATTGCTTTACGATGGCGCTTTTAATGCTGCTGCTGTTTTCGTTTTTGTTCTTTTCATTTGAGTTCGCATTTTTGAATGCGTTGGCAGCACTGTTTATTGTTTTATTTCGTTTGTTTATTTATTTTTTATTGTGATTTTTTGTTGTTGTTGTTGTTGTTTATTGTTTGCTTACATTTTTTTTTTCTTTTGGCACTTTTAATGCGTTTATTTACATAGCAGCTCACGTTTTATTGTTGTCATTTATGTTGCGTGTTGTATTTATTTCGGACTTCTTTTGTTTTGTGCTGTTTATTTGCATTTGGTTGCCTTACTGCCAGCGGCAGCAACAGCCGACATCAGCTAATGTATACACGTTAATTGACGTTTAAGCTGTCAATTTCAGACATTTTAATTCGCATCGCAAAAGCAGCAGCAACTCTATGTTAATTTTAAATTTGCTATAATTATGTAAGTTTGATGATTGAAGTAGCCCTCAGCGCTACAAAACATCGTTTTAGCTTTGACGAATCTATTAGAGTTTTTCCTTAGCTTTTTGAGTGTAAAATATTTTTAAAATTAACAATTTTATAACATTGGTTAGTTGTTTATGCATTTGTAATTTAAGTGTTTTTTTTTTTCTAAAAAAATTTGAAAAATACTATAGTTGCCATGCCCTCAGAATCGAATTTAGCAACTGAATCTTAAAAAAAAAATAGTATAATTTTTCAAACGCTATATCAAAAGTAGGGCTTAAGCTCTATTTGTCTCTATTCACTTCCATGTAAAGTTAAAAACTTGAAAGTAAGCCAAATACTTAGCTCAATAAATACTCGATCAAAATAATTACTAATTATAATGGGAGTTTACGCTTATGATCAACATCTTTTGAACTATTGTCGTCAAAAGGAAAAATTAATGTAGATTTGCTTAAATGAAATTAAACAGAACTATTTGTGAAAGCCCCCAAAAAATAAAGTATATAATCAAAATGAAAAAAATATATCACCTAGGAACTTGTATGCAAACAATATATCAAAATTAAAAAAAAAAACTTTATATGTGTCCACCAGAAATTTTATTGCCTTATTATTGCTTTTTATAAAAGTTATTATAAAGAAAAAAATGGAGCTAAAACAATTACAGATGATCGCTGTCCCGGCAGACATTGTCCTGCCTTTTCCGGTAGGTGGCGTGATGTTGCATGAACTTATGCTATGGAATGTAAAAGCGAAACAGCCCAGTGAATCCAACTTTTGTCCCTACTCTCTTACAATCATAAAGCAGGCCTGGCAGACGTTGTTATGCGCTTGCAGTGACAAAATAACAGTAACTGGTTGGTGGGGCGATAAGCTTAATTATTACTTTTGTATGAGAGCTACCCTTCCCATGCACCCTAAATAAAATTTTAGCAATATAAAAACCACGTTGTGTAAATTAGATGTGAATCGATTGACCGGTCTTCGTGAAAATGATATTTAAAAAATATATTTGTAAGTGGACCACCCTATTTTTTTTTCGATATTTTAATATTTATTCTGCTACTCGCGGCGAAGACATATCCAACGAATCAGATATCATTACAATCACATCAGCAGTACTTGAGTTATGAATGTTGTAACTAACCCGACTTTGCTTAAAATAACGGGTGATTTTTTAAGCGTTTGGTTTTTGAAAGTTGGAAAAAAAAAAAAACAGCAAATTTGCAACAGTGAACGAAATATTTATTTGAAACGATACATCAATTCCTTCCGTTTACTTTTTTAACATTATTTCTTGTAAATATTTCCTGCGGCTACGCCTTAGGTGGTTCATCCGGAAGCTCCAATTTTTTCATAATTTTTCTAGCATTTCGGTCGGTATATCACCAATGTCTTTCAGGGCTGCAATTGTGGCTGGCTTGTCCTTGTACACGAGAGACTGCGCGTAGCCTCACAAAAATAGTGTACTGGGGCCAAATCACACGATCTTGGCGGCCAATGGCCGGACTGCTTTAAAACGTGAGATTAATTGTTCACCAAACTCGCTTCACAATAGGTCCATGGTATCGCATGCCGTGTGGCATGTTGTTGAAAACACATGTCAACAAAGTCCAACTCTTCTATTGTGGGCAAAAAAAGTCCAGGTGGTCGAATAACACAAGTCCAATTGGCGACAACGGCTATGAATTCATATATCAGGATCTTCATTGACATTGGACGATACAGCAGTAATATTTTCCTCGGTATGCACTCTCCGCATACGGGTTGGTGGATTAAAATCCAATACAGTGAAGCTGTTGTGAAATTTGGTCACAATAGCTTGAATAGCCAGTTCCGTGGGTCGATTATGACGACCATAAAATGAACGTAACTTGCCAATCATTCAATGATTTGCAAGCGTTGTTCGTTTCTTAATCTATTCATGGTAAAATTTCAACTTCTACTGCGATTTTTTGGTGTTCACTCATGTTACGAATCACGCGTAAAGTGTCAAAAAAATTGCGCTAAAAAAACAAATGGAAAAAAAAATCACACACATATTTAGATATTGATTTGATTCAAATGTGTGTGAATGAGTTTTTCCAAAAAAACTTTAAAAAAAGGATGTGGCGTATTGGCGAAGTCCTCCAAAGTGTTATAGCCAAAAATTTTATTCCAATCTCCACCCGACACAAATCTGTTGTCCAGAAAGCAAATTTGATAAAACTTTTGCAGAAAATTGCTGTAATTTTAAGAAATACTGTCCTGTTATAAAAATAAACCCTTCATTTCCAAATCTGTTGAACTGGGTCAAAGCCATGCAGTTCTCTGTTTATCTACAAACGTACAACTACGACAATTATTAAGTATGTCATGCAAAAAGATCAAAAGGTATTGTCTTGAACGTAGTTTTATGGATATTCAATTTGAATTTAAGAGTATAAAGCCATTTAGATTTCCAGAAGGAAATATATTAATAAGTGGATCCCACCTTTGTCAACTTAATAAATAGCAAAAATCATGCGAATTATTTTTCATCAGAAAATTGCGCAATGAAAACATTTGGTAGGTAGGAAAAATACCATTTTATTGTTGATACAAATACATATATACACTCTAAAAATTATCTACAAAATACATACATCCTTGAACTACCACAATGCAATGTAATGTTGTTTCATTATTGCAACAATTTTTTTTTTTATGCCAATCTTACCCAGTTTCATTTATTCTGCACAATAATTCCATTTTGTTTTTTTTTTGTGTCACAGCGGAACCTTTTTTTTTTTTGTTACACTCAAAGATTTTTCTTGAAAAGCACAACCATTAAATGAAAGCTTCATTAAATGTAACCTTGTGCGCTTTTATTGTTTGTTCCTTTTTTTTTGTATTTATTCGTAGTCTCATTTTTATTTATTTTTCTACTCATTTTCTGCTCTGCTGCACACTTTTAAGTTGCACATAATTTTAAATACTTTAGCAACAAAATGCTTTTGCAAATAAAGCACAAGCTTATAATTTTTGCAACGTGAGTTAACTTAGAAACGGCTTAAGTGTTTGACTCGATTTTGCAGTTGATAGCAGAGAAAACTGGCTAAAAGACATCTATATAAAGGGTGATTTTTTAAACATTTGGTTTTTGAAAATTGAAAAAAAGAACAGAAAATTTGTAATAGTGAATGAAGTATTTCTTTGGAGCGATACCTCAATTCCTTTTGAATTGCTTTTTAAAGATTATTTCATGTTGCCCGCGGCTAAGCCTGAAGTGGCTCATCCGTAAGCTCCAATTTTGGCATACTTTTTGTAAGTACTACTTGGGTGCATGTGTGCCTTTCTTGTCCCTGTACATGTCAGATTTCAAGTAGTCCCACAAAATAGCCTAGTGGAGTCAAAGCCCATGATTTTAGCAGACAATGCACTGCTCCAAAACGTGAGATTTATTGTTCACCAAACTCCCCTCTCAAAAGGTCCTTGTATCGCGTTACGTGTGCCATGTGGCAACGTCTTGTTGAAACCACATATGAATCAAGTTCAATTCTTCCATTTTGGACAAACAAAAGTCGGTAATCATCGCACGGTATCTTGCTCCATTGACTGTAACGTTGCGATTTTCATTATTTTTGAAAAAGTACGGTCTAATGAAGCCGCCGGCTCAAAAAAGGCTCTTGAGCTGCTTCGTGCTGCTCTTCAGACCAAATTCGGCAATTCTGTTTGCTGACGTACTCATTGACCCAAAAGTGAGCTTCGTCGCTGAAGAAAATTTTTCAATAAAAAATTGGATCTTCATCCAACTTTTCTAAGGCCCATTCAACAAACAAACGACGTTGTGATAGGTTAGCCAGCTTCACTTCTTGCACCAGCTGTATTTTGTATGGTTTCACACGTAAAAACTTCCAGCTGCTCGAATACACAAGCCCAATTATTGACCACGGCGAAGAATTGACATAACACGATCTAACTTTTTTTTTTGTGAATAATGTGCAACATTGTTTTTTTAAGATTTATTTTGAATTTTAAAAAACAAAATGCTTGTTATTTATAAAGGTATCTACATAAATTGAACGTATAATCGTATGGAGGAAATACAAATTGTAAACCAACGAAAACATCCAAAATGTCGTAAATGTCAAAAAAATATGGAATAATGTATACCAAGTCAAAAGTTTCGAATAGTATAGAAAGTCCGATTATAGTTGAAAAATTTCAAAAGCCAACGAGAAATTATACATAAGTAGACGAACACCTAATAACATCGAAGAAGTCAATTAAAGCCGAAACGTATTGAAAAATTCGATGAAAAACGAAATGTGTCAAAAAATTGTGTTAAAGTCAACAAAAGTCCAGAAAAAAGTCAGTCAAAGCTGTAAAACATCTAAAATCCTTAAGAAAATGAAAAACTTTTAAAAATTGTTAATATATCGAAAATCATCGTGAAAAGTCGATAAGATTCTATAAATATCGAGTATTGACAAAAGTGGGTACACAGCGTACAAGTCAAAAAGCAGCAGAAAACCAAGGACGCATCAATAAATCTATTAAAGCATTGTTTCGTATTGTATCGAAAAATACCGGAGAGTTCAATAAAATTCAGCAAATATTGATGCTATCACAGTGCAACGAAAGAACGCCAAATGTGTCATAGGTTCAAAGTAAGCATTGGAAAAATCCTTAAGCATCGAAAAGTTGTAAGGTATCGAATGACATCGAAAAAATTTACTAAAGTGCAGAAAAATTCAAGAAAAGTGATAGTATCAATTCGCAAATATCAAAAACATTGATGAAATTCGTAAAGTATTGATAGTATTGACATATAATCACAAGTCGATAAAAGTTGCGCGTCATAAAAAAAAGTAAACCTCAAAAAGTCAGGAAGCATTGTAAAACTGAAAAATTTTGTAAAATATCGAATAGCGTCGCAAAATTTTATTGAATTCCAAAAAAATTTCGATAAAGTCGAATTGTATCGAAAATTTTTCCGAAATTCAAAAGATATTGACAGCATCGATATATATTGATGAGTCAATAAAAGTTAAAATTTATGAGGTTATCATGTCTTCTAAAATTAAACTTTACTTTAATTTTGTATTGTCTGACGTACTTCAGTACAATCATTAGAATTTAAAGGCTCATGATCATGTTGGACTTCATCAAAACTATAATATTTCGTTACCGAACTAATATAAAATCTTTATTTTTGTACTTGTTAAAAAAAACTGAACGTAGGTAGTTTGCTTTAAAGGAAAGGCAGTGCATGATTTGAATTTTTAAATTCGAATTTTCAAAAAAAAAATTAATCTGCGCTTGAGAGTAATATAAAACGACAGTGTATGTATACATCATCTTAAGTCATTTCCAAATGGGTTTGCTTGCAACATTTCATTGAAACTAAAAGCTTCTTGTCAGACTTGGCGGCTTAAAAGTTTTTTCTTCTTTTTTTTTTGTTGTTATTTTATTTTTGTGATTTATTATAGCACAAGCAATACAGGGTGTTAATTTTAATACCACCAACAAAACTACAGCATTGATTTTTTTTTTTGTTAAAATTTTTGTGTACAAAATTAATATGACTGTCACGTACTTCTTATGTTTGCAGTGGTGCCGAGTTATTTTGCTTGAAACATGCACATATACTGTGTAATTGTATGCGTGCATGTGAAGGTTATGCTGTTTATTTGTATGTTTGTATTGACTGTGAAAAATAAAAATGCGTGACATGTGAAAAACGCTGGTAAAATTTTGTTGTTCACATTTTTCTTGATTTATGCCAGTTTATTAAATAAAATAAAATCTTATGAAAAAAAATCAAATAAAAAATGAAATGTATCTGTGTTTATGTTAATAAAATATAGGTCACACGTATTCGCGCGCTTTATATATTCATACGTATAAGACTTTGAGTTGAAAAAATGATTGTGCTTACGTCGTCGTCCAAGAATAACTTTCACTTAAACGGCATTTTCTTTAATTTTTCATTTAGAAATAGTTCCAGTGGCTTTATTTTGAAATAAAAACAAAATATTTTCTCTTTTTTCCTACCGCTACCATAGCTAAGAGTCTACCGTTTGCCGTATGCGCCACTTTTCCCACATATGTCCGAGCTGTTTTGCCGTTTCTGCTAAAAAAACGCATGTTAATATGAAAAAGTTTTTGAAAAAATCAAATTTATTGTTTGTATAAGCTTTATTGGCTTATATGCTTTATTGGCCAGGATATTCCAAATATTTGAATTGATGGAAACGGCTGAATTCGAATTGGATGATTTAATGTTTAAAAAAATCATTCAATTCTAACCCGCGATCAATGGAAGTATACTCGTTTACACAGTGATATGATGTACACTACATATTAAGATATCTATCTATCCCCCAAATCTTTAGCGCCCGGAGTAGCGGTCTTCTTTGTCAACGTATTTTCAGCATTTATTTAAAAAGTACTTTCGATGCAGTGTAGGGTATGTGAGTTTCGGCCTGGCCAAAGATATCACCTTAACCATCTTTTACTATATTTACTGTGCGCAGTGATCAGAGCATGTTTCCTTTGTAGCAAGAGATCAAAAATAAATGAGTTTCAGTTCACAATATCTAAAATATATTACATACAGATTTGGATTTAGCATAGTTGTCTACATTAAAAATGAAAGGAAAGGGTAGGAAAGGAAAGGAAAGGAAAGGAAAGGAAAGGAAAGGAAAGGAAAGGAAAGGAAAGGAAAGGAAAGGAAAGGAAAGGAAAGGAAAGGAAAGGAAAGGAAAGGAAAGGAAAGGAAAGGAAAGGAAAGGAAAGGAAAGGAAAGGAAAGGAAAGGAAAGGAAAGGAAAGGAAAGGAAAGGAAAGGAAAGGAAAGGAAAGGAAAGGAAAGGAAAGGAAAGGAAAGGAAAGGAAAGGAAAGGAAAGGAAAGGAAAGGAAAGGAAAGGAAAGGAAAGGAAAGGAAAGGAAAGGAAAGGAAAGGAAAGGAAAGGAAAGGAAAGGAAAGGAAAGGAAAGGAAAGGAAAGGAAAGGAAAGGAAAGGAAAGGAAAGGAAAAAAGAGTAAACGTATTATGAAAGCAACTTTATAATAAAGGTAGAGCAAAACGTAAAATATGACTCAATTCAATCACGAACTTTTCTCTCATTCCTACAAATCCGAAAACAATTGAGTATTTTTGCAAATAAAAGTCTTAGAAAATTAATTTAAGAAGAAATTTCGTGAATGGTTTACTTGGCGTTTACGTCAAATGAACTCTCGGGCAACTTGAAGTATTTACTTTCATAGAATTGTTTCTTTAATAAAACAATAAGCTGATACCATAAATAAAGCCTATGACTATATTTAAATTAACAACAGCCTTATGCTCATAACAAACTTGATTATAAAAATATGTGAAAAAGCACTCAGTGGTTGTTGAAATTTAAATAAAATATCGCATTTTGAATTTTAAGTGCACTTTAATTTGCTTCTAAGTGCCGAGAGCTTAAAAATTTGTACTGACTGTACACGCAATAATCAAAGCTTTAAATATTTTAGTGACTTAATTTAAAACAAATAAAAATATAAAATAAAAATTAAAAGCAAAACCAAAAAATGCAACTGCATTACAACAATCAACTGAAATGGCGCCAAAAACAAGCAAATAAACAATGAGTGCCAACATAATACAATGCAACTGCCAACAAAATACTTCAGGAAAACAAAAGCAACGAAAATAGTAAAATTGCATTTAACTCATTGTAAAGCTGCATACATACACACGTTTGCATTGTGTGTTTATATGTGGTAGTGTGCTAATGTTTTTTTATCAACCCAGTAGAAAAATTAAAATTTGTTCCTAAAAGTACTGAATATAATGAAACTTTATCAAATATGTAATACTAGCTGTTCCCGCGGCTTTTCCCGCTCACTTCCTATTGTACAATCTCGCTTACATTTACGCAGTCTTTACTGCAGACAATTGGGTCCATGCGCTATATTTTACAACTTGGTATAAGTACGAAGAATGGCAATGTAAGTGCTTTTGCTGTATGTGAGGACCCACGCCCCAATGCACAATGCCGATCACATTTTGCAAAATCAATGACTTTAAGACTCTGAACTTCGATGTTACTAAGACTTCTGCGTCTAAAATATTCTTACTGAAAGTCTTATGCTTAATATAGAATATAAATTTAATTTATGGCCTACCAATACCATATAAAATATAGTTCTAATAGTGTAACCTAAGTTGTGATACATGTCGTATGAGTAAATTTTAATTCAATTTATTAATTTTTGACATCTAAAAAAAATTATGTAACCGATTCAATCATACAACCATAAGTTTTTAAGGGCATATACATATGTACATATTTATGTAGTTTTGCTTAACTACTTAAGAATTCAAGACATTTTGTGTTTGGTGCAAAATGCACTCAACATATAATGTCAGCTTAAAAAATTCTTCTTTCATTGTTTTATTATTTTGTTGATGTCACTAGTCGTTCCGTTTAGCTAGTTGTTCCTGCCTTTTGCAGCAGCAAAAAGCCAAACAATAGTTGGGCTATGTAAACACACGATACATTTACTACTTAAATGCACACTAACAACAATGCCAAGTACCGCCTACTATTTTTTTTGCCACACTATTTCTACTACTTTTTCAGCACTTACACTTCAAATGCAATCTACTACGATTTTAAGCTAACAAATATAATGCACTGCACTTGGCCTCTGAGATCCCTGAGGGCTCAAATGAAAAGAAAAAGAACAATAGAGAAACTAAAAGTTTAATTCTTTTTATTTTGTTACAAAATGAAAAAGAAAATCTAAGGGAACCACAAAAGCACTGGGATAGTTGGTGAAAAAGAAAGAAAGGGCAGGAAAAAAAAAAGAAAATGCCAAAAGACAAAGACAACTTCATACCTAGTAGGCTTCTGCTCAAGAGATAGATAATATACATACATTGTCTCGTACTGTAAGTCACCGCATGAGAGGAAAGAGTTCGGTTGCGCGCTCTCTGTAATGTCAGGCACCTTTTGTGAATACGGGTTAAGCGCACTTGACACTTTGTGTTAAATTTTACGCTATAGATGGCGCTGTTGCATGGGTAGTGCTTTAATTTTTAACGCCTGTCAGCGGTGTATAACTCTTTTCTTGTTGTGGTTTTTCGTTACTTTCTTGTAATTGTCTGTATTATTACCAGGTGAATGTTTTATATCATGTCAATGTGTTTTTGTTACAAGAAAGAAAAAATTATATGGTTTTTACACATTTGAAATATTTAATAAAAAAAAATATTGAAACCATCATTAATAAAATTTTGGCTTTAGCTTTTTTGCTGATTATAAATTTCTTAATTGTGGTCAATATCGTTAGACTCTCTTAGTTGTACACAACTTATTAGCAACATAATATTACACATATACACAAGTGCAACGTTCGGTCAAACTCATGAGTCGGAATAACTATGTTTGTATACTAAACTTTAAGTCTATATATTTGAAATTAATTTTTTTAACGTATCAGTATTCTCTGTTATCCTTATCAAATACGCTATTCTGATATATATGTAAAGTAATGCCGTACATTCAGGCTATCTTCAAGCTCATTTTTGTTTTTAAAATAATATGGCAGTAGATTATCCTTCAAAATATAATGTTACCACTGCAATTTGTTGAGGTGAGTTCCTATTGCGAACGTTCTTTGTGTACTTCCTAGATTTTACCAAAAACTATGTGTTCACGTAATTAATTAGCACTCATACGTCATGCTGAACAAAATCTAAATATATCATAACAATAGAAATTAATATCAGCCATTAATCAAACCTATATTTAATTATTTCAACTGAAAGAACAAGCAAAATTTTTTGAGACATTTAAGCCTTATAATATATCGTAGCTGAGATGTATGCATTTAAAGTTACAGCAAAATATTTTACTGTCTACTTTCTTAAACCATTTTTGAAATCCTTGAAGGAACTTATTAAAAAATCCCCAAATGACAGAGTAGAGTTATTAAATTTAATAATTTTCAGGATATTTTATTAATAGCTGGCTATTAAATTAATAGGTGGCAGTATTTTAATCATAAAAATCCTTACATTGCACTAACAAATATGACATGCAACCAAAATTTTTAGATATTTCATGTTACAGCCCGATATCTTAGCTAGTGCTACAGTGTACAAAAAATTGTATAAGCAAATAGTTATCATGCAGAAAACTATTTTCAAATTATGCAAAATAAATGAAAATTTTAGCTTGCCTACACGAAACTACCACTACAAGAAAGTTCTTTGTACTACCACACTCTTTCAGGAACTTCACGACTACCACCCTTTTTTCTCAATTTCAATTGCGAACAAAACTAAAGCCAAGAATGAATGCTTGCCGCAGAAAATCCAATTTATTTTCATTATCAAGAAAGACAAGAAAAAAATGTAAAAAGAACTTGTGCCAAAAACTATGCAACACTTCACTACATTTTCGCAAAATATACATATTTTACTGCATACTTCGAAAAGCACAGCATAAGACAGAACACGGAAAATTAAAGATGGCACAGCGAATTGCAAAAGACACTACTACTTTTCGACAAGCCATAAGCGAAAATAATACAAAAGTAAATAAGAAAAAAAGAAAAATGGAAAATAAAGAAATGAAAAAGTGAAATGGAATCAAAAAAATAAATTAAATTCAATTCGCATATAAAATTTTCTCAGCATTTTCTATTTGATATTCAAATGCTTTTGCGTCTGACAGTTGGAGTGGAGATAGCGATTTGAAGAATAGTGGCAGCAGTTGCAGCAGCGACAGTATTATGACAGCAGCAATGCATATAATAAATTTCACAAGCATTGGCATAGAAAATTTTAAGCCTATTTATAGGCTTAACAGCAAAATATTTAGCAAAATGAAAAATAAACGAAAAAGGGAGAGAGCGAAAAAGTATGAAACTATAGTGTGTGCTTTGCGCTCGAGCGTTCGTAATCGTTTTAATCAAGCCTTTGCTTTGTTGTATACCACAGCGCGCCAAAAAAGCGACAATGAAATTTTCATTGCATATTTGATACCACGTTTTTGTGTGAAACCCACCACAGTAATAATGAACGGAATTTTATGTTTTTGTAATTTCAGTTTTTATTGTTGCAATTTTCTAGCTACTTCCGTTGTTGTTGGAAATTTGATTTTTTTGTACGCAGTTGTCATCATCATCATCCACAGCAGTAGCATTTACTTGTAACGTCATTTGCGGCGGCTGAATTTAATCCGCGGAAAATATGATACTTTTTCTTTATTTTCAACGACTTCTTCTACCCTCATGCCTAATGGCATTCACCCACTTTTTTTCCTGGTCTGACTTGTGAATTTGGGCTTTTAACTACGGTAAGCAACACATCCTACGGCACTTGGCGCTTGGTATGAGCGCGTCTGCGGTGCTTCGGATTATTTCATGCGGTTTTAAAATAGCCGCTATGTATTTTTCGTGCTTTTTTTACTCATGTTATTATGAAAACTTTTGTGAATGTCCTACGTGTTTTTTTATATAATTTTTTGTTATTTTGCAATTGTAATTATTATTTTAATGCGTTGGTGTTAAATTGGACACAGAGATTTTCTATTGAGATTTTTTAGCGGAAGTAGAGAGAAAAGAAGAAGTACGGCGCTACTTTGTCTAAATTATTTTAAAAATATTTTATATTGTAAATGCAGAAAGAAGATAGGGTAGTAACAATCACAATCGTATTACGTAATATTTGCAGCAATTCTAATCTAACAGTGCATAGATTTATATAATACTTTTCATATTTAGACCTTAGTTATTAATCTGCAAAGAAGACCACAACGTTTTTAGTTGTTGTTTAGTTTTTGCTACTTTTTCTGCTTATTACTGTCGCTACTTTCTACTTATTGGCATTGCTACTTATGCTGCTAACAAAGTACATACACATTTTAACATTTAGTGTGGCATAATCATCGTCAGCTCGAAGTTAAGCTACAATGACTGGCTGATGCTACCAAAAGCATCCCAGATAAGCAGCTTATCTACTGTGGAGAAATGAGAGAAGCTCACGTTGTTGGAATGCCAGTTTTTGTAATTACTACTGCTGTCTTTTTCTTGAAAGTGCGATTTAAAAAAAAAAAACGTGGCTTATGGTTGTTTTTTGTGGCAAACTCATATAGGTAGTGTTAACACAAGGCAACAAGTTTTTTAAAATAATGTAAGCTATACAAAAAATTAAATTTTTTTATTTGCTCAAGTGGTAGCCATCCTAAAAACCAATTCTAACTTATTCTTCACTTATTTGATATCTTAATTTCAAGTGATAATGCTAACTGTATTTACTTTTAGTTGATACTTCCATATAATATGTAACGTTGAAAAAATAATTAAGGTATATATGGGTAGTTCTTTGTCAAAAAGTTCACCCCCTCAGCCCATTTCAGTTTTGAAAAAAAAAAATGTTCAAGCATATGAAAAAATCGGAAATTTTCTCAGTTTCTTGATGCCGTCTGGCCTTTTTTGAAAAAATAGCTTTCTAACCTCAAAAAACGTGTTTGAAGAAAAAGTGCTACTAAAAAAAGATAAAAATCGCCGAATTTTGAAAAAAAGTTGCTGCGATTTTGATCAAAATTGGTGATTTGGTGAAGCTGAAAACGAAATTAAGATTAGGCTAGATTTTAAGTTTGCAAAGGCTCTTAGAGAGGCGTGGCACAGCCCTAAATTGTATCTTTCATAGCGCCATAGCTCGTAAACCGTGCAAGATATTGTGATGAAATTTGGTACACGAATGCAGATCTTATAAATCTTGAATTGAGCATAAAATGGGGAGAATTCTAAAAGTGGGCGTGGCACTTTTTAGCAATTGAAAATTTGGATTTCGTATATCTCCAAATTGGCACATAAGATTTTTATAAAAATTTTAGGGATGATACCACTAAAAGTAGTCATCAATACCAGCTACGTCAATGTACTGGAAAATTTCGTTGAAGGGCGTGGCTTAGCCTACAATATTTATAAACGTTATAAAAAGAGAACTACCAACGCAATCGCTATGAAATTTAATATGGCGGATACACTTGCTAAAAGGTGTCTTCTTGCAAAATTTTTTCACAATTGTACTGGTGGGTGTGGCACCTCCCATATAAGCGAAATACGATTAATGCTATAGATAGTGTGCTATGAGAGTAATCTTCATAAAATTTTAAGTGGATGTGTCGGTTACTATACATATTCAATACTTTTCAACTTTTTCTATGAATTTGGATATTTTTCAACTGGTTTCAACTTATATAAGCTTTTGGATAGCTTGACTTTTTTTCGATACTTATCGGATTTTTACAAGTTTTGGAATGCTTCAGCTTTAATCAACTTTTTTAATCTATAACAAAACTTCTCGACTTGTTGTCCGACTTATTCAATGTTTTGTGTTCGGACAATATTCTAATTTTTCGATATTGTCCGACTCTATTGAATTTTTTGAAGATTTTAAATATTACTTCTCGACTATTTCAGTCTTTGCCAACACTGTTAAGCAGCATTCCAATATGTACATATATATATAATTTTCGATTTGTTATGTAATTTGATACTATACTTTATCAATTCGTCCATATTGTTATTCGATAACACTTCGATTTTTATGTATTTTTTTATGCTTCACAATGTTCGCAATTTGCTGATTTTTTTTTAGATTGTTTTGATTAAGATTTGAATCGATTCATCCGTTGTTTTCCGATAGAACTCGATATTTTTTGCATTGTTTAAAGTTTTAAGAATGCAACTTTAATTTTGTCTCATAATCACATTCCATCAAAATTTTGTGAACTAGGAAACAATTAAGAAATGTACGTTCAGACATTAAAAACTTCTCAAATAAACATGTTGTTGTGTGTAATAAATAAAAGCATAGAATGAAATGCAGCTAAAAAAGACACAATGCAGTAAAGAACGAGTTAAAAAGTTAAAAACATTTAAGGTCTAAAGAAAATTTAAATACCCTATGTAGCTATCACCAACTAAATGTGAAGTTAAAGTTTCATTACCTGTAACAGTTGGGGTGGAACTACTGCAGTTTTCCTGCTAATTAGCATTTTATCATGGATTGTGGCGTGTATTTTAGTAGCCATTTGTTTGTGTATTTATTTTCGTTTTTTAGTTTTTTAGCACAATGCAAAAGTTGCATTTCAAATTGCAGAAGTTAAAATGTTAAGAAATGTGACTTTTTACTTACGGTTACTCCTATTGTTGCAGTTAAAACATGCAATCAAAATAGCCCAGAGGCGCAACTACAATTAAGCTACAACAATTAAAAGATATTTAGATAAAAATTTTAATTGCGGAGAAAATTTTTAAGTATTTTTTTTTTTTGAAAATTTAATTCAAACTCTTTTTTTCCATCAATTCAGTCTTTAAGTTTTTCTTTTATCTTTTCTTATTTTTTTAAATTGAAAAAATTTTCAAAAACTTTTTCTTTAAGTTTTGAATGATGTCTAAGTTTTGAGTTTTTTTTTTTAAAAAAAAAAATGAGTGACATATCGGATTCTAAATGATTGGAAAGATAACATAATTGTCGAGCTAAGCAAGGGGCTCTCAAGACAATAGAAAGTTGTAAGCTTTTACAGATTTTTGAGGTATTCCACCAACACTATGTCCCACCGAATGGCTCCTGATCAGAACAGTCGACGTTGACTAATTGCAAATCATGACAATTGCAAACGTGTAATCAGTCGAATAGTTTTGCCTTCTTCTTATCAACTTAACTATGTTACGTGCGATTCAAGAGCAATCATATTTTGCTTCATTGTTTTGGACAATTTTTCTCGCCAAAATTAACAAAGAAACAGTCGAAGAAAAACTCTAAAGCAAAATTAAAGACACTGATGTATCATGCAAAAAAGATGGGGCTTAAGGAAAAATATGTGTATAACGAAGTCAATGCAAATTGAAACCCACAAATCCGCTTTAGAGCAGACACAATACAAATCATTGAAGGTATTGCAGAGTTTTGGTATTTTAGCAGCATACCTACAAAGCTGTCTCTACGCAATTAAACAAAGGTCGCATTTCAACCAAACATTCATATAAATGCGGTGGTCATGATGTATAGCCACATTCACATAAATAGGGATTTTCGATACATATATTTCAAACCTGTATTCGTATGCATATAAATGGTAGCTTAGGAAGTCATCAATGCAATATCTAGAAACTTCCTGGTATTAGCTTATAGGATTTTTCGTAGATGTGCAACATTTTCCGAACAACCACAATCTGACTCACGAGTCAATCAAAGCACAAACTATAAGGCGAAAACAATGATAACAGCAATATTTCAAAAATAATAATAAAAAATGAATAAAACTCTCAAAACTGAAGTCCCAGTAATTGACGGGACGCCAAGTTTAAGGAACGTGGTGTGATTAAGAAACTTGTGTAGGGCCATATAGTAGTAAGCAGCAACAATACATTCTAGTATTTACTTCCCAACACCAAGGAAAATAGCCACATTTGAATTCATGAAAATAAGCAGCGTGAAATCACAAGCAATTTTTCATTGCATACTTTTAGACATATTTATTTAGTTTCCATTTGTATATGCTATACAAATTGTTTGTTTTGTCCAAAATCTGACATTGAGTCAATGTTGATAAAACTCAAATTGACGTCGATTGCGTCTTTGTTGCATTTGATGCGTCCATACAAACATTCATCGTAAAGAAGTGTTTATTAACTTTTTATTTGCTGTGAGACTATCTTTCTCTATACATGGATTTTGTTACATTTTCAATGATTGCTACTCAATGCCGGCTTGCCTGTCTGTTTGTCTGTCAATTAGACAGCTACAGTCATGAGAATGAGCGAAAAAATAGGGACACAAAAGTTACGCTCAAATGGATGAGATTAGTGTAGTGTTTGCCAAAAAATGTGCAAGTCATTTGCTTAAGTTAAACAACTGATTTCGAATTTACTCAACTTTGGGTTTCTTTATGTATTCTGATTCATCACGTTTCATCTCTTATTTGCACGCCTAAAAATAGGGTTTTGTTTTTTGTTTTATTTTTTGTACTTCAAGCACTGGCTAGACAAGTTTTTTTTTCAATTAAAATATTAAATAATATTTTCAGGCTTGAAAATTACGGCACTTCGTAAAGCCTTAATAAATTTTTAAAGGAAAAAGATATATCAATCGATACCACTTACTTAATTTAAATTAATCTTTTCATTTTGTTCGTACATAGGTAATAATTTCATAATTTTCTTTTGATTTTGCAGGCTTTCTCCTTGAAGGAGTTACGCCCTCAGCCCCACCGGATGTCCCACCAAGGAATCCAACAATGAATCGCATGAATAACGGTCGTTTAGTCGCTGGCAACCCGAATGATTTGGGCGTAGATTTTGAACCGTCGTGTTTGGTGCGCACACCGTCAGGCAACGTTTATATACCTAGCGGTAATCTAAGTAAGTACGATAGTGCAATTGATTAGTGAAATAAAGGTATAAATATACATACATAGATAAAAATAGGTAAGACTTCAAGAATTAAAAGAAAAACTGCAACAAATTGAGTATACTTTCCACAGACGTGTGTTTTTATGGTTTTTTGAAATTGGACTAACTATTGATTTTGTTACTTTTTGTTGATTAGGCTTCTCTTTAGTTCTGCGATGCATTTAATTATGTTGGTTTTAAATATGGTATTCTGCCCTGTGATCTAATCTGTATCGATCTATGATCACTTAAATCATTTTGCTAGAGTTGCCCCTCGTGCTACTCTTGCAGCCAATCAAATTTTGAAAATTTCCTTTAATATTTTCTTTTGTTTTTACAGTTTGTGGAGTTTAGCATAACCCTTATATTTCAATTAATAATGGTGTTATGAACAAAAAAAAAAATTAGCTTGTTATTTTCTTCTAAAGAACTCATTTCTGTCAGTTACTCATAGAAAAATAAAACATGAATAATTTTGAAACAGTGCTCTAAATAATTCCTTGTTAGCTTTCTTACAAATGACCTTCTGAAATATTCCCAAAGCATACATTCGCTGTTGCCTTATTCTGTCCAAAATGGCCTTTTTTAGTCACTAATAATCAAAGTTTTGACGGGAAAATCACGTGTGAAGTTAGTGACACTTATACTGACATTGATACTGATACTAATACTGATAATGTTACTGATACTGATACAAACTCATACTGATAATTATGTTGATACTGATACTGCTACTGGCATTAATATTGACATTGATACTGACACTGACACTGACATTGATGCTAACACTGATACTGACTCTAATACTGATACTCATATTAGCTGCTACTCTTTCTGATACTGATATAAACTCAATTTATATTGATATTCATACTTCTACGGGTATTGATACTGATACTGATATTGATACTGTATAAACTCATTCTGATATTTATATTAATACTGATACTGATACTGGTATTGATATTGACATTGGTACTGATAACGCTACTGGCATTGTTATTGATACTGATACTGATACTGATATTAATACTGATATTAATACTTACAATGATACTGATATTGACACTGATTCTGATAGTAATACTGATATAAGCTGATAGTGTTCCTGATACTGATACAAACCAAAATTTCAGATCATATTTATGGGTTGATATCATTTTATTTTAGCGCAGTTCCAATAGTGAAAAATTTCATGTATCAGTTTTGTGCAATTTCTGTTACCTATGCCTTATTTTTTAATAGTTTTTTATAAGAAATTTCTTCGGTAATTCTTTAGCGGATCCATATTGCCGCAATGTTGTAGTTGCAGCTATATTCCCAATTATGGACTTCCTAATTTCAATTTATACGCATAACCCCTTAAAATATGTAACATTTTTCACCTATGAAGTCACAAATGTTTTAAATGACCAATTTCTTCCTGTACTCTACTTTTTCGCTACACTAGCAATTGCACCCACATAGTTGACACACTTTTTTCATCTCTTTGAATCAATATTGGTTTATATTCTGCGATGATTTTCATAGCTAGTCCAGAAAACTTGAAAGTACCAACTGTTTTTCTTCGAAAGACCAACCTGTAAATTTTTGATGTAGAACTTAAATTTTGAGTGCGTGAAAAAAAGAGAATAAAATTCCGAATGAACAATGAAAGCAAAAATGTTTTCTTTGGAAAAACCAAATGTTTCATTTTTATTTTCCTTGGAACGAGCAAACTGTTCCGACGTAACACACATAAAAACTACAATGACACAAAAAATGTTGCATTAAATTTTCGTAAAAACAACAGAAATTCTACTTGATCTTTAATCAATAGAAATGTGTGTGTGCCGACATGTATGTATGCACATACATACACATAACACATACACGTGTGCGTGCGTTCGCATTTTTGGCACAAAAAAAAAAAAAAAAAAAACACTTTTGGCTACAACAACAGCAATGAAAACATGGCGGACCTGCTGCAAGCAGTATTTTTTTGTTGTTTTCTTTTTGTTTCCATTTTTGCGATAAATATTTTTTTATTTTGTTGTTGTTCTTCCTTTTCGATTGAAGGACATTTACTTGCGTAGCAAAAGTGAAAACAAACAATATGGATTTTAAGTGGTGTGCGTGTATGCCTACCAGTTTGAATGTGTGTGTGTGTGTGTTGTATAGCTCACTCTACTCATACAAGTGTATTTGTTCTCGCTCTTTGTATCTGTATGCGTTTTCTGCTTTTGTTTACTTTTGTTGCACGTTTTCACAATAGAAAACAAAATGTTTGCTTTGTTTCGAGCAACTCATTGTATTTTGTTTGATCTATTTGCTTTATTTTGCTTTTGCCCTCATTTTGCTGCTATTGTTATTTTGTCATAGATTATATTTTCATTAAGTATTCTCAGTTGTTGGTGTATTTTTTTATTTTAATTTAGATCACTAAATTTATTTCGTGTCGTTTAATTCGTGCAATGCGTTTAGGTTTAAGATACTGTTGAGCACCTTCAATACAAAATTCATATTTTCCAAAATTAGGTCGGGAACTTCGTTTTGAAGTTGAAAATTATTTTTAAAAACATTTTTATTGTTAAAAAAAAAGATGTTTAAACAAATTTGTATCTATAAAGTGAACAATTTTTTTTATAAATCTTGACTTGGTACAATTTATGGTCAAAGAATCGCTTAAAACCCACAAAAGAATTAAAAAAGAAAATATTTTTTTTTTTAGCTTTTAGGCCGACAAAAGAAAAGGTTTTTTTCGATTTTTATTTTTCCATGAAAAATGATGAATAACACAGAAAACACTCATACATTTTTGAGCAAATAAGTGGCTCCAACCTTTACTGCAACTCAAAATAGATGAAAAATAGTAGTCCGAACGTATTTTAAAAGTTCACCTACAAGCATCAAAAGACGATATACATTTTTATAAACTTTAAAAATGATCCTTGCGACCTCTAAATTTTAATTGAATTGGCTGAAACTTCACTGAGGCTTACGGAAGGTGTTTTAAATCCGTTTTAGATTAGTAGACCTAAACATTTTAAGCAATCGATTTTTTCTCGTTGCCCTAATGTACCCATATTTTTAGCGTACTGAGACTTGAACCCCCGGCCATTTCATGCATTATGTTAGCTTGAGACTTGAGCTGTGAAGCGATTTTTCACTACATACAATTCGCCATATTATTACAGTTTTTAATATGTTTTTACCCAGACTTCAGGGATTGGAAAATAAATTTCTAATTTTATCTCTTGTATTTCATGACTATAGCTATAATTTTTTCAGCCATAAATAGAGTTAAGGTCTGGTGTAAGAAATTATTGTATTATGATTTGACATTCTAAGCAACTTAGGACGCAAGCTTGTGGGATTTAAAGATCGAAAAGATTTCAAAAATTAATTATTGCATTGGTATAACTAAATGTCACTCATACGTCATGTACAGTGTAAGCCAGTACTAACCAATAATGTCAGTAACACCAATGACCAGGCTATAAATTCTTAGTGTAATATTATACAATGACATACACGCTTCAACAAGAATACCAAATTTTATAAGTTTGGCTCCAACATTATTCTTCTGTGCGCCAAACATTTCGCAGTTTATTCTATGTTTGCTTAGCTATGACGCTCAATGAATATTTCAATAAGCAAAATCTGTATCTAATTAATATCTTTTTCATTCCCCGGTTGAATGGCATGAGTGTGGAAAAAATTTAGTTCCAGCAGAATGTGTTTATGCACCACACAGCAAACGAAACAATCAACATACTGAAGGATACATTCGATTGGCCTCTAAGATCTTGTGACTTAACGTCTCTTGACTATTTGCTTTGAAGATACGTAAAGTCGCTAGCCTACGCTGACAAGCCAATATGAGTCGACGCATTGGAAACCAACATTATTCGTATCATTAGGTACATACGGTCATAAACGCTTCAAAAAATGGTTGAAAGCTTTTTGTCTCAAATGGCATTCAACAGATTGAGCCGTGGTGAGCATATGCCCCAAGTTACATTTAGGAACTTAAAACAG
This sequence comes from Meiosimyza decipiens, assembly GCA_963680825.1. Taxonomy (NCBI): domain Eukaryota; kingdom Metazoa; phylum Arthropoda; class Insecta; order Diptera; family Lauxaniidae; genus Meiosimyza; species Meiosimyza decipiens. The sequence continues at coordinate 52,095,961 of OY804258.1, forward strand.
AATATATCTTCTTGATTGACATACTATTCATTGAAATTCCATGAGTTTTGTATAACATCAAAGTTAATGCCAGGTTAAAAAACACCCTTTTACCTATAATAGTTCGATGCGGTCAATTTTGATTAGTATGGCCGTATGATACCCACTTTTCTTTTTACTGCGATTGATAATGTTTTGTGTCGGAATGTTGTATTGTTTGAAAAATTTGATGTCACCTGCCACACAATACGAGGAGCTTTAGCTTTCTTAAACGAAAATTTCCTAAAATATGTAAATTCGATAATTGGTGATGTCAGTTGGCCTTCGAGATCAAGCAATTTTTGGACTACAGGAAGTATCATGCTTACACAAATCATGTTCTAACTGTAGATTTATGCCAACCAACATCAAGCTGTAATAATTTGGCCACAACTAGAGCTCGAAGCTCTCGTGAAGGATATTTGAATGGTATTATAATTCATATATAATGGCAAGGGTCATATTATATAATGATGTAAAAATTTAATCGAACTCTAAATTTTAAATGCACTTGCGTACTTTTTCGGTCAAGCACTCTCATTGGATTATACTAAAAATAAGTCATTAGTACTTGCGCACTTTTCAAACCGCGAATGTAATAAAAATGTATATGTAAATGCACTTTAAAATGCCATTATGGCGCAAACTTTATACATGAAACGCAATCGCCTTGCGTATGGCTAAGGTGCGTCAGATTATATTGTCTGCTGTATATGCAGCGTAGTATTTTCGTTCGACAACCTCGTATAAGCTCAATTTTCATGGTGAGATACACTTTCATTCGATATGAATAAATTCGCTGTATTCTGAAATCAATTCTTGATGTGTATTAATTGTAGATTCCGAAATTGGCCGTAACGATTCTATAGAAGTTAAGGCATAATATTATATAACCACTTGAGAAAATATATGAATTTATTGACAAGATATAGCGTAATATCTTTGAGCAATAATAGTTGTTATTTCTTATGGCATTTGATAATTTTTACTACGAAGGATTTCAACCCCTTGCAAGCTTTTTCACATTCCTCTTTAGTAGTAAAAAAATTATGTTTTCCGCAGACTTTTCTTTGTTCACACTCCTTTGTTTCAACATTGTAAGTAAACATATCATGATACCAGACCAGACAATCAGCGTATATGGCACATCGATCTGTAACATATATCAAAAAATGTAAATTAAAGCTAAAAAATTTAATTCTTATCTAAAATAATTACGATCTTTTTCGGCTGCAAAAGTGAATGTAAGGAAGCTAAGTGTTACAAAAAGAAATCTTTCATTCTAAATTTTTAAACCAACACAATTTTTTTAGGAACTGACTGTGTGACAGAAACCTGTTTCTAATTAATTTATATAGCATTTTAGTTTTACTGTCATTTCAAAATGAAAATTTTCCGCGGCTTAGCGCAATCGTAAATAGGTACAATTGGCTACACCGAAACTGGGTTAGCGACGCTAAGCAGGTTGGCCTTTAGTGCCATGTCACGATATCAGTACCTATATGTAGCTAAAAAAATATATACATAAAAAGTGAGATATTCACGGATACGTAGGTGCAATGGGCCAAGTTTAATTTTTTGTTTTTTGCTTAGAACGTTTTCTGGACGTTTCGCTATTTTAAAAATAAATTTCAAGTCTAAATTCATTACATTTTCAAAAAATATAAATTCCATCACTATCAAAAAGTTACTTTTTATTTCATACATAAGAAATTTTAAGCCTAAGTAGATTGGTTATCTTAAGTGCGAACTTGAATTATGCGGACAAAAATCAATAATCATTCCTTCAAAAATCTTTTGAAGGATTAGAAAATCGTTCTATTATAAAGAGTGATTTCTTAAGCGTTGGGTTTTGGACAATTGAAAAAAAGAACAGTTGGTTCATCCGTAAGCTCTAATTTTTGGCTTACTTTTTTCATTATTTTAGCCGGTATTTCACCAATGGCGAGAAACTTCACGTAGCCCAACAAAAAATAATGTAGTGGGCTCAAGTCGCATGATCTTGGCCTCTCAATTGGTCCATGGTATCGCGTGCCGTGAGGCATGTAGCACCGCTCTGTTGAAATCACATGTCAACCAAGTCTAAGTCTTCAATTTTAGGCAAAACAAAATCGGTAATCATCGCACGGTGCCTTACTCCATTGCCTGTAACGATGCGTTTTTTATTATCTCTGAAAAAGTGCGGTACAATGATGCCGCTGGCTGCACTTAAGGCCAAATTCGGCAATTCTCGTTGTTGACGTACTTATTGAGCCAAAAATGAGCTTCGTCGCTCAAGAAAACATTTCGATAAAAACACATTTCTCACAGAGCACAAATTCTGCTAATGAAATTTAATGACTTGAAAGCGCTGTTTGTTGTATTAGTTTGTTTTGAACTGTTTTGTGCAGATTAAAAAGGAAACGGATGCACGATAACCTCGACTTCATACAAAATTAACTAAAATTTGCGTGCATATGTAGTCAAAAGAGAGAATTTAAGCATTAGATATGTAGATAGAAACGCTAACAAAATATTTGTTATTGCTCCAGCATTACCCTTCCAATCATGATAATTTAAAATCATATTTGTGTTCATAGTGTGTATAGTGATCCCTAAGGCCACAACAACCTATAGACCTATAGATGTTAAAAGGGAACAAAATCCTAACCTGACATTATGTTTAAATTATTTTTAATAGTTAAATTCATAATGAAAGTTTATGATTGCTTGTTCTTTTGTTTTTGGGTTTTTTATTTTTTACTTAAAACAAACAGCGTAAGAAAGCTAGGAACTTAATTTAAACAAACAAGAAAATTAAAAAAAAACCATAACTAAAAATAATTCAGTTTGTTTTAAGAGCTCATTCTGATATTTCAAATTAAAATTTAAATATTGAAAATTATAATATAGTCTTGGCAGTGAAAAAAAAAAAAAAACATTAAGTTTGTAGTAGCAAATAAAATTTCCACAAAATTCGTGCTAAAATTTTTAAATATCCAAAACACCCTTAGCTTTACTGTTGACTTTTACGCGCCCAAGTGATAATTTTTTTAATAAAGATCGAATTAAGACAGTGATGGCAATTGGGTTTTGTGAAAATGTACTGAATCGAGACAAGAACTGTACTTTTTAGAGACCGAATGTACTTTTTTTTTGTCTTGAACATCCAATTTGTCTAAAATATACGAAATTTTTCCGAACAAATTACAGTAGACGTACAATGTAGCGTATAACGATATAACGAATTTCCATTATAACGAACAGTTTTTCAAATTGGATTTTTTCCATTGATGTCTCTAAATTACGAACACTAAAAGTGTTCACTATTCCAAATAACAAACGCTGTTTAATTCAACAATAACTGTTGAACTGGAATAACTTTTTTATCTACCAGTAATGGTGATCGCATGTATATAAAGCATTCCTAAATCTAACTAAACTTTTATGACTGGGTATATAAGTGTGTATATGAGTAAATAAAGGACAATTTTTTCAATAAAAAACTCTTCGATATAACAAATTTTACGATACTACGACTGACCTGTGCAATATTTAGTAAGGTATATTGGACGTCTACTGTACTTGCAAAACACATTTCAAAAATTAGCAATTGTGCAAAAAAAATTAGGTATATTCCACACGAAAATACAAAATATTACACAAGCGATTATTTTAATTTTTTCATTAAATCAAAAAAAAAGTCATTTTTAGAAATCTTCCCAGTGTGCCGAAAATGTACTGAAAATTTGCTTAAAATTCGCAAAATGTACTAAAAATGAGGCAAATGTACCGAATGCACCTTTGTTGAATGTACTGGCGGCGTTTTATCAGTACGCAAATGTTACGAAAATGCCGTCACTAAATTAAATTTAAGGACTGTCCCAGAAAACACTTGCATTTTGTTTTTTAGTTATAAAAATACCCAGAGATTGTTTTGGTCTTTTTTCCTTTTTTATAAATAACTAAAAACTAATTAACAATTTTTTTTTCTATAAAATTTCTTACTTTTTTCTTAATGTCCTTCATTCAATTTTACACAGTTGTTTTATCGACAATACTATCATTTCTACTTAGGTCTGAAGTCTTGTGATTTTTTTTGTTGCCTAACCACTCTTTCGAAGATTTCTTTTCATTAGAGCCCAATATCTTTCAGTTGGGCGGATTTGCTATTTTTGTTACAAAAGTGAACTTTATACTTTGATACCATTCTTTAGTAGCTTTAGAGTAATGCGAGGTTGCTAAATCAGGCCAGCACATCACGGTACCCCCATGTGCACGAATAAATGATAAAATACATTTTTCGAAACACTCATCTACATAAACTTTGGAATTGATTGTGCCTTGCGTAACAAAGTAGCTGCTTCTGAGACCACAGATGCATATGGCCTCCAAAACCATATATTGCTTTGGAAATTTCGAATTTTTTTTTTTCTTCGAATTTACTAGACTCATGTCCCTTCTTCAGTGATGTTTAATATTCGTGACTAGGTAGCTGCTTAAAATCTGCTTTAACGTAAATTTCGTCGTCCATAACACAGCAATCAAATTTAGTCAGGTACCTTTCATACAATTTTCGGGCTAGCATCTGAGCCATAAAAGCTTTTCATCAGAAGGATCTGGTTTTTTTTAACTCTATATGTCTTTAACTTACTTTTCTCCTTTATTCTTTGTACAGTTGATTTTGATGTAGCTGCTCTAGCCGCCTTATCTTGCACTGAGGTGTTGGGATTCAGCTTAAAAAGGCGCGCAACCTTCGCTACTACCTTTGGGTTAAAAAATTCTGGTTTTCTGCCTAAAACTTTTTCTCGTAAAACAGGTAGACCCTTTTTATAATAAGAAATATTATTAACTCTGGATTTTGTAGATATGTGGACAAAATCAGTTCGCAGACTTTTTGTTGCTTGCTAGACATCTTTGTCGTTAAAAGTCTTATCTTCAAGTGTTACACATCATAATTTGCAATGACCATAAAATTGTGTTGCTGTTTTCGCATTTAAAATGAAAGTTTTCTCGAAATCTTTTGGAGCTTAAGCCTGCACTCGTATTAAAAGATCGTTAGGTTAAAAAAAAAATTATTGGCTGTATCATAAAATTATCACAAGAAAATAACGTTTGTCATTAGTTCCGAAAGTCTTGGTTTCAGATATATCGGTGTGTAAACGCTGAGAATAAAAATTAAATATTATTTTGCTGTTTCCATCGTAAAATTAACAATGCAAAGCTCGGTGTTGTTGCTCGAAATATCTTGGAATTAGATAAATCTTTCAAACCAAAGAAAATCTTTAAAAAAAAAAATTCAGACCAATATGCGTTATGGTACTTGAGATTGTACTGAATTTAAAGTTAAAATCGACTGTCACTTCGAATTTGCGTTATTTTATAATGATTGTGCACAGGATACAGGTTTATTATAGCCTTAGGACTTGTTGTGAAAATATCATTGAGGAAAAAACTTTACGAGAAGTATATTTTGAATTACTTAACAATTTAAAATTTAAATATAACAATTTGAAAACATTCAAAATAGTGTATGTTAGAGGGTGTTTCTTTTTCTCAAAAACTTTATCACATGCAAGTAATTTACATGTAAAACCAACCGTTTAGTAATAATACAAAAGAACATTTGTAAGTTATGAAAAAAATATCAAAGTTTTTAACTGTTCCCCATGTAAACTGCTACATATTAAAAAAAATAAAAACCAAAATATACCCTTGAGCGAGAGTGCAGCAACATGGGCTGCATTTCTCATTTAATGACGAAAAGACTTTGCACTGTCAGCATAGCAGCCTTAACGTAAATGCTGTTTTATTTATTTTGGCACAGCTTTTTGACTAATTTTTTCATTTTATTTTTGGGTAAGAGCGAAAAAAATTCTACTTTTTTTCTCGAATTATTTACAAAATGGCAGTGATGCTGCTACGTGCGCACCAAAAAGAAAATGTAAAATTCACTACTGAAAAATAAATATTGAACTCAAATGAAAACATGCTGAAGAGTGACTACGAATTTTTGCTGCGTTGCCTTTTTTAAATCCTACTATTTGCTTTTGTTTATTCATTTTTTGGTTTACAAGTGCAATTTGAAGTCTGTATGTTTTATTTATAGTTGTCAGCTGTAGCATTTGCGCAGGCTAAAATGAAAAACATAAAAGTTTTAAAAAATGCTAAAATAGGCAGTATAAAAAACTCAATGTAGCTTTTAGTGCAACAATTTGTATGAGTACAATGCAAATATATAAATTATGCATGTAGAGGATCTTTTAAAAATGCTTATTTGTGTATAATTCATTTTGAGTTTGGTGTTCTTTTTTTTATTACAAATATCAGAAAATGTATGTAGCCTAGTGTATGGTATTGCTCTTAAGTAACTACCCAACGGGAAATGGAAGTACTTACTATAAAATTATTTTTGATGTGCTTTTACAGTAGCTGAAAGCTGCTTGAAATAATATTGCTGCTGAGAAGAACCTTTTGATGTTTCGGTGTGATATGTGAAAATTAAAAAAATTACGTCTACATAAACTCTTCTCACTAGACAGCATTAGTTTCCTTTCTGATTTTCTCACATTAAATAAAACATGAAACGGCGGATAATTCTGTGTAGCTCACTCGAAAAAGTTTTTTGTTTAAGTTATATCCATCTTGCAGCAAACGAGCGTTTTGATTTAATTAAAAGTAACGCATACGTCATGTATATCCTGAACAAAAAATTTCACACAAATTGAAATGCGCTTATAACTTACAAATTTTTCTTCTCACTTATTGATACTGCCACTATCAACCTTTTGAATTTCACCCAAACTTAAAAAGAGAAGATTTTGTCGAAGGTTCTTAAGATGTCTTAAAATGTAACATCAAGAATCAATAAGTGAAAACTCAGAACATAGGGAAAAGTTTGTGATATAGCTGAATATAACATATAAAGGCTATTTCTTTAAGAATTGTGCAATGTTAAATTGAAATAAAACGAAAAGTGTGAGCAGTAAGCAAGCTACTATTTTTTTAATTTTGAAGAATGTTCCCATAACAGATTACATTTTGGACAATATTTTTTATTATTTAGTAACATAAATTCGCTATGTGCTCTTTGACGTTGAAAAATTGATCGGAAATATTGGTGAAAAAATTTTAGGATTTTTATTGTATTGTTCATTTGTATTGTGATCCATGAATGTGTGTGTCTATGTCTTCAATGTAAAAACAAACACAACTTAACGTATGTCAAACATCCCTATCGGACGTAATCGTTTTTGAAATATGTATCACACCTATTGAAAGACCCTTTACATCATATTGAAGAAAAAACCGCCATTCAAATGGTTCTAACGGGTGATTATTTAAGCGTTTGGTTTTTGAAAACTAAAAAAACAAGAAGAAATTTGCGATCGTGATTGAAATATTTATTTGGAGCACTACACCAAACTTTTAAAAGATTATTTCATGTAAATGTTGCCCGCGGCTATGCCTGAGGTGGTTCATCCGTAAGCTCCAATTTTGGCATAATTTTTACAGCATTTTGGCTGGTATCTCACCAATAGCAGCTGTAATGTCGTCATCCAGGGCAGCAAGTGTGCCTGGCTTGTCCTTGTATACGAGAGACTTCACGTAGCCCCGCATTATCTTGGTGGCTAATGGACTCCTCCATAACTTATGTTTAATTGCTCATCAAGCTCGCCTCTCAATAGGTCCATGGTATCGCGTGTCGTGTGGCATGTGGCACCATCTTGTTGACGCCACATATCAACTAAGTCCAATTCATCCATTTTGGGCATAAAAAAGTCGGTAATCATCGCACGGTACCTTGCAGCATTGATAGTAGCGTTGCGATTTTCATTATTTTTGAAAAGGTACGAACCAATTATGCTTCCGGCTAACAAACCGCACCAAGCAGTGAATTTTTTTGATTCCTGCATTTTTGGTGATAATGCAGGTTTAAAATTGATTCGGGACATGAACAGATAAGCCCCCAGGATCTTTAGAGAACATTTAAAAAAAAAAAGATTTTTTTTCTTGTGCCAGTTGCTTGGTAGAGTGAGAAAAATTAACTTTTGCTATGACCTGTAGCAGAATCTCGTAAGTCCAATTTTGGGGTATTTTTTAATACAAAGAAATTATGTCACCAGTTGATAGGGAAAGACCGAAGTCTAATTTGAGCATTACCAGGAACGCTCTCAAGCTCAATTTTCAATGGGTCAGATATGGTTTTGAATGTAAGTGACCGACAAAGGCTTTTATTTACATATATAATCGCTCATTGAATGATTTTCAAATGTGTGGAAAAATGTCGTCTTGCTGGAACGAATAAATGATAAAATATAATAAGAAATGTTTAATTTTTAAAAGTTTACTGGATAGCTTTGATTTGTCAGCTGATTTTTGAGAGTAAATGCTCTTATTTAGATTCAATGTAGCTTTGAAAAGGAGTGCAAGGATATCAGCAGGAAACAATCAGCAAAAAATTTAAAAAAAAAATCGCTTTGATCGCCAACTCACTCCTCAACCAAAAGTTATGTAATTTTTGCCCACTGATTCAGAAAATAGGAAATATTTGAAATATTGCGAAATTTGGCTTTCAGAAAGAACCAAGCACTAAAAAAGTTATTGTTTTCTGTTTGCCACAATCACATTTTTCAATAAACACAACTTTAATTATTTCTTTCTCCTAAGATAAGTGAGTTTTTAGCTTATATATTTCAGGTTACTTTCTTGCGGCTATTAAAATTTTCGGTTTCTCGAGTTTTGCATATCTTGTAAAACTGCTTTCTTTATATATGTTGAAAACAAGAACTGTTTGAATATATCTGATTTTCAAAATCATCGGAGAAAAATATTCTTTTTGTAGTTTATCAATGTCACGAAACAATTTCTGTGTATGAACTTATGTAACATCAGACCGATTGATTAATAATCAAAAATGTTTCTTAAGTTTTATTCAAATTTTACTCATACGTCATGTGAAACAATTTACAGAAACTGCTGTCTGAAATTGCAAGTCAAGTTGTGTAGCTGGGTTGAAATGACTTTCTTCGAGATCATCACAAAAAACTTTTAACAACTTTGAATTTCAAAACTCTCACAGCAATTTTATTGTTAGTAAATATGTTTGTCCATATTTGAACTATGAATTTCACTAAAAACTTTATTGGTCTTCATTTATTCAACAAAATTTCAACGCATTGTGATGAATTGCACTGCAATTTGAGTGCATTACAGTACACATGTTAAGCATGACGTATGAGTAAAGTGTAATTATTACTTCTCTCAACTCAAATTTATTTTGATTCAATGCAATTTGCATTTTTAAAATGACGTAGCTTAAATTTTTTGACTACATCTTTCAAAAAACTTGCAATCATTAAAAATCCAATATAAAAGAGACTTCCACCGTCGTAACTCTGAAAAGCATGCCACAAAAAATTTAAAAAACATGCAACATACAAGCAATGTCTTACCTATAATGCACAATATAATTATGCAATATGTTTATGGCATTTTTGCTACCGTCTTTTTGTTGCTGTGCGGTAGTTATTTATTGTCTCTTATGCTGAAAGTGGGTTTCATTAAGTATTTAAAAGCAGCAAGAAATAAATATGATACCCAGCTAACATTTTGGAGAAATGCTGAATGATCTATCTATCAGGCGATTAATTAACAATTCAACGAAAAGTCTGAAATCGGAATAAAACTTTGAATGGAAATTTTTTGACACATCTCAAATTTTAATTGTTTTAATGCCTTATGTACAACATCAAATTTATATAGACTATTGCTGCACATTAAGCGCAGTCAATATGATTGCCTCTGTGATTAAAAAATATGATTCTAACAAGTTTCAAAATCTTTGCTGGGCTATAATAAATAAAATAATGAGCAAGCCAACATAAAACACTGAGTTTGCATAATCATATCACAAAAAGCCCAAGAAGACAAAAAAATTGTAGCATACGTTAAGGAGTTGCTGTATTAAAAATAAATCTACACATATAAACGTAAAATATGTTAATTAAAATATGCATTGTGTATGTATGCGCTGCATGCTTTGTCGCCATTTGTTTTTTTTTTTTTTTGTTTTTTCTTCAGTTATGTCTTAAAAAGAAATGCAAAAGAAATATCAACATAGTGAAGTACAACAAAAAAAACACACACACATAGCAACCCCGCCACTTGCCACCACTACACATGACAAGGAAAATTAATGAATGCGTCATTTTGTATCTTTCCCTTTTTTTCTTTTGTTGTTGTTGTTGTGGTGCATAAAATAAATTAAAGATGTTGATATGATGAAAATGCATTTTAAGCGCACACACGCACACATACATTTATAATTATGAACTTGAAAAGTTGTGCAACACAGTGAGAGAAAAAACGTACTCATTTAAAAAAAAATATAACGAAAAACATTGCGGAAAAACCACTTGAGAGTAGTGCAAAGAGTTGACGTCGAGTATAACAAGGACAACAGCGTTGCGATTTCGAGGACATACTGACGCTCTCTGTTGGATGTTAAGCGCTCAAGTGCAGCAACAACAAACAAGAATGACGACAACGTTAAGGACTTTAATGTGTGTGCAAAGTACATTTCACATTGTAGAGTAAAAGTACTAGTAGATTGCATAATTATATTTTTTTTTTCTTACAACGTACAGTATTGCATACTTGTACAGGTTGCTTTTGTTATGTATAAGCTTTGTTGTGTGTCTGTGTGTTTGTTTTATGACAAATCTTAATTATTCTGATGGAAATCACAACAGTTTTGCTCGGTTCAGTGAATTTTTGTCAGCTATGTTATGAACTTTTGATTTTTACAAAATGAATGAAGTAAAATTTTTTTTTTCAATAAATTTTATTCAGTAGATTTTAAAATGCAGCATTCATTAAATTAAGATATTTTTGTAGAACACATTAAATACAAACATAAGGCAAAAGCATTTTTGTCCATAGGTGTAGCAAGTTCAATTGTTCGGCTGTGAAATTTGCCTTCACCAACAATTGTCTTCGCCGAGTTTTGATAATTTGGTGGCCTAGGACTATCTTTAAAGTCGAATCGCTCACTAAATGCCTTCAAGATTTGGTTTCCATTAAAAATCAAGCGGCGATAGTGGAAATATATTAAACTTAGTCAGCAATTTGATTGCTTATTTTACATAAGCAGCCTTTTCACGCCAAATACTTTTGCGTGTCTTGTGAGTTGAAATAATATGGTTTTATATTCCTGTTAAAAGTTTCAATGTCCATGGCCGTTTTTGTATAAAATTTGTAAATTTCAGATCAAAATTTTCAATTTTTTAACCATTTGTGACAATTCAGTGTTATGTTACTTAGGTGTAAAATTTATGGGATGAAATTGTATCATACAAATCAATTTTTTTGTTGTTGTTTTATTTCAATCTTTAAAAAAATTCTTCATTTTTTGAATTTGCTGTTAATTAATATTTTTTTAAACCAAATATTCATAGTGTTGTTGGGAATGCTCTACAAAAATGTTAACATTTTATTCGGTGCCAATGAAAAAAAATCTCAAAATTTTATTGCTCTCTAATAAATTCGAGATAAAACAAATTTAATTCTCAACAGCTTCACAAAATATGCAACCGATAGCTTAAACGGAAACATGCGCTTTTCCAGCTGCTACTTGCAAATAAGAAAATAAAAAACTAGCGCTTTTATTACATTTTACTTTTGGCTACTGCTGCTACATTTTCACGCTATTTTTTCGTCCGTCTGACTTGTCTATTATTATTATTATTTTATCATTCTATAACAGCTTGATTTTTGAACTTTTGTAAGTGCAAAGCGCAACAGCTTCCCATGCTAGTGGCCATAATTGTGGTATGTATGTGTTCCTGTATATATTGTCTACATTGAGGAGTATACCATATAGCATTTTGACTGCCTCAGTTCAACTGGACAACGACTTTTTATTTTCATTTTTGGCTATTGCTGAATTTTCAGTCTGCAAAGCCATAAAATTATAAAAAAAAACTGTTATATATTTTGGCATAATAAAAGCCGTGAAAAAAATTAAAGAAATAAAACGTTGTATGCTTTTAGGCGAAATTTTAAATGCATTGCTATCACATTGCAAAGCAGAGGAGCGAACAAAAAGTAGATATTCCTTTTTGAAAAATACTCTTTGTGTCTGTGTCTGCATTCATGCGAGTATGTATTTATCTGCTTAAATGTGTTGGTCTTTGCTTTTTTGTGTTTGTATGTCTATGTATTTGGTGCCTGCAGTCCAATTTATTATAGCGCATTCAACGTCATTTGTTGCTTAACTTTGCTTGTCTTGTCTGGCTATTAAAGTCTGAAAAAAGTTTCAAAAATTATATGAACGTTAAGTGTTTGGTAGCTTTGCTTTTTCAGCATTGTAAGGTGCTGTGATAGCTATTGGTTTTTCTGTATAAATGCTACTAAAGAAAGAAGTTTCCTTTAAAACTGAATTGAAATTTGACGTGTGAGTAACTTTTTATTATCATGCAGTTCCTGTGAACATTCAAGATGTGATATCTTAGCTGTGATGCAAGTAAGACCATATTGGTTTCAGTAGTGGTTTTCACCACATCGCGTTTTATAATGAAATTTTAGTTTTGTGTATGGCCGTCCAGAAAAAATTGGCTTGGTCCTAGGAAATATCACCATGCACATATTTTTTTTTAATTTTTGTGCTAAGAATAAAGTTTTCTTTCATTTGCATGTAAAAGAATTTCTTGTTTCCATTTAATTTAATTAACTTTCAATATTTTCAAATAATTTTAATCCTTAATCTCGTAGCACACACAAGCCAAAAATAAGTTGCATGCAATATTCTACTTTTAAATATGTTTTCATTTTTGTTTCCTTCTTTATTTTGTTTTCATTTCAACTTTTGCTACTGCCTCAAAAGAAATCCCAGCGCCATTTTATTAATTGAAATGCAGCTGCTGACATGTGTACATGTGTTGGTTTATATATAAATGTATGTCTCTGTGTATTTATTTATCTGAATCTCGTGCTCGTACTCGTACTGACATCAACGTGCATGTGTATGTGTATTTATATTGTGGTGGCAAAACTTTGACTTAAAATTAAGCTGCAAACAAAAGCAACAGCGTAAAGTACGAGCAGCAAAAGCAAATAAATGTTGAAATGAAACAAAGGGTACAACAACAATAATAATATCACTACTACCGAAGAAATGTCATGCAACATGTTGACATAAATTTGAAATGGGAAAAATTTTAAAATGTAAATTTTCATGCAGAAATGTAAATTTGATGAAGTCAGAATGATAAGATGCAGACGAAAATTAAATTTTAACAAAGTTTGCGCATTAAAAATATAAAAACTAAAGCTGTATAAGAACAAATTTAAAGATTCGTGTTTTTGGTTGTTCATATGAAAAAAGGCTTAAAATGCCATCGTATAGTTTTGGTAAACACGACGTATGAACAATCTGCATTTACTTAATTGAAATTTAATTTACAAGCTTTAAGAGGCCTGTGACTTAAGTTGGGTTGGGGTCATTTACATAAGTATTTCAATGCTTGAGACTAAGAAGACACTTTCAACCTAAAATATAAAATACATGAAGCAATGTTGATCCAGAAATCACTCGGACAAGCACTAACAAATTATTATGATAAGCTATTTTAAAATAGGATGAAACTTTTTGTTTTATAAAAAATCATATGTAGTTCCAACAAAACATCCTAACTTGTTTTGCTCACTTGTTAATTAAATAAATCTGATATTTAAAAAACTCAGCTCAGGCTCCATTATAATTTCTATTAAACCTTGCATACTCTATATTAACACAAAATTTAAAACAATGGCCACTACAGCAAGCATATAACTCAATTCGAAAAAATTGATTTTTCTGATTAAGATTTTTCTCATACGTTTTATAATATTCTCAAGAAGTAAATACCCATTTTTTATCAATTGCAGTTCAAACAGCATAGCTTTGCTCAAAAGTACCATTTTGAAAATATGTTTTCAATTTTCCTTTGTTAAATTATATAAAAGTGAATATTGTTTTATTCACATTTAATGTGACTCATACGTCATGAAACGCAAAACAAACAATCAACTACCATAACTTTTTACGGATGTAACCTACAACTAGCTTGTTTGGAAAACTGTTATGTTCATTTAAGGAAATACACAAATACATAGGTTTAATGTTTGGCTGCTAGAGCAATAAACCTACATGTATGTATTTGCCTCGTGAAAAAAATATAGTTTTGAAAAAAATTCTATGTTTCAAAACTAATTTTTTTTGGTTTTATCTAAAATATTTTTCATGCGCTGTCTCCATGGGCCCTTTAAAGTTTCGAAAAAATAAAAGAGCTTTATTGGTGTGCTTCCCTTAGCGCTTTTCTCCCCTGTCAACAAAGGCGAATTTTTTTCCAATTTGACTAACAAAAAAATTATTTGTTAAGCGAAAAAAAAATTAAACTTTACATAAAACAAACATTTTATCTAAACGCTTGTTTAATTCCCTAGAGTGTTGCAAGCTCGCTTTATCCCCTACTTTTTTATGTTGCTGTGCTATTGCCCAATTTTATTTAACTTTTTTTCCCCAGTTTTCGTTTTAAATTTTATTTTTATTTTGTTTTGGCATTAAAATAAAATCGCTACAGAAAAATTCCGAAAAAAATAAATTTCAACAGTCGAACGCGTACAAAACCAAAGCAGCTAAGAGCAAATAAAATAAAAGAGAAAATAAAATGATATAACAAATCCAACAACAATAAAAAAAAAACAAACAAAAAGTAGTCCCAAAAGTACATTTTTTGCCGCAGTACATTTTGCTCCAAATTTGCGTTCACTTTATTTTGTATGTATGTGTGTGTGCGTTTTCGAAGTTTGCATATAGCATTGTATATGTGTGTTTTGATATATCTGTTATGGTGTATATAAGTTAGTGTTTTCGTCTCGGTTGTCTCCAAATGCTGCTTAACACTCGTGATTTTTTTGCTTTTCCTGTGATAACAAACAAAAGTAGCAGTTTTTCCTTGTGTTGTTATTTTTACTTTTGTATGTATGTATGCGTGTGAAGTCTTGTGTGTTTTTGTGTTGTCTCTCTGATTGCATCTGATACTTTAAAAATTTCCTGCGGCTAATTTCTGCTTTTATATAAATTTTTTTTGTTTTATATTTAAGTGAAAATGTAGCTATCACAAAACTGCAATTCTTTTTAATTTTGACTTTTGGCATCGATGTCGTATGGTTAAGGAAACAAAAAAGCGTCATTTTTATATTCAAAATCACAGTTAATTTAAGGTTAAAGCTAAAGTTGATTTTTAAGCTGAATTGCAATTAATGCATCATAGAGTATTTTGTCATTTTCAATCAAATATTAATCATAGTCATTTTATGGGATGCAAACTTTTCAATTTCTTTAGTGAAATTTGTGTATTGGCTTTAAAAATCTGTCTGAAAAATATCGAACTTTAAAGACCTGATGTTTGGCCACAGCTCAAAATTGCAATCGAGTGTGCGATATTTGAATATAAAGTCAATTTACAACAAAATTGATTTCTTGGTTGCATCCAACAATATATATAAGAGATTACAGTTTTAAAATGGTATGAAAATACTTTTCTTTAAATTAAACGTTACTCATACGCCATGTAGATTAATATAAGCTACATAAGATTTATTTAATTTCGGCCACCAATTAACTTATTATTTATTGCTGAACATTAACAAACCCAGTCAATTGATACCCTGACCATTCATAAAATGTTGTCAAATGTTGTCAACTTCATCAAATAAAGTTTGTTCGCTCGCTTTTAAATTTAAAAAACACAGGCACACTTCTGATTGTTTGTTAAAAAAAAACAATTTACTAGAAATAGATTATGCAAAATAAATGCTCACAAGTTTTGCTATTTGTCCACAAAAAAATATATTTAATATTGAATTTTACATTAGCGACAGCTCATAAGCTTTAAAACTTTTTTATTTTTTCCATTTAAATTAAATGTTACTCATACGTCATGTTTTTAATTTATGCAATAACTTAGCTTCGATGTGACTTAGACAATTTTTAAAAAAAATACTGTAAGTTAATTTAATATTCTGTACTTAGTTAAAGTTCTGTTGATGGCCGCCATAAGCGACAGCTTTAAAGATCACTTCAATCATATATTTTCCAAATTTCTCTTAAATAAACAATTTTTAATTTAAGTTAAGCTAAAATTTATAACACTTTAAACTCACTCATGGCATTTGTGCTGTCATGCTAACAACTCTTAAAATTCTGCTTGTGCATTTTTCCGCTTTCTCTGCATATCCACCTAGTTGGCAACACTTAAAAGTGAAACATGACGTTTAAGTTTTAAAATAGTTAAATTTTGACATGTTTTTTTTGTCTGTCTTCTTTTGCTTTCTTCGTTTTCGTAAAGCAGCACACATAATTTACATATATTAATGGAAGTACCACAACGCAAACACACACAATAACTAGACGTAGGGTAATGTAAGCAAAAAGTAGGTTTAAGTACGTACATAAATTTTTGTTTGTTTATTAATTGAAAGAGAACAATTTTTTTTATCACATTTTAAGTAAAATCCTATTGAAAAATATGCTTTAACTAATAAATCTAAATATCAAAATAGATTACATGTGAGCATAATCAATCGCATTTAAATATTTTGCTTACTATCATATGCTATAGCACATTTTTGAAGGTGTTTTTCTTTTCAAAGAGTTTTGTGTTATATCATTTAAGTTAATATTCTCTGAAAGAATTCAACTTTTTGCAATTGAAATACTTAAGACTATACGTCCAATCCTCTGCGTACTCGTGGCGTACTCTACCCTAAACAACCACACACATTTGCAAATTGTCAACATTTGTAAAAGGCTGCCTTAAATATTTCCCTTACACTCATTTTATTATAATTTCTTTCACATACTCATACCATACCTACCCACCATTTCGCCCATTTTTGCGGTTTTTCCTTTAGCGTTAAAACTTTATGTCATTTCGCAAAAAAAAAGCTTTAAATGTAAATCTGTTAAACAAAACACAGGCTCGCAAACAAAAAAAAAAAGAAAATGTAAGGCATACAGACAGGCGGATGTAAGCATCGTTGCTATGTAACAAGGAGTTTTTGGTGAAAATTGTCGCATAATTTATAGAGTGCGACAATATGTTGTTTTCTTCATTAGTTTGTCCTTTTTTTCTCTTATTTTTGCCACCTCTTTTCTTTAACTTGTTTACTCATTTCCTTGTTTTCGTTTTCAGATTGTTAAGATTTGCAAGGGTGTGTTCTCCGTCACCACCAACACTACTTACATACATGATATTTTTATAGTGTATGTGTTTATTTTTTGTGTCACTTCTGTTGTCTAAGGCTGTGGGTGCGCTATATTAAGTTTTTTGTCTGTAATTCCAAGGCAAATTATGTGGGTCTTTGCAAACATAACATTTTAAGCAAGATTTATAAGAGTAGAGCGATGGCGTTTTATTTAATCTTAAATTTTTCTTAGCATTACTAAATTTGCAATAAAAGTTTTTGTACAATTTGTTGTCACTTTTTTGTTCACAGTGTTATTGGAGTAAAAAAAATGGTTCAAATTTAACAACAATAGGGATTTGTTACAAATTTTGAAATGATTTATCAAGTGAAAAGATTTAGAAAAAAAATAATAAAATTGTTTGCTGTTACCCATAACTTCTGATGTGGCAAAGCCCAAAATTCTAAAATATTCACAAAATTTCGACTATTTTATGAAACTCATCAGATATTAAATTAATAATTTTAAAATAACCAATTTAACGTCATTGAAAGCAAAAAACATGAGATTTAGATACACAGCAGCTTAAACGTCAAAATAAAAGCAAGGACTTAAAAAGGGGTAAACTATCTATGCCACACTCTTAATCGCATTTGGTGTCCCTTCTTATGTTCTTAATTGTTTGATATCTCAAATACAAATCAATTACCTACCTTATGTGAAATTCTCAGCATTGGAAAATATTCCTTATTTTCTTCGTAAACCTTGAGCATTAATTTTTTAATTTTTTTATGATAAATGAAAACATTTCATGTGGCAATCTATTCGGGCATTAAATTTCCCTGAACTTTTCTATGAATTAAAACAAAGAATATATCGTCGCTCTCGGGTAGAGAGGCTCTAACTCATATTTTAAAAATTTCACTGGCGGAGAAAAAACCTTAAAACCACATATAAAAAAGTTGCTTAAATGTGATTCCCAAAACTTTTTAGTGGGTCAATTCGGAGAGGTTATGACGTGAGCGTTAATGGCAAGAAATACCCCAAATGTCATTCCCATCAATGATTTTTTGATGCTGGAACATTTGCACCAAAAATTGGTATATTCGACTTATATTATAAACGATAGCACTTTCATCAAGTTTTGAATTACATAATAATAGCCCCTGTGATAGTCTATAATGTGACGTCATCATTTTCGAAATCAATACATCCGTTACAGAATTATGGACATAAATGATAACATGGATCTGCCTCTTTCATTCTTTTCCTCATATACTCATCCTTCTGGAGAGTTATGGAGGAAATTTTGCATATGATTTTTAGTCCAGACCTTTACCTAACTAACTATACAAATATTGACAAAATATAGCGGTGGGCTATCGATTTATCAACAAAAAGTAAATTTCGAGAAAAAAAAATATCTAAGAGCCTTTCTACGCGAGAGCGACGATTTGTAGAAAAGTCTACGAAGTCGTCTTTTCAAAATATATTCAAAATTTTCGTTTATTTATTAATTAGTTCATTTTCTTCGAAAACAAAACTAATTTATTTTTCTCTCTTTCTTTCTTTTTAGGTAAGTTTTTCCAAATGCAAAAAAAAAATCAAAACACTCGTAAGTAAAATAACACTATAACTTAACAAACCTGATGGGAAAGTTTCCATGTCAGTAGTTACACAAAAAATTAAAAGAAAACAATCGTCCAATTGCCAGTTTTTAGTAACTACTTATATAGGGGTTAAAAGTAAATGACTTAGAAATCTGACTTACATATGCGAGTTGTGCATGCAGCCTTATTTTACGCAATGAAAGTTAGCTTTGTGATTTTCGGCGATAGAAATATATATTAGACAAAAAGTGGATGCAATAATATATGGCACCTCTTATTGTGGAAAACCTCTTTTATGTCGATGACATCTGTCTTCTCGCCAACAAGGAGTCTGATATACAAAAAAACCGTACTACTCCAGCAGTTCTTCTTGGAAAGGGCTATGTCTGTAATGCAACATAAATAAAACAAAAACTCGTTACATTTTTTCATAGCTCTGCCATTTGATGTCCTATCGTCAAGTATAGCATATCATTGTAAAGGTCTCAGCGAGCTCTGGGTACAATATTTATTCTCGAAAACTGACATTTGTGAGTGGGATGCACCCTGTACCCATAACGGTGTATAAAATGTGAAAAGTTTGGAACTATGTGTTCAAGTTTCAAACTGAGAAAACTACAATATTTTTCGAGTACAATCGGCTATGCTATATTGGATCGAACGTTTTTTTTATTTTTCATAAAAAATATATAAATGATTCATACTCTGTGATCAATTTTCGTGCTGACCATGCAAAACAAGGTAACAATGTGTGCTCAATTTTCTCGGCCCAAAATCGTGCTGTCTAGCAGCGCTGTCTTTAACAGTAAAACACAATCCAAAGAGTTAAAATTATTCATAAAATATCCTAATTAAAATTTTAGAGCCAATACTTCAAACCATTTTCAAGACATATTCTGAACGTTTGGGAATATAATATATGGATCAATCCAGAACTTATTAACTTTTTCTAAGGAAGAATTTCTTGTTGGCCTTTTGAACTTTTTTCAAATAAAAAATATAAAACTTTAAAGCATTGCTTCAAAACATTTTAATTCAAATCAAAGAAAATAAAACAAAAATCATCGTTTTTTTTATTTCCCCTAAATCAATTCGTGCCATGCGCGATTCCCTGCGGAACATATTTTCGCAAATGACCACGGTACTACTAATCAACGCACAATGCTCGATAACAATCTTACGTTTTTACGCTGTCAAAATATTAATTAAACAAAATTAGCAACATAACGAAATTGAAACGAATTAGTATGCGTTTTGGACACAAAGCGCAAGTATGTAAGCGACACTAAGCAACACACACACACACACACAATAATAATAAATAAAATATGCAAGATAACACAAGCAAACAACGGAAACAACGTAAAGTGTAACAACATAACGTAAATTAAATTTGCTATGTAAGTAGTATGTGTGTGTTTGTGTGTGTGTTTGCGTGTGTGTGTGTGCTGTGATTTATTAATCATACGAATAGTTATGCGAAACTAATAAAATAAACGTAACCGAACAGCAGCGGCATAACAGAACTGTCACACAGCACTAAGCCCTACAGTCAGTAAGACATAAGGACAGCCAGCAAGCAAGACAAACGGACTTATGTACTTATGTACGCTACTGTTAAGCCTTTAATTATTCATGTTAATGCTGGCTGAAACAAGAAATAAAGAAACGTAACCTCCACTTCACTTTTTGTGAAAATCCCACAACGGTAGCGCAAAAAATTTAATGTGTTGGCTGTTGTTGTTGTTGTTGCTGCTGTTATTGTTGCTATTGTGTGGTGCACGTAATGTCATGTCAGCGTAAGCGTAACAAATTAACCCAAATTAGGGATGCGTTGCGGTGCGGTGTCAAGGTCTATCAATTTGAAATGTCAAAATAAAGCTACGTGTTACGTCTGTCTTTACGTTTGTATGAATTTTTACGGGCGCGCGCGTGTGTGTGTGTATGTGTGTGTGTGTGTGTGTGTGTGTGTGTGTAATTTTCATTAGTGCCTAAGATTTTAAATCCTTTGGGACATCTGTATGATATGTGAGATGTGAGCAATACACGCGTTGCATCATCATCATCATCAGATCGAAAGATAAAGTGTGCGCGTGGGTGGAAAAAAGTACGATTGCCCCAAGAGCGCAACTGTCAATTAGCGTTGGTAATTAATTTTTCCAGCTATAAATATTTAGCGCAAACATAGTTGTGGCTTGTCACATTTGATAAGTGGGTTTTTTGGTTGTTGTCAATTTCTAGAATTTTATAATTGATCTAATTAAACAGATTAAATAGTTTCATATATATCATACACCAGCAGACAAGTGAGCATTCCAAAAAATTGCCAATGTAAGACAACAAACCGGATAAATGCGAAAAGGCCAAAATGCTCTATCTGAAAAAATACATTATAGTTCCTTAAAAGATCACCAATAGAATTATCACAAGAAAATATCAAATGTCATCATAAAATATTTGTTATGCATCTAGAGTGAAACCAAAATTATTTATTCATCAACATTTTATTTATCACCATCAAAGTTAGTCGCACCGCTTTAAATGCATCTATGGCAGCACTTGATCCAGTCCTCCGTTCATTTTTCATATACTGTTTGGAGCATAGCGCTTAATTGATTCAGCAATTTTGCTTTAATGGCATTAATCACCTCAAATCGCCTTCCTCGAAGTGGTAATTTTAGCATTGGGAACAGGACAAAATCAGATGGGGCCATATCAAGTAAATGTGGTGACTTTCATTGAATTTTTGGCTGAAAACTCTTCTAAAATAATAGCTTTATGCGATAGTGCATGAGTTATTTTTGCTTAAGTGTAAGCAATCTCACGCAATCGCTTCGTGATGCCTAAAAAATTTTCCGTATTAATAGTTTGTCCATCTGATAAGAATTTAGGATACGCTATACCACAGTAATCAAAAAATCTCAATTTCGTATCCTTCTTACACAGAACTTATCCTCAGGATCTGCGAAAACATGAATTCTCTACAAACGTCAAGATAAACGGAACTTCACATTGCAAATGAACCTTTTTTTCTAAATATCTGAATAAAACCACTAGTTCAAAATGATACTTCGGAGCCAAACTTTGTACGAAGAGGGGTATCTTCAAATAAAACACTATATAGTACACTTACACAACACATGTAAAGAACTGAGAACGTGAAGTTAACATGAGAGAAGAAAACAAATGTAATAAATTTATGTATCGAGCGATGTGTTCGAGTGTTTAATTTAAGAACAAACGTCTCTTAAAAAATAATCAAATCAAGAGAAATCATACGCGTTAATGCTGCGCGTCAGAACGCAAGCAGCCACTACATATAAGACACACTTAATACTTCAAACCCTTTTTTTCTGCTCCTAAAAAGTTCCCACGTCAAGCGCTGGCGTGCTCAGCGGATATCATACATGGTCTTTTTCCATATGTGCTGAAATATACATTACTAAGCTACTGCACTGTACTTTAAGAGTATTTCGATGTTTGCTCTATGTTTTTAGTAACCGCCCGGAAAAGCTGTTTTTTTATTAAAGTCTAAAATAAAAACATAAACACTTGTACTTCCGATTGGGCATTAATTTTTGTTTCAATATCTCACACATACATATAAGCCACACTGAAGATTCTATACCTTTTTTTCTGCTCATAAGAAGCTCCTTCGTCAAAAACTGGCGTTCTCAGCTGAAATCTTATGTGATATTTTCTCAAATGTTTCAGAGTCCAATACTCGTGTATAACGTTTTATAAAAGATTTTTAAAATATTTTTATTTTTAATTTTACAAAATCTTCCAACATATTATTGCCAAAAGGTAAACAAATTTTGAGAACAACTTTCATTTAAATTTAATAGAAAATGCTTTAAACACCAATGAATGAAATATTGCCCATGACAGCCTTTTGCAGAAGACTACATTTTTTAGCATCTTTACCAAATTAGCTAAAGTTTGACATAGAAAAATTTTCCAATAAAAAAACTTAACTGTTTGCAATATTGTTCATAAAATTTAGTTTTAAAATGGCTTATTAAATCGTGCACATTAATAATCTTTGTAAATACTTATGTTCTTGTAAAATATTTGAATATTTTATAAAAGGTCAAAAATGAAAATCTCTTAAAAGTTTATATGTAAAGTTCTTTCAAAAAGAAACGCGAATAGTAATCTCAATTTCTTTGGCACGAATTTGAATAGCGTCACAATATTTTCTTGGCAACTTTTATTCTTTTTTATTTTGGCAATGCTGTTGATAACATAACGTGAACGAGCTCTGCTGTTTTGAAGCATTCTAACGTACCCTTACTTAATTTTTCATCTCCTGCAATTTGACCTAATTTGCTGTCAAAACATAAGTGTCATTATGACATTATGTATGTTCTTATTACTTGTCATTTTGCTTGTCAGCTGCTGTTCAACGAATTCAACCATCTCAATGTATCGACCATACCATGAAAAAGTACAATCTTTTTTACTCTTTTGTTTTGTATAAAAACGCTAAAGACGTATTTAAAAACTTAATTCGCATTAAAAAAATTAATTTGAAATTCAATATTAATAAAAAAATTACAAACCTAACTTGGAATATTTTTCCTTGTTCCATTTGTAAAATGAAGCTTTTTTACATGATTTTAAGCTTTTTGCTAGATAGCTAAGAAGGCTTATAGCTGTAGTAGTTAAACTTTATTATTATTATTATAATTATTTTTCTTTTATGTAAATATTGACTTAACTATTTTTAGTAGTTTTTACTTTTATCATCAAACATTAATGAAAATTTGTCTTTGTCGAAATTGAAACCTCTAAGACTTTGCGAGCTATTAAGAGTTTAATAAAATCAGAGAAGCAAATCATTTCGCAGAGGCACCATCACCACACTTTTGGTTTGAGCTTAAAAACTGATATATTGCAGATAAAACAGTCTCCTTAATATTGTTACGAAATTTCCTGTCTCTTTTTAGGATAATTTCGATCTCTTACACTTTTCTGAGTTCGATCACTGGATTGTGTAGCAATTAAAAACACAAACTTTATTTAATTATAAAATGGTTTATTTAAATCAAAAGCGTTAGTTTTTAAACGGTACAATTGTTTATTTAATTTAATTATCGATATTCAAACTCTAATATTAAACAGGCACTGTATAGACAATTATTTCACTTTATTGCTTTGAAATCCACTGTATTACTTAAGACCACCTTTATTACTCTACTGCTTAAGAACAACTGTGTCTCGACTGCTCAAATGACAACCTTTTATAGCAAATTCTCTTCCTTCTTGAAAGTTCCACCACTATCCAGAATGTCATTTCCGGTACCTTCTAGATGGCGCTTATCAAGTTCAAGAATCATCTAGCATACCGCAGCGACATTCAGTTTATTCGTTACCTTCTAGATGGCGCTTATCGAGTTCAAGAATCATCTAGCATACCGCAGCGACATTCAGTTTATTTGCTACCTTCTAGATGGCGCTTATCGAGTTCAAGAATTGTCTGACATATTGCAGCGACATTCAGTTCATTATTTCTAGTACAGAAACCACATATGACTGCCAGAGGGTGTTCGAGAACTGGCATACTGCAAATTTCGCTACAATATCTTACCCAGAAATCCAATTAAGTTCGAAAGATTTTTGTGTAGCTTCATTATATGTTTCTGCTTATTACGTCAGGCTTCTGAGGCATAATTGCTAAAGTCATATCGCATTTATAAGAAAGTGTTAAGCTGTCATTTCGTATGCTAACGGATAAAAATTCCACTTTAAATTTCATTATTTAAGATTTTTGCTGAGAAGCTCATTTGTGGAATGACCACTGTGAAATATATTATAATTAAAGTCATCTTTTTATGGTTATTACAACATATGTGTAGATAGTGGTGTTGTCATACAAATCTAATCAACAACTTTAATTAGTGTCATTTAGTAATGCGCTCATGCTGTGGATTTTGTTATTGCTGTTGATGCATCAAACATGCAACATTAGGTTTTATTACGAAACGATTTCCTTTATGTCATAACACTGACATTGTGTTTGACGTCAATAAACTTCATTTACATAAAATGACAGCATAATGTTGCATGAGATTAAAATTAAAAAATTATTGTTGATAAAAAACATGTGAAAAATTTTGTAAAAAAAATTGTTTGTCATAAAAGCATGAACAATTTTAAAACCTTTTTTTTAAGCTTTAAAATTTTTTAACTTTTTTCTTTAATGAAAAAATGCTTAAATCCTTTACTCTACTTTATTTCACTAAATTACATATGTTCTAAATATGTTGCACACTCTCTATAACTAGAAAATTTATCATTGCATATTTATCAGCTCAAATAATAAAAGCAAAAAAAACATACACACACAATAAACTTTTGACCTCATTTTGTTGCAGCAATAAATTGCAACAAAAAAAGTTGACATAATGCAGTGATTTGGTTTTTATTCCAACAACACTGCCTTGTTTAACTCTTGTCGTCCTTTATTTTACTCTTTTCTCCATGCTTACAAGTGATCTCTATTGTCTTGCTATATTGTATTTGTGAAAAGTTGTTCTGTGTGTGCGTACGTGTAGAGAAAGAAAAAAAATCTGTTGCTCAATACAAAAGAAAAAATAAACAAAAAAGCTTAGCATACTTTTTGGCACAACGAGTTGCTTGCTGCTACTGCTGCAATAAAACAAAAGCCAATGCGTCGTAATAAATTAAAATTGTAACAAAGACAAAATGCAATAAAAATTGACAGCATAGCAAAAATTCTTTTGCAAAGATATTTTTATAAAATATTGCTATATTTATTATGAACATTAATGGGTGACACATGGTTTGAACAACTTTTTTGTACCCAGCTTAGTATTTATATATATTGTGAATAATCTGCAATTTCACTGGCTTATAATCAGCATACTTAAAATAATATTCCAGATCACAGCTTTTTTTCGAAATGGATCATTTCGATATGAGTAACGAATTTAAATTTTTCTATAAAAATTTTAAAACTGTTATGGGCACAGTTTACTTTTAATAGGCGATATTACTCGTCATAGCAAATCTGTCGCGGCAAACTCTGTTCTGCCCTTTCCGGTAGGTGCTGCGATTTTGTTTAAACTCATCCCACGTAATATAAAAGCGAAACCGTCCATTTTTTCAGAGAAACTAACTCTTGTCCCTACTCTTTTACATGCATATAGCAGGCCTGGCAGACGTTGTTGTGCTTTTACTGGCAGGTTAGGCGATGAGCTTAATTTGTTATGGTATTTGCTAAGTCTCATTCATCTGCTTCAAATAGTTGCTGTTACATAAAAAGTTCTTTAATTCACATATGGGAGGCGTGGTGCTGCCCATTTATATATGTACTAAGTCCCATTCATCTGCGTCCAGTAGTTGATGGGATGAAATGAATTTGATTTTGAAGGACGTGTTATCGCCCATTTTGTAAACCAAATTTTGCAAAAATCTTCCATAGACCATGAGAAGCATTTATAAAACAATTATGAAATATTCGTAAAAATTATATTTTAAAAATATTTCTGTATGAAGGCCACCCTAAATATGCACTCTTAATAAAAGTTTTATATCATATGACAACCGAATGATTGATACTGTAAAAACTTCATCGTAAACGGCCTGATAGTTTCCGCGTCCATAAAAGACAGACAGACAGATAGATAGCCAGACAAAAACTGAATTTTATATGTTTAGCAGATAGTCGTCTTATTGAGCGAAAAATTTCTTAATCCATACAAAAAATTAAAATACTAGATTTTTCGTAGAAGTTTTAAGACCTCTGCATCAGAATTTCGAACGCTCTGTAGGAAATATTGTTATCTTGGGTGAAATTATGACCAGATATCAAAATTTAGTAGCGTTCCTGCGTTGCACAGTGGTATATTGTGGCCATAAGTAGGAAGAGAATAAAAGTGCTAAGGATTGAAAAATTTTTTAACACAATCGCCAGAAAATACTTAGGTAATGATAAAATAACTACAAAAAATTAATATTTGTTTTGAGTTTAGTGACACAGTGGGCTCAAACCTTGTATACCAAAAATGTCCTATAAAACTTTCTACAAAAGTCACTGTTGGATATAGCGCTCTAGTTAACTTGTTTGAAGCAAAATGCGATTGTATTGCATATTGATGGAAATTACATACATAGTTTCCACTTAATAAAAATAAATTTATTTTCCTTTTATCGCCTATTTATGAATTATGCGGATTTCTCAAAACTCAAAATGAAAAATTTTTAAAAATGGAAAATATGCAATCTTTGATAGAATAAAAAAAAAAATTAATATCCCCGGATTTCAGATTTTTTTTATATATTATATAATATGAGAAAGTATGGTTAGCTGCCCTCTTATGATATCTGTGCATCTATAGCCGGGCGATTTATTCTAGAAATGATGACTCTGGGTCAAAAAATTTTCGCGAAAATGTCACTTGTTTAATTTAAGCCGAGTTTTATTACCATACGGATCATTTAGCTACTGAGCAACGCAGTAAAATTTTTAAAAATTTTTTACGAAAATGTTAAACTTGCCAAAGAGGATGAAAGTTGTACGCCAATTTTATTGTCAAGAAGTGCGGCTTTTGACAAAAGGCATATCGCAATCATAAATCAGCTTCGGTGCAATTGGCTGCACTCGAACTGAGCTAACGATGCTTGGCGGGTTGGCTTTTAGTGCCATAATACGACTCAAACATATGTACATACATATTGGTAAATATCAAGAAAAGCAGTGGAGCTAAGCGCTTTTGATAATCACCAATTCTTTTCTTTTTGATGTATTGAAAATATATTCACAAGGTATAGCCCATGAAAATCTCTGTCGCTTAAGTTCAAGAAAGTTTTTCATATGAAAGCCTATGGCAACAGCATAACTTATACTGAAGATTGTGCTGAACAGAAACTTTCATATATCTTATATCTTTTTAAAGTTTAGGTTTGTTAAATTGCTCTTATATAAACATTTTTAGAGTTACAAGTCTACGAGGTTATTTTTTTTCTCACACATCAGCTCTATGTAATTGGCTCATATTTGCTCTAATCGCTAATTTAAAATATATTTTCTGCAATTGATTTAGGTTCAAAAAACTTGATGTTATGATATGTTATGATTAAATAAATGAAAAAAGTACAAAAGTCGGATTTTATTGGAGATATCTTGAAAACGATTCTTAAGAAAAAAAAAATAACTTGCATTTTTTTTTTTTTGGCCCACGCCGCCAAATACATAGAAAAAACTTTGTGAGAAACTAGATCTCAAGATGAGTCCCAAATATGTAAAGTAGTATAAAAAGTCTATTATGAACATCAAAAATACATGGTAAATACACTTTTACGTCACTCTTTATAATGGTTTTATATCTTACTCTAGCAAGATATTATCAAACGAAATTTTGCTACAAAGGTAAAGTATATTTTTAATGACGATGCCAAACTATTTTAAAAAGATGACTGCTTGGCAAGCTAAATTTTTGTCTTGATAACTTCCCTGTATGCTACCAGGGTAATTTCTGATTGAATTTTGTATAATAATTAGCTTAATGAGATATTAAAAAATAATTGTTAACATTTTTGCTTTTCACATGAATTACAAGTTAAAACTTTGTATCTCAAAGATTTTGCGAATAAAGTTTTGATAGCTTAAGGACTAAGCAAATTCAATAAATCTGTTCAATATTCGCTGCTTATCTTATCGATTCTATGAGAAGTTAACACTTAGTGAAATATTATTAATAAATTTGTTGGCTAATCAATAATTTTGCTGATTGATCAATTATTATTATGCTTAACAAAGAAATATCCTTTTTTTAAATATTTTCTGTGTAATATTTTCAAAGTGTGTAATGTACATATTGGCTAAATTGAACAACCTATATGAATCCCAAACAAAAATTCCACTCTTAAAAGTATGCTACAAAGTATTGTCACGCATTTGCTTTTCTATTTGCCATAAATTCAGCAAATCTTGCGTAGTAAAAAGCGCTATTTCACATCCTCCAATACTGAGCTACCTCAATCGTTTCTCCTTTTGCATGAAGTCGTAAATTTCACTTTAGATATGTAAAAGCAAAATAGCTTTTATTGCACAAATCTATTACTCAAACACCTGCAACAGTTCCAAAATCAAATCAATACATTTTCAAAAAACTTTAAAAGAAATACACCGCAATATTGAAACCGCTTTCTATATCCCCTTGATAAATGACGCAAAATTTGTCGAAAAGTGCTTTTATGTGAATATCTTAAAAGTGTGCTTGCATGGAGAAACCAGCAGCATAAGCTGTGCGAAAATTCGACACTCATTTTTATCATCAAAAAAGGAACCTACCTTAATTTTGGCAGAACGGAAAGGAAAAATTCACATAACGTTATAGAACATAAAAAAAAATCCATAAGAATCTCCAAAGATTTGCTTAAATTTTGCGGTTTCTTTCACACTCAACACGCCCGCAATTCACTTAAGCTGCTGCAGCCACAAAACGTAAGTGGCAGCTTGAACAAAGCGATGCCGTTGGCTTCGGCTTTGAACGCAACGTAAAGCCAAACCCATAATGTAGTAAGCTTGGTGCGCTCTGATATTTTTTTTGCCGAACATGTCGTCGACATGTATGGAAACATTAAACGCAAATCGTAACGTAACATTTTACGTAAAGTATAGAGCATGTTGGTAGTAAAATAAAGTATGGTAACGTGTGCTTTTTGTCCCAGAGGAAAAGAAAGCAGCAAGATATTTTCCCGCTTAAAAGCAAAAGAAGATGGCTGTAAAACGTGAAACCTTACGTTTGTTGCAAATTACCAACAGCAGCAGAAAACGAAATGCTGAAAGTATAACGTTGTGCAGGCAGTAAAAACTTTGAATTTTTTGTTAAAGCAAAAATATCTCCATACGTAACATAAAACTCCACTGGGTATCACAACATCAGTGAAGCGTTACGTTTTTGGGCGAACACAACAAGAAGCACAACTAACAAACAAGCGGAACTATTTACTATGCTACAAACAGCAAGCATAAGAATCAAAAACGAAAAGGAGAATAAAAACAAATAACACAGCAAAAAAACGTACAAGCAAAGACGTAAAAGCAAAAGTTTTCGTCTACAACTTCTTTCTTGCAATGTTGAATGTGTGTATTCATGCTTTTGATGTTCACTGTTTTACGTACGTTTCAAAGTGATGATAAAATTGCTGCATATTTTTAGGTGCACACGCACACACTCATACACTCATACACTCAAAAACACTGCTTCTTTTTTTGCCAAAAGTAGACGGAGACGAGTGGGTACGAAAAATCTTCCAAAAAAAACGTAGAGTCACAAAAAGCAGTTGAAATGAATCAGGGTTGATTTATTATCCACACAAGCCACACGTCAGAGATAATAACGGTAAAGGACGTAAAGTGGGTGTGGGGGATTACAGTTGCATAGTACGCGCTTGGTATGGGTAGCGTTGAGCAATAGTAAAATAACGACGAAGATGAACAGCACGTACGTAAAATCATTGTATTTGCTACTTGAGTTCAGTTGAGTTGAGTTGCTCGTCAATTCGACTTGGTGGCAGCGCCGCCAGCAGCAGCACAGCACTTGAAATCGTATGTCTCGAGCACGTCAAATAATAACGTAACATAAACGTAACGTAACGTGCAAGCAATCAATGTACTACGGGGATTTACACCCGCCGCAGGCCATAGCCGACTTTAGTCGTAATCACAACTACCGTATCGTCTTCGTAAGCAGAGCATAGAAATTTAACAAGGCGCCATCTTTAATGGTTGTAGTTTGGAGGAGGGAGAGCAGTGACTGGTTCGAGCTATACCTCGTGTGTTTGTGTAAATTCATATGAAGTAGTGGTATTTGTGTGCCCACTCATTCAGTTGATGTTGATATATTGGAATGTAGAGCGCTAAGCAAATGATTGCCGGCAATGATAAACGTAAAAGGTTTGCAAGCAAAAAATGAACTTGTGCTTGAGTAAGAAAACCCTATTAAAAGTACTTGAGATTTTGGAATGGGTAGAAGTTTGGACAAAGTAAATATTTTTTTATGTTTTTTTACCAACGCAGAGAGTTTTTAAAGAAAATAAATGCACGAAAGTAATGGATGTATTGAAGCAATTGCCTCAAGCTGATATATGCCGTTAAAATTTAAAAAAAACTGGTGTTGCTAGACATTGTTTCTAAGTAAACTCGTACACAAAAAACTTTTCATTCTAAAGAATGTTTTTCCACAATCTATAAAATATTGTTTCAATACATTGTTGCGCAACAATGTTGCCACAAATTGTTAATTAGCAATATATCAAACGCTATTGTCAAACGAATTCTCCAAGCAATGCTGAAAAGAAAACACTTTTTTGAAAAAATGCTGCTTCGTATTGGATTAAAACAGCCTCACTGAACGAATTTGCTAGACATCGCACTTAAACAAAGTTTGTAAGCACTTATTTTCTGCACAATCAAATTGTAGCTTTAATTTTATAAGAGAATTAATTTTTTTTGAAATGTGCCGACAAATATAAACTATGTGTTTCAAGTAATGTGTTATGTTCATTAATAATACATTTTAAAAAATCTTTAAGTAATAGGGAAAAAATTGATTTTGTGCCTCATTTGAAATGGCCCTTCTAAGTACAACTTTTATAAAGACTTCATAGTCATGCTTGTGAGGCTCTAGTGGATAAAACAACTGGAAAAATATATACATATTTAATAATGCTATCCAAAACTTAAAGACACACCAACTATCAACTCAATGCATTATGCTATTCAATATTTTAAATCAAACATAATATGTAGAAAATCAATCCATAAGGTGTGAAAGAAAACTATTGTCAAATCAAACTGCAGTTTGAGGAAAGATTGAGTATGATGTGAAATTTCAATGAAAAAATCCGCTTAATTGAATTTAAATCACAAAATCAGCAATATTTTGAAACAATGTTTGGTTTTGTTCGAATTGAATCTACATCACACGTTTCTCATGATGAAAAATTGATTCCACCAAATACTAAAAAAATCACATTTCAACATTCTTCAGTTAATAAACCCAAAAATTCAACATGCAATTTACTGTAGTTTTAATTGCCCACTTCAAATAGTTCGCAAACAAAATACAATAAATTTCATTGCATATTTTTAAGCTTTAAAAAATATCTAAAGTAGTGGAAATCAATCAATTTAAGCGCTTGAAAAGTTTTCTGTTACAAAACAAAAAAATGCCACTTATGTAAAATAAATTGCAACAAAAATAAAATGAATAAAAAAATCCTACTGCCACTTGTCACTTGCTATTAAGCAGGACTTTCCGGCTACATGACAACACAAAACAAAAACATAAAAGATATAAAATAAATTGAAAGCCATAAATTTTAATTTAAAAGTATAAATTTAATTTGTTAAAAATCAACCGCCACTTTTTAGTGTCGAACCAAGCCACCCCGTCACACCCTCCTATGACAATAAAAAACACTTTAAAATTAAAACAGTATACATTTTCTGATGAAAAGTGAAATTTAATGCGCCTGCTGCTATGCAACGCATAAAATTATGTGTGTGCGTGTGTATGTGTGCGTGTCTGTGTATAGTGAAGAATAACGCAGCTGTTAATAATGGATTTTGTGGTTTAACACACCCACACATAAACGCATACTTAAATTTACAAAATGTCATTCATTCGCTACAGTAACAAACTTCTGTGTTGTAATTTGACAAACAAATGAGGCTTGCTGCACGAGTTGTCCGCTCGGAGGCTGGCATTTGCAGCAAGAAAATTGTGATTTAATTAATGAAACAAAACAGTGCCAATAAATATCTTGTTGGCTTTCATTTATGCAAAAAACTTTGCATTTAAATTGCTAATTAAAAAATAAATAAACTTCTAGTTTTACAAAATTACTTTTTAAATTTCTAGCACTTAAGGAAATTTCGGAAAAGTTTAAATTAATACGCTTTCATACTTTTAGGCACATGGGATATTTGTGACTTACAATTTTTGTGTTGTAACTATTTAAAGTCGGTGTTTAAAGTCATGCCATATAAATATAGTAATTTTTTTTTTGTTTGATATTTTTATTTCATATTATTTTACTGCATACTTTTAGACAATTGCCAATAAAAATCAATTTAAACAAAAGTTTGCATTTCTTTTGCGAATATTATGTAGCCGGGGCTGGATATCTTTAAAAGTTAATGATGTGCACGTTTTCTGATTGTATTTGCCTAATACAGTCTGGTCCAGAAGTCGACAAACGACGACTTGCCGTCCGTTTTAATCTCGCGGGTTGTACTTTTTTAAATAACAAAATTATTAACAAAAAAATTACGTTACGTTTGGTTTTACACTTAGATAGACAACACACGTTGGTTGTTCTTTCAATTTTGCATATGTACAGCAGCAAGGGATTATATGTATAAATTTCTCAAAATTAAATTTGAATTATGTATATGACGTAGTTGTCCAATTCAATACGATATTAGTCAATATTTGTGCAATTAAATTATTTTTTAAGTAACGTAAAATTCAAAAAGAGCATCTGAAAAGGTGGGTCTTTTGTCCCTGGACATTTTGTTTTTGTGTCATGATTATTAACTTACATACAGTTTAGTTTAGACAATAATGAAATAAATGCAGAGGTTTCCAGCATGCATTCTTTTTTAGAAAATATACATCCACAAATTTTAATGACTATATCACTGAAATTGGGCAAAAACAAGGGCTGTCAATGGTATAAAAAGCCATTTTCCTAAAGGAACTAGGTTTTCATAAGATTGCGGCACTACTTAGGCTTTTTAACCATGTGACCAGGCTTACATCATTTCTGTAGAATAGATATTCTTGGCTATCAGCAAATGCTCCAGAAATTTTCAGCGACTTTTTCTCAAAATTTTATAAAAATCTGCTGCTGCGCAAGAAATCCTTAGACGAATGCTGTTTTTCTATATTTTTTACAATACTACTCGTATTATTTAACTTAGCAACTTATCGTTCTATTGAGACTAGTAGCATATTAACTACATACTTTATTACGCAGTACAAATGCAAGAGTGTACCCAATGACCACTACAAAAGATGCTTAAAATGCTTATACAATTAAAATTTTTCTTTTTCAGCTTTAATTTTTTATTTTGCTACAATGAACTATAACTACCGTATTTTTGAGCGGCCATCAATCAAACTTGAATTTATTAAGAAGAAAAGAAATATTATAAGAATAATAATTACATGCTTGTTCTATTTTTCATCGAACTTAAAATATCGATTTTTAAAAACAAGAGTTTACTGAGAGGTTATATCACATTTCATTTGAACATATGGATTTTCTTTTGCTATGTGTATGGATAATGCT
Organism: Meiosimyza decipiens; assembly: GCA_963680825.1. Lineage (NCBI taxonomy): Eukaryota > Metazoa > Arthropoda > Insecta > Diptera > Lauxaniidae > Meiosimyza > Meiosimyza decipiens. The sequence goes on from OY804258.1 coordinate 52,130,134, forward strand.
TTTAAGAATATTTTAAATCCATTTCAAAATTCAAATTATTTTGATCAAAGATATACATATTCATATTTTTTTCCCCCCTGCGCAAAGGGGGTGTTACCCCTCAAATGTGTTAACTAAATGATAAACATACGTCGTGAAAATTATTTTGCACCTAGCTTTTAGCTTTTTTTATAACAAATATTTTGTTGTTCTTTTTTTTCTGCTGCAAATATCCGATATTCAATAACGATATTCAATTACCTTGGCATTTTTTACGCACATAGCACATGACCATTAAAATAAAAAATTACATAACAACAGAGATTGGCATTCCACTGATAATGTTATTACTACTTCAAAACATAAACCTCAAAAATTATGTATTAACAACTTCTATTAATCAAAGTACTTAAAATTATTTTAAAACACATACAAATCATTAACTTAAGTACGTTACTTTAAAAAAAAAATAGTTGTAATTCAAAAAAAAATAATATGTTTACACAGCGAAATTAAACTTTTAACAAAAAGGTAAATGAAAAACTAAAGCAAAAAAACGTAGTTGTATCATTAATTTCAATTAATTTGAAATCCCGTAAGTCTGACAACAAAATAATGACATGTTTGTATGTTGGCGTACTCATGTGATTGTATAAGTGAGTGTGACTTAATGTCACAAAATAAACTTGCATGCGTATGTGCTTTTAAGTATCAAAATATATAGATATACATATGATAGTGTGAAGAAGGGGGACTCAAGGAGCAAACAACTGAAAAATTTCTAATATATGATATATTTTGTATAACAGTCTTTTTAAAGCTGACAAAAAAGACTGTGGTCAAAAGACTCACATAACTTTATATCCCTGCAGCGCTTTAAATCAATCCTAAAGCGTTACAACTGTGACTTATGCTTAAATGAATAAATTTACTTAAAAAATATACCAATTGAGATTATAAACTTTTCTGATACTGGCTTTTTAATGAGCGATGATAGAATGCCTTTGAGTGGCCACTAGTGAAACTTTTTTTTTTAATGCTTACCTATGGATGTAGATTAATATTGACAATAATTTTCATTAACTTGCATCGCGCGAAAATTACATACATAAACTTTAAATGAAATGTTATTCATATGACATGTTTATTTTCAAATGAGCCCCTCTGTCAGTGCTTTGAAATTAAAATTTATTATTAAAAGTTACTCCATAAAGTCATTTAGAAATTATGAACGTGCAGCCTTGTAAAATTAGATGTATATTGAAATGTAATAAAAAACTAAATTGAAGCTTTCCCTATTTTTTTTAATGGACTAACAATAACTTCATTAATATAATACTGCAAAGTCGATACAACTTAGAAGAAATTGTCCTAGAAGCTTTGTTTGAAATTGAAATGGTCTGTAATAAAATGTAAGTAAGATAAATGGCCGTCACAAATGTCACGTACCGTCATCTAATATTTATGATACGAAAAAGTGAATAAAAAAGGAAGTTGAAGTTGATATCAATTAAAACGTTTAGTTTTTAGAAATTTACTACCCAAAATAAAATCATTATTATGCTTATACTGCCCTCAAAAGCGAAAAGAGTGTATCTCAAAAAAATGCATACTCGTGATTCAAATGCCGGTATCTTAGCTCAAACCTATAAAAAATCTCTTAAGAGAATTTCCTCTATCTCAATTTGACATGTATTTCAACAAATTGACTTATGGAAAACATCAATTCAATGTATTCATATTCATCGTATATTGAATACATATGTATTCATATTCAGTGTTAACTGCTGAGTCAATTTAGCCATGAACGGACTTTAATATAAATTAAACTTTTAAAATGCATAGCTGATAGAGTTCTTAAAGGAAATGAAACCACACACAGTGTTAGCTTTTATAAACTTTCACAGCTCAGACTCAGCATGCAACTGTAAGTCCCCACTTCATTACAGTATAATTCAATATGTACACTGTACGTAGTAAGTGAAATCGCTTTATCGTCTGTCTTTAAAAGAAAAATTACACATAATTTATGTCTCTAACAGAACTATCAAATTGTTTCTATTATTACTTTTGTTTCTAGTAAAATATCTCAGCTCCGATGTAACTTCATCACTTCATAATTCTTTTATATCTAAAAGTATGAGAAGTTCTGCAATTAACTAAATTTCGGGATATGGCCGCTGAAAAATATCGAGGAATTTAAAAAAAATTGGTATAGTCATAAAAACTCATACCTTATCGCATCCTCAAAATAATTTTGAATATTATCTTTCCAACACGCTATAGGTTCACTTATACGAGCATGTTGTATGTGATTTGTTCTGTGTGTATGTATGAGCATTTAAGCTATTTTTGCGTGTGTGTTTGTAAAATACCATTTATTATAATAATGATAATTGTACTGCAATAATAAAAATAATTCCCTTTGTGCATGTCCTTGTGTATATTATATTCATATTTTTTTGTTGTTTGTTTGTACATGCGAACAAGCGAATGTACATATGTATGTGTGTTGTAAGTGTGCGTACAAATGTATGCGTCTGGTGTGCATTTAACGCTTGTAGCATTTATTATAGCAATACATTTTAATTTTTATATTTTTCTTGTTTTCTGTATTTTTGTTTTTTAAATTTCTTTATTTTTTTATTTTAACCATACACATGTTTTGTCACAGCTTCAATTAACACGTTCTTTCATTTTAATGCCATTTTATTGCTTTACTTGTTTTTGCAGTTAATAATAATTATAAATGTCTATTAAGTGAGGTGTGAATGGCATACGTATGTAGTAAGTATTTCATGGGTTATTTTAAAAATTAAAAAAAGAGAGACAGATCTGCAAAAAAATATTAATTTTATTGCTTGTGTACTTTTATTACCTTGTGTGGAAATCGTCAGTTTAATATCACAATCTCAAAAGACTATACTTTGCTATAAAATAGTTATTTCTTCTAAGTTATTTAAATAAAAATTATCGCAAGTATCTTTATTCTGCTTTTAACTAGGCCCACTTAAAACGTCGGTGGATAAAAATCACCTGACAAAAAGCATCTAAAATTTATTAAAAAAATACTACACATTTGAGATAATCCATAACTCTTAATACTTTGTACGAGAGTTATTAGGAATTTTTTTAACATTGATATAGTCCCTATCAATCTAATTTAAGCATCTTTGTTTTTATAAATATCTCATCATTTTTTTTTCAATTCTTTTAATTATTAACTAGTGAAAGATTCAAGTTTCCTCGCCTATTTTTACTTTGCTCTCTATAAACTTCAGGTAATTTTCAACCCATTGTCAACTTCCACTTCTCTGCTACTCAACTTCATTCTCATTAAAATTTCACTTCCAGTTCATTATTTCTTCACTTCAATTTTATTTCTTCTCCTTTACTTCAACTTCGCCTACTTTATTTCTACTCCAATTTCACTTCTTTTTAACTTCACTTCTTACTCACTTTATCTTACCTTTGGCCTTATAACAACTTTACTTGTACTTCACATCTATTTCAAATATTTACTTAATTTTGATTTCACATCTAACTCACTTTTAATTTGTTCCTACTTTAATTCCATTTGTTTCCTACTTCACAACTTCTTTTATTTTTTATCATTAAAGTTCACTTCTACTACATTTTGTTTTCTTTTACACTTTTCGGTCAATATACTTTGCTGTTTCCTTATAACTACTTCACTCATCTATATCTATACTACGAGTATTATATAAAGAGGTAAAATCTGTTTGTTTTTTTGTATGTAGAGAATAACCTCTCGAATTTCTGCTCCGATTCTAAAAATTATAGAAATCTACACTTTCGCTGATTACCATAGGCTTTATCTTATTTCAATGAAAATATGGGGCGTGGCACCTTATATGCAACAAAAATACTTCTAACGCCATATCTTCGTATCTATGATAGCTAGATTCTTAAAATTTAGTTATAGGCACCCTCCTCTATATGAACGGAATTAGATAAGGGTGCGTGGCACATTCCATGCAAAAAAACACTATGCCTTAAAATGCTATATCCCATGAAATTAATAATTTTGACATTTGGTGTCAAGATGCTTATAGCTTATGCTAAGCACCTCATGAAATATGAACGGAAATACACAACGGTTTGTGGCACTTTCCATACGTCAAAACACTTATAACGCTATATCTTGGCTTCTATGATGGCAATAGTCTTAGAAATTGGTACGGGGCGTCTATGCTAAGCTCCTCGCAACGGGATTCGAGGACGGAGCAAAGGCACCTTCCATGCGATAAAAACGCTATATCTGGTAACTTATGGTATAAGGCGTGGAACCTTCCTTACAACAAAAATACTTTAAAATTGGCACCAGTGACAGCTACAGTTTGAAATTTTATACATGGATTACATTGATTGTGCCAAGCTAATTGCAAAATGTGAACGGCATTGTGTATTGGGGCGTGGCTCCTCACATACAACAAAAGCACTTGCATTGCCATTCTTCGTACTTATACCAAGTTGTGAAATTTGGTGCATGGTTCCAACTGTCTACATTAAGGACTACGTTAATGTAAGCTAGATTGTACAATGGGAAGTGAACGGGCAAAGCCGTGGGAACAACTAGTCTGTTAGTATTTTAAATCACTTCGACTTTATATCGACTTCACTTTTACTTTATTTTGAATTAATTTTACTTTCGTTTTAACTTTATTTTTACTTTCCATCTTCTAGACTTGTACTTCACTTGCACTGTTCTTCTGCGTCAGTTCAACTTCACTTTTGCTTCATTGTTACTTCACTTCATTTCAAATCACTGCAAATTATTTTCTAACTTAGTTCTTTATTCATATTTATTTCTTTTCTGTATCACTTTTGTTTCATTTCTACTCCATTTCTGCTTCACTTTGACTTTACTTCAACTTAACTTTTACTTCACTTTCACAACATCTCTAGTCCAGTTTATATAACTTTATCTTACCTTCTACTTAATTTCTACTATGCTTACACGTTAATTTAAGCTGAAATTTTCAATATTTAATTAGTTATTAAATCCAAAAATCATTAATACCTTCTAAGGCCATAATCTCTATTTGAATTTGAATAATTTAAGCATTTTCACACTCGCTTAAATTGATACAGATTTCCAAATTACTGTTACCTTACAACCCATACACCCCCATAGCAAAATTATCAAAATATTCGCACCCTCACTTCATACAAAATTAATGCTGCACCAAAGAAAAATTTTTAATCGTTAACAATTTAAGACGCTGTAGATTGCCGGTCGGTCGTTGAGACTATGAAATGTCAACCCTATGGGTTGGTTGGTATTATAAAATGTTCTTCTTGTTGTCATTGCACACGTACATAATTCCATAACAAGTGTGCGCTGTTAAGGCGTAAAGTTGTACTCGAAAGCGGAAAACTTCTAATAAACAAGCCTGAAACCTGGTGGAGGGAGCTATTCCAGTTAAAAGGCGCACAAAAGCGGAGTTTTTCAAATAAAATTGCCAGACAACGACAACGGATGCGTATTTAAAACTTATTAAATGGCCATAATTTATACGACTTATCAGTTCAGAAGTAGAGGTAAAAGTAGAAAGTAGAAGAATAGAATTAAAGTATTGTAGATGAAGCCAAAGCATAAGACACATTTTTACCTGCAGGTAAAAAAGAGACATTAACAACCACCTGCATTAGGGTATGAGTTAAGGAGCGAGATGTATAGTATAGCAAGTGTGGAAAGTAGTGGTTCAATTGGTGTAGAACCACCCGGTGGGTCGTTGCGCTGGCAATTAATTTGCATGCAAATCATTTAAAACTTTGTTAAGCAGCAGCAGCATAGCGAGAGACACAAACTTTGTGCGTAGCTTACGCACTCAGCTGCTAAGTTGAGTTTAAGCTGCCTGTGAACCTTTTCTTTTTTCTAACTTTTTTTTCTCTTGATTTTCTTCTTAATTTACTTTTGGATTTTTTGAGGTTGCTTAAAATTATTTGATTTATGTGATTTTTAATGGTTTCACTGTCAAAAGCTTTTACACAGTTGCGAGGTAATTAAAAGTGAGTTAAATGTAAAGTGATAAATTTGGAAAAATTAGTTAATAAAGTACTTTTTGCATGAACTTTTTTGTTGTGGATTGCAGCAGGGAGTGTTAGGCAGAATCTGAGCTATAAATAAAAATAGCAGCTGAAGCTTTAAAAAATATATGAAGTTGCATAAAAGTGAAGTAGTAAGTATTTTTGAAGTAAGAATGACGCTGTGGCAGATAAAATTTAAATAAAAAGGTAATGGAGGTGCAGTAGAAAAGAGATAGAAGTTAAGTTAAAATGTAGCAGAATTGAAATAACAGTGAAGTAAAAGTAAAGTGGAAATGATAATGTTGTGAAGTAAAACTAACACTAGAAGTGAAGTAAACTGCTGGTGAAGTAAAAATAGAAGTGAAGTATAACGTAGGTAGAAATGAATTAGGTGCTCCTAACACCTACTTAAGTGTTAAATTAAAATGAAGAATTAGTCAAAGCTTACTGAAGTAGAATTGAAGTAGTTGACGTTAGAATAGTAATGTGAAAAAAGCAGTAGAGAAGTAGCACTTCGAATGAAGAAAATCGAAAAATAAGTAAAGTTGAACTAAAACGTAAGGGAAGTTAGATTACTATAGAAATGAAGTATATAAAAATTGAAATTATATGAAATAAAAAACAAACGTGAATTGAATTAAAAGTGAATTAATCTCACGAGATTTTTCTGTCTATTAGATATTTTTTTCCCATGGAATTTCATTCTCAACTAAGATTTATTTCGTAAGATTTTGAAAGTTTTATAATTCTGGTGGAGACTTGACAATTGTAGGAACGGTACCGTACACTTAGAAAAACGTGTCATATAGATTTCATAAAATAAAATGTTTATATTATAACACATTCGGTTCTACACCTTAATTTCCGACAAATTTTAACTAATAAAGTTTAAAAATGTTATTTGATATTTTATTTTTTTTACGATTTCAATCACATGAAGTTATTAAAATTCTTATAGAATTTTTCTGCAAGAATATGGTAATTTAATTCATAAATTTTATATACTAAGTAGACGTTTAAATATATGATATAATCTCACAAGTTATCTGCATTAAAATTTTATCATGTATGACATTTTCTCCGGTAATTTTAATTCATGAGATTTTCAAAACTTTCCAACATTCCTATGATATATGCGTGTTATCACGAAAATTCAATTTCATAAATTCCAATTGATTTTTATCTGCGGCAATTCTGCTCCTGATTTTTGTCAGTGTGACTTTTCATGATATTTTAGCATTCTGATGAATGACTCAAAACTCTTTAGGACTTTTAAGTGCAATTTTGATTTTCTGATACTTTAAAAATTTTAGGTTAACGAAGGCGAGTCTAGCTATTGTTGAATTCACAACAAAAAATAAAATTTTTAATTTACTTCGTTGTTCACTCATAATTTGTATCTCATGAAATTTTTATCTGCTAATAAATTTCACTCAGGAGATATTTGCGTATCTATATTGTCAGATGTAATTGATATTTCGCAGGAAAATACTCAAACTTCATCAAGGATATATTATATCTTTAACTTTTAAGGCATATGCCTAATGATTTAATCAGCTGTGATTTTCATATCATGAGACGCTATTCGCATCCGATTTTTAAAACCATAATTTTTATTTTGTATTATGTACTTTGTTATATTATTTAAGCTGATGTCATGAAATTTTTCCCACATGCATTTTTTATGTCATGAGATTTTTAAAACAGAAGAGTCCTACAACAGAAAACTATTATTTGTTTTGATTTTGGCTTCTGATTTTCTCTCTTGCTTGATTTTGGAAACTATTTTGAGTCAGTTCTAGCAAAGACTTATTTAGTATTTTTACAATGGTTGCAATGGACTTTTCCAAGCACTTGCAAGTAACTTAAGGCATTGAGTAATATAGAAATTTTTGGTTATTTAAACATTCATATAAACTAATTTTAGTATTTCATTATCAATAATTTGAGGAAACTTTTTAGTGATAAATTTTATGATTTTGTACGGACTTTAATTTAATGATGTGCCCTTGGTACCTTAGGTTAGCAGAAGCTGAGATAATGTATACAACTAGTGGAAAACAAAAATCTGAGATAAATGACTTTTATGAATGAAATATAGTCCATGTTGAGACATTTCCAGCAATATGCTACCCTTGTTGATCGAAAATCAAATAAAGGAGATATAAGAAAAAACAAATTCGCATCGAATTTAGAGGCGAAAAAAAAAATTGTTTTCCTTAAAAATCTTTCAAACTGTGGGATGTCATTCGAACTTTTTTTTGTGATACTATCTTATGTACATTATGATATTAAAATATAAATAATAATTATAAAAATGCTCTTTAAATTGCAATGGGATCCAATTAAAGTATTTTAACACTAAATAACAACAATTAAGCACTTTAAAAAATGCGCAAGTTCATTATCATCAAAATCACTTTTTTATACATATATATAAATACCTTCAATAGCAAACAATATCATATTAGAAGGTATTACCATATTTTATTGCATATTTTACAGTGTTCATGCGGGTAATATTACTAAATGTATAAAAGCATTTTCAAGCATGGTTCATTAAATGTTGCCAATTTCATAAAAAAAAAATAAAAAATTATAGCAAAAATATTAATTTTTGAATAAAACAAAAATGGCGTTTAGCAAAAATTGCAATTTTTACAAATTATTAATAATTTATTTACAATAAAAGCGATAATTATTTGGTGTGAATGCAAAAAAAGCGCACTGAAAAAACGAATTGCTACTGTTGTTGTTGCAGTGAGTGAATCATTTTTTTACATTAAATAATTAAAATTTACGCACGAATGCGTAATTTGAGCCATTTTATCTTTTTTTACTCAATTTTTGCCCATGTTACTTTGACGTTTTTTTTATTTTTTGTTCCATTTGCTGTCAGTTAAATAAAATTATGCACATCTTGATTAAAATTATGAATTATTAAAAAAAAAAACAAAAATTAATGCAATTTTTTTTTTCTGCCATGTGACATTTATGGGCCCGCATGTTCATGAAAGAGCGATTTTTGCACTTGTCGGTTTTTGTCTATGTCATGTGTAATAATTTTCATTGTGTTGCCCCTGACACATCATCACAGCGCCATATTGAAAATGTGTAACCAAAAAGTCATTGCAATTGTTTCGATTATTTCATAGGCTTTTTTTTTTGTATTTGCTATTTATATTTTTTGCTACATTTGGTTGACATTTAATGGGAAACTTTGTTGGCAGCTGTTATTGAAAGTGTTGTATTATGAGCTGTGTGACAAGCTTTTGAATATGACAGCTACCTGCAAAGTGGTGTGCAACATTTTTTATATTAAAATGTAAGTTTTAATAAATTATTTAAATAAAAATATATATCTTATTTATATTATTTACTTATCTATTTTTTTTATAGCCGAAAAAACCTCATATGAGCTTAGAATTATATACGAGTAGGAGTAAGTTAGACAAAATTACTTGCAGCCACGAAAAAAATTAGAGCATTTCGTAAGGTTTGAGGCCAAAAAAAGTCCTTCAAATGTAAAACCCAAAATCAAAAACAAAACTATAGAAAAATGTATTGCTTTATTGCTGCGATTACAATACCTCGTTAGTTTTCCTCTTGAGAAATGGCAGTACACTTATAATATTTCCTCTTTTCCCTACTTCCTCACCATCTTTTTTCTTCTTAAATCACTGGAGATTTTTTGGAGCTTAACCTAATTATCACCACATTGAGTTTTCCAGCTGGGGTAAGAGAGATACCTACAACGCCAATAATTAAATAATTGATTGTTTGAAATAGTCTTCATAGAAGATTTTACTCAACAGCGTTTATGTCTACCTTTTCGAAGGAAGAGTTATCCGAAAAGAAGTCATTTCCCGAATATAAATATGTATACTCGTAATAAATCTACCATATTTTGAACGTGTTTTCGGTATTTTCTGTTTTGGTTTATGAAGCAATTTTGTCTGTAAGAAAAATTTCTCAAAATCTAAAACGAAGAAAGGATCCAATCAACCAGCCGCTAAAGTTTTTGAGCCTTTTTTGAATGAAATTTTTCCGAGTGGCCTTCCAATGTTTTTCAAACAATGTTGGCTACATGAAAAAAATAAACGTTTCATGGAAAATTTTGTATGTTTTGTTTTCTTGCAATTCAATATGCAGTTTTCGCCTAATTCGCACCTCAGCTTATCTAACCGATGTTTAGTCTCATATAATCCGCTCTAGCCTACTCCTTATTTTATTGTTATTCTTTGAATAGTGCAATCTTCATATCAAATTTATACATTTTGTTATAAAAAAATACGTAAAAATTTTGAGCGGTTCTTGCTAATGTATTTATTTGGATCATTTAACCAAACAAAAAATTTTTAAAACGAAATAAATCGTTTGAAAATTTTATAAAAAAGATATCAAATTTTGGTGATTTTCGCACAAACTTTAACTAGAATTTTTTTTCAATTTTTCATACACTTTTGTGCAACTTCAGTGTCAAACTTTAATGAAATCTTTCGAAATTAAACTAAAGACTTTTCACTGCTTAACATTCCCTTTTTTTTCACTTGAGGCTGGTTTGCTCTAAGCTTCCTATGGTATAAGAAATCGCTTATCTTGCGGCAACTCTACAGGGACTGTGACTCTTAGACTTTGAAGCGCACAAAGAAAAAGAGAAAGAATAGCAACAGCAGCTTTTTCGGAACGGGTGTGTGTTTGGGTTGCGTTTGGGTTGGTTGAATTGGCAGTTCAACAACCATTTAACTGATTGCATGGGTGTGTTTTTTATTTTGCTGATTTTCTTCATTTTTTTTACTTCTACTGATTTGGTTTGCTTTCCCTTTTGGGGTCTGTTTTTTTTTTTGAGTGCTTTTTTCTTCACCTCTCGCTCTCTCTCTCTCTCTTTCTACTTCTCACTTTTGGTATATTTTTGATTTGCAATTCACCTGGGAATCCTTGAGAATTTAGGATTTGGCAAACGAAATAAATTGACTGTGCGTGCAGTAATTGTAAATGTGATGGCAATGAAGATTGAAGTGGGTGGTGTGTTGGTTGGTTGGTTTGTGTGCTATCAGTGTTATTGCGTGCGTTTGCTTGTTTTTCTGATTTCAGCACAAAAAGCTAAATTTTGTGCAAGTTTAACAATTGTTGTATGTCGGTTGCTTGTGTTCTTTTTTTTGTACTTTTCTCACTTTATTTTGACAGAAATTAGATTTATGGCGCCAAAAAGTATGCAATGACTTTTTTAATGAAATTTTTAAGTAACAGAAATTAAACTTTAACTTTGTTGTAATGAAGCGGATGGCTCGTTTGTTTGGCATATAATGACAAGCGCATAAAGTTTGGCAATTTATTTTTATTTGTGGATATTTTTAAGTTCAAATAATTTAACAATTTAAAGTTTTAACAATGAAAAATGCGTTATATCGAAGTTGAAGGTAGAAAATGAAATACAAAACTGAGTGCTTTGAATAAAACACTAATGTTATGCGGCCAATCTTAAAATTCAGAATTTTCCATCCAAACATTGGATTAAAAAAATTAAACGTTTGAATTTTTTGTTTCATCGAATCCAAGGAAATGAAGTCAAAAGCAGTTTACAAAATTTTTAGGAATTCATTTTATTTACATATGTTTGTACGTTGCATTAAAACCTAATAATCGAAAGTTTTTCGATTGAAATCATATTCGTTATTTCCAATTTTAAAAAAATGGAATTCGTACGCTATCAGATTACTTACAATAAGTAAGATTATTGTGTCTTACATGACGTATGAGTGACACTATATTTGTATTAAACTTAATACTTAAATTTTGAGTCTACAACGTTGCTGCTGCTATTTATCTTTCATATGGTTTTCCCTACTATAATATAAGTTATTAATATATATCCACGATTGAGAGATATAGGCCCGTAATTATAGTCGCAAAATAAAGAGCGTTCCAAGCTCAAACTAAGTTGTTACCTAAAATCCAACATACAGAGTGACCCATTAAAAAAAAGAAAAACTTGATTAAATTATGAGAAAGCTTCTAAAAAAAGATTACCCTGCGTTTTTGACACAAAACATTGGAGACACAGTGAACAAAGGGAATAATAAAAAGCTGGAAGACGGCAGGCAGCTCGGCATAGGGGCTAGGACTGTGAACTTGCGTGGGTTCGACACTCGTAAGTTCAATGTTTTTTTTTATTGAAATCAATGTAAATAAAAGCCACTTTACAACCTACTTTTAAATTTTTAAAACCACCTTGTCCTGCTTTTAAATTTAAAACGTGCTTTGAGAAAGCATTTAAACTGACGAGTATTGAACTCACGCACTGTAAAGTATGAGTTCACAGTCCTAACTCCTGTGCTACGCTGCCTGCCACCTTCCAGCTTTTTATTATTCCCTTTGTTCACTGTGTCTACAATGTTTTGTGTCAATAACGCAGGGTAATCTTTTTTAAAAACTATCTCATAATTTAATGCATCGTTTTCTCTTTCTTATGGGGTCACTCTGCATGTTCGATTTTAGGTAAAATCTAGGTTTTAACTTAGACCGCTCTTAATTTCGTGACCATCAATACGGGCCACAGAGTCTTCCAAAACTTGAACTTTTTTTGTTACATCAAAGCCTTCACAAATTTTAATTAATAAATTATTACTGTTGAATATTTTTAACAAAATATTTAATTATTCTTTCTTTTTAGGTAAGTTAAAAATCAACACACTCCGTTACTTAAATGATATATGTACTTTTGGTAAGTAACCATAAACTTGCGCTCTTGACTTATGTTACTTGTACATTCCAAGTATTGAATCCAGAACCAATATTTTAATAAAATTATTCGTGTTTGTAAAAACTTTCAAAATATATTTTGTGTAGTGAAAAGTTACTCATACGCGCTGTTGTCTCAAATAATACTAATGAAACTCACTGACTACTGATCGAACTATTTATATAAAGATTGTACACCTGTACCTCGGTTTACGCGGTAGATACGTTCCTGACAAAACCGCGTAAATCGAATTAAACATTTTTATATGGAAAAGCCGCGTAAAGCGAATCCGACTATAAATAAGCTTTTTAAAATGTTTATTGAACACAAAATATAGCTTTATACTGTTAATAAGATATAAAAGTGTCATTTAAGTAATAAAAAACATGAAAATAGGTAAAACAAAAAATTTATTCCATTAAAAAAAATAAATGTACTTCATTATATATAAAACAAAATTTGGAAAAAGTACCTATAAATACGGCTCATCCATATTTATAAGCAAACTTAATCGCTATCAGTTTCAACGAATAGTCTTTTCTTATGAAATTGTATACTCGTAATATCTGGCTCATCACTGGATAAAATCATCTCATTAGATTCTGTTTCTACAATTGTTGCATTGGTTTTAGTCATAGTTTGAAGAGATATTTCTTTAGGAAAATATTCTGAAATAAGCTTTTGTTGCTTATTTTTATTAGTCATATCTTCGTAGACTTCTTCATATTGTTTTAATAGATCATTAACATCCCGTTGAAATTTAAGACCACGATCTAAAATAACATTTCCTTCTTGAAAATGATTTCCTAGTTTTCTTCATAGTACAAGTCCCTCGTGAACAAATTTAGCTGTGAATACATTTGGTTCATTGTTTTCGATGTCAGATTCAACGTCATAGTCAACACTATTTTCCTAACAATTTTTAACCATTTCAATTAAATTTTCTGCATTTAATTCCTGATCTTACATTAATTCATTAATATTTTTGACCCAACTCAATTATCTGAGAAAACTCTTCCTCCTAAATTAAATAAAAGTCAATATCAATAATTTTTTTTTTCGATTTTAAAAACCGCGTAAATTCAAATCCGCGTAAACCGAGTACCGCGTAAACCGTGGTACAGGTGTATTTAACAAAAAGTTGATATTTTCTTAACGACAAATACCAATTATAATTTAAAACTTTCGAGACACAATGTTTATATTTAAAATTTTTTTGAAAGCTTCTCAAAAATAAATGAATTTATTTAGAAAAACCTGCACTTAAGCCTGCTTGGATATATAAAAAATATACGAACTAAATTTAATCGGAAATAAATATATATCTATACTTTTCATTATATCGAACTAAAAGTAAGTTGCTTAAAATAAATTTTATGTCTGAAAATTGATTCAAATGTAAAGTCTTTGATTTAAATGTTTTTAGAGATATATAAAATCATGCACAAAAATTGCAGTGGGATTGTAAATTATAGATAAATTATTATTTTCTTAAGCAATACAAGGGAATGGGATTTTATGACTACTAAAAGGCCTACATGAGCTCATAAATGTACAGTCGAAAATTCTTACATTTTCATTGAATGCTCTCACATAAATGGCATAAATTAATTATATGTAAATTTTATTTTGATGCTTTTTTGTCCATCCATATATAACAAAATTGCAGTCATTTCTAAAATATTGCAAGCTTTCATTCATTGGTTTTTTTTTTTGTTTTCATTTTAACATTTTCAAATTAAAATTTTTATCAATTCGCGCTAATCGTCTGTCAGCAAAAATATGCGGGATTTTTAAGCCTATAAATGAACAAGGACAAAGATCAACACAAACAGTTAAACACACATACCTTTAAACGTATGCTATGCATTTATAATGACATACCATTACAACAACATCTAAATGCCAACACTAAGAGTCTAATAAAAAATACATGTTTGACCATTTGACAATTTCAATGGCTCAACAGTAGCGGCAGCAGCAGCTCTCAACGTCAATGACATCAACATTTTAACAGTAGCAATGACAACAACAAATAAACTTGTCATTGCAACAACTATAACAACAACTTAATAATTCGTCATGACATCCGCATCCGGCATTTGACTAAAATTCCAAATATATTACAAATGCAAAATAATGAAAATTAAAAAAAAAAAACAAAAACAGAGTGAGTGGAAAAAAAGAGCCATGTTGCATTTCAAAATGGCGAAAATTTGACAGCGCTTATATAAATTTCATTTCCGTTTTTGCGTTTATGAATAAGTGAATGACTGTTACTGGCACAGACACAGAGGCAAACAGAAATTAATAAGCTAACAGCGCACATAAATAGTAGTCATAGAAATGTTGCCAACATTAGAAATATTCAATGTTCTTCCAAATCAAAAATAAATAAAATTGCTTTTTTTAATTAAAAAACTCAAAAAGCTTAACATAGAACTTAAAATGTTTCGTGTATGCTTACAAACCTACTTACGCGGTAAGGCAGTTGGTAAGCATATCATTGAATTACAATTTAGTTATACGGAATTTTTTTTATCATTTAACAACCATTTTGATGCAATCTCAGTATATACTTACAAACTCACTTACGCGGTAAGGCAGTTGGTAAGCATATCATTGGATTACAATTTAGTTACACGGATTTTTTTATCATTTAGCAACCATTTTGATGCAATCTTAGTATATGCTTACAAACCAGCTTACTAAGTAAGCTCTTTTAAATTATTATCATATTACTTTTAAATGTTTTCACCGATGAGTTGTTGTTAATACATTATCAATTCTCTTACTACTACTATTTTTAAAACTGATTTGCGAAATATATTTAAAAACTTTGCGCTTTAAGCTTCTTCAATATTAAATTATAGATACAAGCGATTTGATCAACACCAAATTACTGGCTTTACATCTTTATTCACTATGTAAGTTAAAATGTATGCATATTGAGATGTTCTACCTATAAAACTTGTGCAAAAACCTAAATAAAATGTCTTACACATTTCGTTAAGGCATTGGCCGTTAGCCCTTTTGCAAAATTTTTGGTTTGCAAGAAAGTATTGGTACATCTTAAGCCAGATCGGACTCACTACCATAATCTGAATTCTAAATTGACCATCCTTTGCGTCTATCAGTTTTTGTTCTAGACACATGTGAGATATAAAACTTAAAAATATGTAATCTATAACATGTGCCTGCACCTGCATACTTAGTCAGGAAGTTGGCAAGCAGTTTATTGAATTATTTTTTTGGACAATGCCTTAACATACTTCACTTAAAGTCTCAAATTATTAATGAAATTTTTACATAGTACTTGATTTAGCTTAAATCTATACATACTCCTTTAAAAAATTAAATGTTTTTTATAAAAATATGCTTGTCATATTATATTTAATTAAAAGTTGCTCATACGCAACATTCACACAACAAAATTAATATAACTTTCGAACTACTGAACAGATTTCAATGAACTTAAATTTTATGTGTGCAACATATAAACTTGATTTATGAAAACTATATTTCATTTAAGTCTGACATTTTGTTTATTTTCTAATTGTACCTATGAAAAATAAAAAACCTTTTTCCCAATTTAGTGACAACACTTTATCTAAGGCTTATAATATAAATTAAAAATAATGTTTTCTAATTCAAGTTTTTGATTTTTTAAACGTATAGCCATCATCGTGGGATAGTCAGTAACTTGTTGAAATAAACAAATATTAAGAAATAATTGAACTACTGAGTTGATTTAAATGATATCTAGAAAGCAATTTGTTAGTATAATTTGCTACTCAGAAATAGCTTATTTTAACAGATACGCAACCGCGAAACAGCAAAAATTACCTGTTTCATTGAGAATCTAAGAATACTTAAACTACATCACATACATGTCTGCACTTTGCACTCATAAAGAAGAAAGATTGCTCTGCAAGTGCTTATGATTTGGTAGTATATTTTCTAACTTTTCCTACTGGGCTATATTTGCTCATAGAACAAATAGCTTGACAGCATTTGTCATAATTTATTGACAGAGCGAGCTACATACATCGAGAAACGCTTTCTAAACATCCGCTAAATTGACATTTC
The DNA here is from genome assembly GCA_963680825.1 of Meiosimyza decipiens. NCBI lineage: Eukaryota > Metazoa > Arthropoda > Insecta > Diptera > Lauxaniidae > Meiosimyza > Meiosimyza decipiens. Next base: position 52,146,998 of record OY804258.1, read on the forward strand.
AAATGCAACACTGGCAAAATGCACAAAAACAAAATGACAACGAAAAACACTTTGATATAGCAAAATATTAACAGTTGTTTCAACATTACAAATGTAATTAAGTAGAAAATATTTTTGTTTTTTTTTTTCTTCATTGTAGCAATTTTATGCTTTCATTTTAAATGAAAGTAGAAAATTTCAATCTAAAGTTCGAAGGGTATGGGGAATACTTAAATAGCTAAATGGTTTGTAATTTATTACATTTTAATAAATATGTATTCATATAATAAACAAAAATCAATTTCCGTTTTTGTGGGTGCGAAATTGCAAAATTTACTGAACATAAATTTCAATGCTTATCTATCTCATTAATCTTTGAATGCCAACCAGAAAGTGAGAATTTTTTATTACATTTCTGCTACGCTCAGTTGTTTTTTATAAAGTTTTATTTTGCTACCTTTGTTACTTTACAAAATAGTTACTCTTGAATTAAAGTTTTAAAACGTTATTTGATAGCTGTTATTGAGCGCTTATTGATTGGTTCAATTTTAAGCCACTTGCTTTCTACTACTTTATTTTTAAAGTTCCTTTCTTATGTTAAATATGTTAAAAAAATCAATATAATATGCAATTTTCTTCCAGTAATAGCAACTTATATTCCATTATTTTTAGTCAAGTCATAGCTTTTCAGCTTTAAGCTAAAATAGTACTAATACTTCCAAGCTTAAGTATAAAAGAAAACAAACCTTGATTACTTCTTCTGTTATTGCCGGATTCAACAACTAATATATATAGCTGGTGACAACTTTGTCCGCTTGAATTTTTCACACATAAAACTTTAAATCAATGAAATATTAAAGTTAAATTTTGATTCAACATGATGTATAAGTAACATTTAATTCCATTTCAACATAGAAATTGATATTTAAGCTGAACTTTGTGTTTAACTGCAAAGAAATTATATTAACTTAAGATCTAGAAGCAAAATATAAAATATTTTTTTTTATAAATCCGTTTGTTATTTCTAAAAGTTCTTGAAAGACAAACCAAAAAACGTTCGCTTGCTTTGTTTTATACAAAGTATAGATTTTTTTGGTAATTTTCTTTCGATTCAACATTTTTTTTCTTGCCACTCCCTATTACCTCTAGTACTTTTCTAAATAATTTAGTGAAAATTACCTCTCAAACCAAAACACACAATGAGAAAGGGTCATTTTGCAATTGTGGAGTTTAGCTGAACGTAGATAAGCGCCAGCAAGTAGCAAAACAAAAGCTTAGTGAAAATAGAAAATAAATAGCAACGCAACAACAAAACGTATTTTGAAGTAGTTAACGAAAATAATAATGGCGTTTATTGTTAACGCCAGCAGCAGCAGCAGCAACAACAACTACAAAAATAGCAACAACACTGGCAATAATGTTGTCGATTATATTAAAGTAAATAAATTGTTACCATTATCATGCTGTAAATAGCAAAATTCCTTTTTTTTTTTTTTTTTTTTTTTTGTTGGCTAACGTTTAAGCGCAGCATAAATTTTTAGCGTTTAGGCGAAGTGAATTTGTTTTTAAGGTGAATTTAAGTAGCAATAATAAATACTACATTTTTTGCTATTTCTTTTAGTACTTACTTTTAAATGGCTTAGTTGGCAATTGCTGTGGTAAGTGAGTTAGAAAAGATTTTAATGTTGAAAAAACAACATGTTCTCATCAGCAGCCTTTAAATAAACGAAATGCTTTCAGTTTTTAATTTATGAAATTATAAATTCCAATCACTTGGCAGTTCTTTTTTTCTTTCTAAAATAGGTGATATAAAGGTATTTCAGTGTACTTAAACCCATCAAACCCTTAGCAAGCGAGACTTATGTAAGCGCATTTTCTCATCAGCAGCCCATTATTTGAGAAATTTCACTTAGTCATTACACAATGTCTTTTGCAGCTATTGATTTGAAAAAAAAAATAAATGTTGTCAGGGCCTTTTATTAGCGTTTGCCTCTCAAACTAACGACAGTTGAATCAAAACATTTCATTGCTTCATAATTTTCTATTTTTAAACCAAAACACATAGTGAAAAAGGTCATTTTGCAATTGTGGAGCTTAGCTGCACGTAGATAAGCGCTAGCAAGTAGCAAAACAAAAGATTAGTAAAAATGTAAAATAAATAGCATGCTTAGAGCGCAGCATCTCTTGAGTTGTTTTATACCACATGGCGGTTTGATTGTTTTTGAGCGCACACCATCACATTATCTATATGTGCGTTCCTCAGCAGCTTTTATCCTGTAGAGATAAGTCTAAAGTTTCAGCTACCAATCTTAAATAAAGTCTCCTCAGGAGCGTTTTTGTAGAGAAATTTTCTGTATTTTCCTTTTACATATTATCCTTAGTCTTGCAATGTAACCTATCGCACTCCTAATATATAGCTGCTGAGGAGAGAATGTGAGGAGGCATATCATATTCATTAAGGTATTCAAAATATTGAGCGTCACTTTCTGGCCTCAAGTTATTTGCTACAGTGAGTTCATACAAATGCGAAATCCAAAATGCAAAACTTTGTAACCAGTCACATCTTTTCCTCAGCAGCCCTGAGCAATTTTTGCTCAACAGTCTTTGATTTGGATAGGGGGTAAGTCAAGGCATTGTAATTTCTCACTTATCAGGCATATTTACAAAAAGCAGCATTTGCATTACTATGAAATTTTAAAGCATTACAGCTTTTTCACCAACTTGTGTCATTTTATTTTAGAGAGGTTTTAAAATTATTTAAGTCTCTGCTAGTGAAGTGTAGTCATCAAACTCCACATGACACGATTATTAAAGTTAGACTTTTTACATTACTTACTTTAATGAACTAACTGCTAAGCATAAGTAGTATACCCAAGTAACAAATTAAAGCAACAAAGTTGAATCCCAACATGTAGACAGCAAGTCAAGCCACGACTTTAATTCCCACTACAATACTATCCACAATGATCTGAACTTAGTGTAGTGAATAATCTCCATGCTTTCCCTTTTTTGTATTTTGCATGTACATATGAAGAACTATAGCACCAATCAAAACAGTGCACTGTTAATACTTTTTTTGGGCATATTTAACATACATTTTCTCCTTAGCAGCCATTTTGAAGCATTGATATTATGTTTTGTTCATAAGAAAACACTTTCAATTACTGGGTTATGTACACATGACTTATATAAATAAATTCAGTTTGTGTCTAAAATATAATAATAGAATCAAGCTCTGCTGAAGAGAGCCGGCTGTGACTATTGCGACATTATATCACATGACATTGTTAAATATTGGCAGCCCCTTAGTCTGAGTGATAGAGCTTTAATATTTTTAGTTCTTAAAGGAAATTTCAGTGAATTTGTTTTAAATGTTTTTCAATGAGAAGCACTTATCATACCATTTTTCACACACTTTGCAGTAATTTCTTTACTGTGCTATAATTTATATTAGCATTAACAAAATGGTGCGTTGATTTTCAATTTCTCATTAGTAATGCATTAAAATAACAGAATTTGACGTTTTACGTTTCCGCAACGGAAAAAGGATGTTACCTTTTCCGTTCTATGTTGTTGCTGTTGCCGCTAGCAAGCTCAAGAGCGAATCGTCATAACTGCTTGAGTTTTCGCGTGTTTCCAGGCGACTTTTTCTGCTGCTGCTCCCTTTTTTTTTAATTTTGTACAAGGGACGATTCTTTATTACTTTCCTTTAGATTTTTTTGATTTCTCTCTCAAAATTTATTGCCATGGTATTTTTGCTTGATTAATTTGTAATTATGTGACGGCCATGTTGGTTTTTCTACAATGATTTTTTATTTCGTTCTTTTTTTCACAATGCCACACATAAAGCAGTGTTGTGTAGACTTATCTACACTCGTAAGGTATGTAGTTGTGTATTTAAATGTAGAAAATATTAAGGTTGCAAAAAACTTCAAATATACAACGTTTCCGTTATTCTCAGCATTATTTTAGTAATGTGTTTCTTAAATTTTAATAATTTTCCATTTTATAAGATTTTTCGGCCCTTTCCACAAACTCCTGGCTACATATTCCCCCATACTTTTTTAATAATTTTCAATTTTATTTTTATAACCATTTTGCGTGTGATTTTCACCTTTTAGTGTGCTACTTCATCTTCATTTCGCTGCCATTTTTTGGACTTTAACATGACAAGTCCCAGACCCCCGCGCCCTCTGCTTGCATGTCATATGCGTGTTCTATTCCTACGACGGTCTAATTGCTGTTAGTGTTGGCGTGGCTTTTGTAGTCAGTGAACGACTTACTAATGTAAACAGCGCCACCTTTAAAAATGACGTTTGAATTTGAATTTAATTACGATATCCAACATGCAGAAGTATAACAAAGAACATTGAAATACCAAGTGTGGGTAATAGAAATGTCAAGGTTTTAAAAATAACTTCAGTTATGTTGGGTGTAAATTAGATGAATTGTGCTACTTTGATTTTGCGGCATATGAATGAAAAGCAAAAATCTGTGTTACGCAAAAATAACTTTGCATGTTTTATGGCGCTAGAAATAACGCGCGGAAACTTTTATTGTGCAAAAATAGCCTGAACTTTGAACGCGTGCAATTTTGCAATTAACTTTTTATACTGTGAGTAAATCTACGTTCGATAGCGGTAGATTTATGTAACCTTTTTATAGGTTCTTCATTTTTGTGTGGGATTTTTAAATGACTTTGGACATTGCTTTCAAGTTACTCATATGGGTAAAAGTTTTACTTGCCCTACATTAAAAAGTTTAGAACAAGCAAAGCATTTTTTTAGCTAAAATTAGCTATTGCTAAAACAAACTCACTTTATTATGTCTTGACGTCATTCGCGCTAATTTTATTTATGTTTCCTTTTACAAGATTTCTAAAAAGGTTTCAGTTTTAAATATAGAATTTCAATTGAATTTAAGAGTTTTCAAGTTTTGTATATTCTTATTGAAATTAGTCGTAGTTATTATTGTAAGGGATTTTTGGTGTATAAAAAAAGCTCAGATATTGCATCGGAGGTATTAAATTTATAAATAATTTTAGTGTTTTTCTTATATGGGAGGTGCCACGACCCAATACACAATGCCTTTCACATTTTTTAAGTAGCTTGGCACAATCAATGTACACCCATGTATCAAGTTATACAGCTGTAACTATTATAGATGCCAAAATATAGCGTTTAAAGTGTTTTTGTTGTAAAGAATATTCAACGCCCCGTGGTTTTTTCGCTTCCACATTACATGAAGTTCATAAAATAGACAAAACAGCGGTGTACATTTCAAATTTTAAAACTCTTGCTACCATAAGTTACCAGATATGGCGTTTTAATTATTTTTATCGCAAGGAAGGTGCTTAGCATAGACCATATGCATCCTAACACCAAATTTTAAGACCCTTGCTATCAAAGGAGCGAAGATATAGCGTTTTAAGTGTTTTTATCGTATGAAAAGAGCCACGCCCCGTTACAAATTCCCGTCCATATTTTTCGAAGTGTTTGCCATGGTCCATGCTCGCCATAATACCAAATTCTAAGACTCTTGCTATCATAGTAGCGAAGATACTTTCTTGTTTGGAAAATCTCACGCCCCGTTGCGAATTTCCGTCCAAATTTCATGAGATGCTTAGCATAAACTATAAGCATACTAACGCCAAATTTCAAAACTAGTGCTGCCATAGGAGCCAAGATTTTGTGTTTTAAGTGTTTCTGTTGCATAGAAGGTCCCATGCTCCCTTATACAATCCCATTCAAACGGTCCAGGAGCTTGGCACAAAATTTTTAGACTCTAGCTATCATAAGTACGAAGATATAGAGTTTGAAGTATTTTTGTTGCATGGAAAGTGCCACACCCGTTGTTTTTATCAAAATAAAATATAGCCTATGCTACTCAGGGATAGTGTAGCTTTCTATTAGTTGACAAAAACATACATCCTAATGCAAAAAACAAAAAAAAACCCTTATTATATAATTACTTTATATTAATTCGTTACTTATACGTCATGTTAGGCTTTACATACATGAATTTTTGAGAAAACGCCTTCAAGTATGCAATGGAATTAATAAGTTTTTATTGTCTTTCTTTGCTTGCCACAATGAATTTGCATAAAAGTTGAGGTAAGTGGGCGTTCTTAGGTCACGGCCTAGGACTCACATATTATTTTATATTGAACACCGGCTTGACTAGCCACCGCATTAAAATGCTGTTGCATTAGGCAGACAAGCTAACTAGTTTTGCCTAGGAAGAACTATTTTTGCCATAAAACTAGTTTGACCAATCTAATAAAAATGACAAAGGTATCTTTATCAGCACTTAGCTTATCATGGAATTCGACTTTTACGAAATATTTCAGGCTTTTTTCTGGGCGGCCTAGCATTAAACATTAAAATTCCTATAAAAAACTTTTATGTGTACTAAAATTCCTATAAAAAACTTTTATGTGTACTAAAATGGTGCAGAATGAAAGTTCTATGTGGCGTCGAAGTTGAACTGTAAAACAAAATTTAATAGCACTATATATTTTAACTGCAATTTATGCACAGCTGTTCTTCTCAATGGCCATCAATCCAATTGCAATTAATAGGTAAATGGACTTAATATGAACATAAATGTTGAAAATATTTAATCATCATGTTGCATCCGAATGGAGATATTAAAGCTTAAAGTGATGCCCATTAGTTTTTAAGCAATATATACTGCATACACTTTTAAAAAAATTTTGTCGTTTCTAAATGAAATATTCTTGTGTTTTGCTGGACAACCATAAATTAAATCTGACTTTCAATATCTTTTGTTTTAATGCGGACACAAATGACGGCGCTTAGTCGCGCCGATATATTGAAATTTTAAATAAAGCATGCAGTTTTTTGCTTAATCACATGTTATTGAACTCAGTCAGCCTTTACTTAAACTATAATTTAAGTGTAGAGCAAGTAAAGCTTTTGTCATATGAATCAGACATTAATGGTCTAAATTGTATCACACTGCAGATATGACAGTTTTACGCATACGTCACGTTAAACAAAAAAATAGTTTAATATATCATAGCAAGAACTTATCTTATATTCTTTTTTAGTTTTTAGCTGAACTCATTCCTACAAAAATTACGTAAAGACAATTCAAATACAGTCTCCACAAAAAATAGCCGGCACAAATCTACACTTGAAGTATGAAAGATTAAGCGGAATTTAATGAAATATGAAAACCACAATCAAAATAATGGTTACTTACAAATTATTAATTAAGCGCATTTTAATTTTAATAAAAATTTCTAAGATTTCAAAAAGGAATTAAGAGAAAATTACGTTGTATAAAAAATAGTAAAAAAAGCCAAGGCACCAAAAATGGGTACAAAAATGATATTTGAAAAGGAACCGTTGTCAGGTTAAAAAAAAAAACAAAAACCAAATGAATTTAATTAGAATCCGTTTTTTTGCCTGTAAATTTGAAAATAATGTGCACAGGTGCTTGGTAGCCCAACTTTTTTTCTTTATTTTGTACTTTCTTTAATATTAATTTGGCGGCAACAACAGCGGCGTTAAGTAGCTAAAAAAAGCGGATTTAAAGAAAGCAACGGCAACGGCAACGTAATTACATGTAAAGCAACTAAATTAAAAGCATCAAGCAGCAGTATAGTGCTATAAGAGGAAAGAGAGGTAATGACAGGTGACGTACACATTTGCACTGAGTTTTTGGAAAATGGAAGGTAAACGACGAAGGAAAAAATAAATTTTTCTTTTTTTGTTTTTAAGAAGATAAGTGATTTATTGTCTAACGATTTTAAAGGATCTGTGGTATGTTAAATAAAGGTGCTCAGGACGTTTGTATGGGGCACATTTGTGCACATTTTTGTTAAGGGTATTTTGGTATTTTTTAATTGGTTTTTATATTTGGCAGAAGTTTAAGTTCAGCATATATAAATAAAAAGACAAAACCATTGTAATTAATCAACTTCAATCAGTTGTAGTTTGTATATATCAAAGTTTTCATAAAATTAATAGATTTGAATATTAGATTTCTTTGTGAGCTGTATTGCGAAAAAGTTCATTAAAGAAGTCTCCCTTTCATAAATATTTTTCCTTGCACGTTGAGAAACATTGTTCTCTCATAATACCTCTATTTCTTAAGCGGCCCTTAATCAAAACACAGTATTTTTGTAGAGTGACGTAAAATAAAGAAATACTCTGGGTGCTTTTAGACAATTAGCTACATCGAACTTAAGATACATATATTATTGTAATTTAAACTTAAATCAGTTTTTTACCGCCGCAATAAAATATTACTCATACTTCATGTATACCACAACTTATATTATTGAAAGTAAAAGAAACATTTGTTAATCTAAGTCTCTAAAGAGCTACAATGGTGAGGGCAACTCAAATTAAAACTACATATTTTTGTGAAACTTAGACCAAATGTCCATTACATGAAGGTCATTTCTTGCATCAAACTTAAAATTACAAAGCTTTAATTTTAGCTATGTAATAATAAGTTTATGGTTCAGTTAAATATTTGTAGCACTAAGGCAAAACGAGTTAACACCATTTCTGAGCCAAATTGAGATAAGCATGTCATTCTGTGATGACATTCCTGTACATTTTTACTTTTTCGGTACTTTTGTGTCCTGAATAATCGTCGCCAGTACATTCGACAAGTTTTCAATACACTTTTCGCAATCTAAGTACATTTGGCGAATTTTCAGCAAATTATCAGACCTTTTCGGTACTTTTGGGCAATTTATGAAAATTATTTTAATTATTTAGCAAATAGAAAAATGTAAATAATCACAACGTGTACATATATTTATAATAACTACCATTTTTTAGTAAATAAAAATAGATCGGAATGTGTAGATTTTGTAATTTAATGTCAAATACATCTTATTATTTTGCTATTTTTTTTGACATTGCAAATAAGAGGACCCTTTTTTTTAGTTATGTTAAGAAAAAATTCGAACATTTTAGTAAACTTGGGGTTTTCAAGACAAGAAAATACATTCAGCCTCTAAAAAGTACATTTCAAATCTCGATTCAGTACACTTTCAGAAAACCCAAACGACATCATTGATATCATTCGATTTATTTTGAATTCAAGTTTAATTCTATTTACAAATTAGATGTTTTAAGCAAATAGTTCCAGATTTTATTACCATTTATCTTCATTACTTGAGAAAAAATTAGTTGCCTTGAAACTTGGAACATCAATATCATAAAATCACTTAAAATGGAGCTAACTCATTTTGTCTTTATACCATATATATATAGTGAATCTATATTATGTTAGGTACAAAAATATTTAATATAAAAATCGTAAATTTAGTATTATCTTTTGGATATGCAAATAGCAGAAGAAACGCTTGCAACGATTCATATACGAGCAATATATCTTTGTTTTAATATATGCCGTTTTTAAGTTAAATATTGCTCATACTTTATTTATTTCACAAAAATAAATTAGATTCGATATGACTTAGTTCTTCAAGCACTAAATCAATTTGTTTATTTAAAGATGTGTTACTTAAATTACAATTTTTGTAAAAGGCCACAAAATATTACTTATTATCTATAACTACTTAAAATTACTATTTATTGTATTGTAGGAAAACTTAAACCTTGAATAGCTTATATTACTTTTCTCTACATAAAAATATTAATTTGCTTTTTTTTGGTAGGCATTTGAAAATAAATGAAAAGCTGCATTTTAAATAGCATTTTAGCAAAGGAGTTGCAATTTAATCCTGAGAAATATTTAAGCTAAAAAGTCAAAGCACTTTTACACCAACAAGAAATAGAAACTTCTTTGTACATTTACAATTTACAATTATAAACAAAAGTTAAAACTTAAAATACTTTTTGGCATGGCAAATATTTTACTACATACTTTCAATTACAGTTTTTGCCATATGCTGTGCCAGTATTTTGTTCCCCCCCCCCCATTAGTATGCTACAATTGCTGTTGATGTTGATGCTATTGTAATACTGTTGATGCTGCATGCAGCAAAAAATACAAACACTCAATGCAATTTAATTTAAAATTCAAATGCAATCCTATAAACTAACGAACTAACTACACATAACAAGTTCTGTCTCTTTCTTGTTATGCTTAAATTTTGGTGCACCTTTCCCTTAAAACAACAACGCAAGCAACATAGCAACATTTTGTGTTGTTGCAATTTTATAAAATTTACATATATATGCTGCAAATTGTAGTAGATTAGAGTAAAGTTTTGCATTTAGATGTTTAGATATTATTGTAGCTCTGTTGTTGTTGTGGTTGTTGATAGTAATGAAAATTGTTGCTGTTGTTGTTACTATTGATTGACGACGATTGCATTTATGCAATTTCATTTCAATAGTAAGAGAGCCGCTTAACACACGTTGATATGTAGCACTTCTTGTTAAACTGTGCTAAGCTATCTTTGATTGCCCAGCAGGAAATTAAATCATAGGTTACCAAGCAGTCTTACGGAAGTTATCGGGTTAAAGATGAATCTATAGGTTTTGTACTTCCAAACGTTATCAATAAATTTATATAAACTTTGTTCGTGTCAGTCACATGGGTCTGACATAAACGATTTGAGTAAATTTCAATACGAATATGAAATTTCTGAAAAATTCTTTGCGTAAACATGCGTAGTTATTTCAAATTTTCACAAAAAAATTATTAAACGTCGCATTTGATGCCCAAAGTCCTGCTTGGTATTGCATATGTCTGTGAGGGTGGACCAATTTTAAATCAACTTCAGTTACTTCAAAGTGGAAACTTAATTGATTTTATTACTCAGAAAAAGTCACCAGGACCCTAGCCGTAAGTGGAGATTGAAACCACTCACCTTTAATTTCTTTTGAAATTTTAAATTGCACCTACAATTTTTCGGCTTTGTGCTAAAAACTCAATAAAAATTGGAGGGAAGTCAACTTTTTGCTAAAATTCTTTGTTGAAATTTTTTTTAGCATAAAACGAAGTTTCTTTTTCATACAAATTGACTCACCCTAGCACACATGTGTGCTTGCATTTGTATGTGTTTTATCTATTGCATGCTTGTATTTTCGTAAAATATTCTCTTGGAATATCAAGCAAATTAACAAAATTTGCCAAATATATTGCATATTGATAATATTGCAGATGTATGCAACCAATATTAATATGTTTACACACAAATACATTTAAAGGCAATGTGTTTAAAGTCAATACTCGTTTGTGCTTAAACACTTTGATCAAATCGTGTAAATTAGATTTTATCAATTTTAAAATACTATGCAAATATAAAGAAAAAAAAGGATTTAAATCAAAATTGCAAAGTTACAGTAAGGAAGAAAACCTAACTATAATTTGCATAAAAGCTTTAAAGAAAAGAGTTTTAAATAACTTAATTAACACAATAAATTTTGTCTTTCAGATAAATAATGTTTTATGCCAATGCAAAAAAAGTATATTTTTTTGTATTCTCAAATGCAACTCACACGTCAGGCAAATCGTAAATTGTCAGTTGAAGTCATTCCGGTTCTTATAAAGTCATACTGGACGTTAGTCACACTCATAGTGAATCATGCTTAAGTCAGTTACAGACTTATTTAAAATTAAAATATAACACTCAAAAAAAATCCCTGTCATTTACATTCAAATTGAGTCTAATTCGAAGTCAGTAAGCGTCAAAATCAGTCAAAGTGAAATTCAATAACTTTTAAATGAAATCAGACACAATCATTCACATACAAAGTAAGTTAACATCAGTCAGAATTTCAGAATTAGAATCAGTCACAATCGATCTTACTACTAAAGGGGGATTAGTGGACTACAGTGCAGTTTGAAGTCAAATTTTTCTTCTTCATATTACAATTATGCTTAGTTTGAGTCGAACTCATTCATAAGTGAAGTCATTAAAAGTATAAATCAAACTCCAGAAATCAATTAGAGCCAAAGTTGAAGTCAGTTGCAATAAAAATCGTCATAGTTTAAAACTATCACAGCAAAAGTCATTGACAGTTGGCTAAGTCAAAAACAAAGCCATTCAAAGTTAAATTCATTTATATTTATTCAATGTTAAAATCAAATTTATTCAATGTGAGTCAATCACAGTAGATGGCAGTCAAAGTTATTTACAACCAAATTCATTCATAGTCGAAGGCATTCACAGTCAAACTCATTCAAAATTGTAGTCAAAGTTGAAATTATTCGAATTCGTAGTCAGATATGTCGACATCAATTAGTAAGTCAGTCAAATTTATTTAAAATCACAACAGTATTTTGTCAAAATCAAGTTTAACTACAGTTGAAGTCAATCACAGTCGAAGGCAGTTGTAGTTAGCACTAGTGTTAAGTCAAAATCTGTCGTAAACGAAGTTAGTTTTACTCAAAGTTAGTCACAATTTATGTCAGTGATAATTTGAAATTAGTCACAACAAAATTTGGTCATAATCAAAACAAGTCAAAGTCAATTGCAGTCCAAGTCAATCACTGTCGAAGTCAGTTATAGTCAAAGCAAGTCAAACGTCGCAGTATAAGCTATTTACATTCAGTTACAGTCGAAGTCAGTTATGAGTCAGACTTGAAGTTTGTTACGATTAAGGTCATTTGAAAAGTTCATTTTGTGCGCTTAATCCATTAGCGAGACTCCAGACATCAATATCTTAAACTTTTGTATTTTCTTTCATTGTGGCTGCTACTTCCTCTGACTGCGGAAATTTTCAATGGAAGCATTTTTGCTTACCCATTGTATCTTTGCTTAGGAAAACACGTATTTAAAAAAATGCAAAAAATCAATAGCATGGAAAAATTAGATGTCTTTTTCGACCATACTTTCCAATAGAACTTTTTAAGCCTACAAAATTGCATATCAATTCGTTCGCTCTGTATTTACAACATTTTGATTTTCTGCAACACAGGGGCACATTTCAATTACTTACGTTAAATGTGTACCAACTACTTTACCGATTTGCATGGGAGTTAAGAGTGCGCTCATTCAAATGTCCTTTTTTTTGCAAAACAAAAACCTCACTCACGAATTTACATTCTTTCTTTTCTGTTGAAACTTTTGTTGTAAAATTGGTATTTTTTTATAAACTACGCTGATATTTTTCAAAAGAATATAAAATGAAACAAAAGCAATTCTTCAAAAAAAAAAAAAAAAAAACATTTCAAAATCAACCTTTTGACTGTTTAATGCTTTGTTGAAATTTTAATTGAACTTTCTGAGCAAAAGATTTAAACTCTGCACCATTGGAGATATGATATCAATCTATGGATGGAGTTGTACGGTGAACTTTAAGCAAATTTAATGGGCCAACTCAGCAACTTTCTAAAATTAAATTAACAATAAATTTTTGTATTGCTTGAGGACGATATCTAAACAAATTAAAAAATCTCTTTTATTTATCTAAATATAAAAATTAATTACCAAATTTCAAGTGAATCGATTCAATTGGATCACTATCGTAACACGAAAATAAGTGCCCTTGTAAGTAACATAAAAAAATAAAAAAAAACTGCATGTATTTTGACTAAAAAAAAAGTTGACATATAGCAACTTTATAAAACAAAAAAATTGTCAAGCACCCAATATTTTTTACAAATATTGACTTTCAATATAGTACTCGGAATTTATTCTCATATAACATTTCAATTAATTTTGCTAAAAGCTCACCGTGATCATTCATTCAACAATAGTGTACCCAAAGCTTAAGCTACACAAAATAATAATGCCAAGTGTAGAAGAGCAAGCAAAAAGGATATATTTTTTTTTTTGGCAAAGAGTAAAAAGTAAATAAAACGCAGCAGTTGGTAATGGAAATTTAAATGTGAAATGAATTTTTTGGTAGCAGCACTAGTACGACGACGACTTAATGGATGAAGTATAATATTTAAATGCTACAACAGTCAGCAGCGACAGCATTGTGACAGACAAAGCGACAGATAGATAGGCAGCCTGCTTGGTTTGTCTCTGGTCTCAATGATGATCTGATGTGCTGTTGACCGGCCAGACGGAGTTTACGTACGCTAAGCGGGTGGTCGTCATCGTTAGCTATTTTTTGTATTATTTTTAACTTTTATAAATATTTGATATTATCACTTGCTTCATTTCTATAGAAATATACATATATATATAGTGAATATATATTTATGTATATATATTTGTTGCAGAGACAAATCAAATGTTGAACAAAAAAAAATATAAAATGCATTCAAATTGAAAAGTGCTGAAAGTGCTTCGCAGCATTTTTTTCTCCATTTTTTTTTACATTTATCTGCTTTTGTTTTCTTATTAAGAATTTAAAGTGAAATATTTTTGCAGTCAAGAGATTTGACATTTTTGATTGTTAAGTCAAATGTTACGAGGAAGATTTTAGTAAAATATCACTGTAGTAAGTGCACAATGAATGGATCTATAAATTATGCAAAAATGCTTTAAATCTACAGAATAATTGCGAAATATATTAATTTTTTTGAATACTTTTAATATTAAAACTTTTATTGTAAATTGTAGTTTTGGTGATATTTTCTTTCAAAACTTTGATAAATTTTTACACAATTTGTGTGATAGTTTTACGACTTTGTGAAAGTTTGTAATTTTATGATAGTGTTAAACTTCAGTATATGTGATAATTTCTCATTTTTGTGATATTTCACTTTGTGACAGTTTACTGTACGATATTTTTAGTTTAATTTTTACATTAAACATTATTACATCGAACTTACAGTAATTCAGCATAGACCAATAATATCGTAAATCATAGTGTAAGTTCGATGTAATAATGATTAATATAATAAATAATCAGTCGATAAAACCAATTTTTTCAAACATAAGGAGAACACGGCAATTTTATTTCTAAGTTTTATATAGAAGTTCGATTATACGTCTCCTTATTAGCTGTCATCTCCATTAACCGTCACGGTCCATTTTGTTTCATACTCTTATTCTATTGTCATCTTATCAAAATAAATAAAACCTGATTTATTTCCTGGTATTTATGCAACTTATTTGTTTCATCTATGTTTCGTTGCTCTTAGCTTTTACTTAGGGAAGATGAAAATAAGTTTTTATGAATTATCCTGAGTTTTTAAGAATATGTCACAAGAAATGTATTACACCCAATGTGTTTTAGAGACGGTAAAATAAATAACTCATATCGGCTTCATCACATTTTGCAGATTCTTCATCACAATTCACAAATTCAACTGTTGGATTCGAGCACATTTTTTTTGAAAATGACTTGCTAGTTCGGCGTTCAATTTTAAGTTGACATTCTTTTGCGTATTTGTATACATATTGACAGCGAAAAATTGCTCAGAATTTAGGATAAAAGATCTAAAACTGATGTGGTTTCTATTAAGCGTCTTTTTAGTCATCCGCCATGCGGTCATTCCCGTACATGACGGATAATCGAGGCTCTACAGGCAGTTTTATTGTAATTTTTTCTACAAATTCCTAATTTTAATGAAAGTCGCTATTTTGTGATAGTTTGTTTTCTCTAAGCTATGTGATTTATCATTTGATTGATAGTTTCTGATTTTTGAAATTGTTTTTTATATCATGAACATCATTGTATTTCAGGTGACATTTTTTAATTTTTTGTTTTAATGTTTGCGATAGTTTTTATTCATGTTATAAAATTTATATATAATTTGTGTGATGAATTTTTAGTTTTGAGTAGATTCTTATTTCGTGATATATTGTCATTTTGTGATGATTTCTAATTTTTGTGATATTTACTCATGGTACTATAATTTGTATTACACAAATACATATCCAATTTCTGATAAATTTTTAGTATAATTATTAAATTTAGTTGCTGTATAGTTTTTTTTTACCATTTTACGATAATTTCTAATTCTGTATTGCTGTATTAATTTTCGTGGTTACTTATTTTGTCATAATTTCTCACATCTGATTGTTAAGTCAAATGTCTCAAAAAGGAATTTATGGAAATGTCAAGTGATAAGAACTTAAAATGACACAGATAAAACCACAAACAAAACCACAAAATCTTTAAATCGACAAATTCCAAGATAACTGCAATTTGTGCGATAATATTAATATATGAAATACCTCATTTTATCTTCTCCGCCATACACCTTTTATGAAACATTTCTTAAAGTTTTTAATTTGACCTTACCCCCCACAAGTTTTGTAATAAAGCTATAACAAAATTAATCACACAAAACTAAACAAACTTATCTCTATTATTATTTATATCAATACATTATCCTTTTGATTAATAATCCTCTCTTAAGCCAGCGACAGCTAGCTAGCCAAAGAAATGAAAGAAGTAGAAGGGTACAACCTATAGCCAAGAGAGATTTATTTATTTACTTCGTGTATTTAACAGCAGCTAAGCTATAAAATCAATATTTACATTTTAGAAAATGCCGTTACTTATAAAACTAATCCAGGCCAGGACATGACATGACACGACAGGACAAAAAAAAACAACAGCAACAACAACAATACACAGCAACCTTTTGTATGGCATTAAAATTTATATATATGAATATTATATAAGAAATATTTTTGCACAAAAACATTTATGTAGGTTAGCATTAATAGCTTAAGAAAATTCCTTAGCACCCCAGCCGTTCAGAGTTGTGCTCTTTATTCATTTCGACAAGGCTTTCCAAACTTATGATAGGAAATTATTAAACTATTGCATAATTTAAAGGAACTCTGCAAGTTTGTACAGTTGGAGCTAAAATGGGTTCAGTATGCAATAGCTTACGGAGTAAAGGGGGTGGCAAAGAAACATATTAAGCTTTAGTTGTCAAAAATATTATTTTAAAAATGTGCTTTCAAAAAAAATCAAATTAGCACTCTGTGACATTAGATAGTATGTTGCCAGATAACATATTTTACATTGCATTACAAAAGATAATTCTTTTACTGCTGCACTCATACGCTTATTACACTGATGGTGGTAGATGAACTTTCGTAATCTTTCTTGTTATTTACATTTTTGCTTTTTTTTGCTGCTATCAGAGATGACACGCCTACTTGTGAGCTTTTTCCACTTACAATCAGTAGTTGCACTTGTTCATATCGACGTTTCGTAGTATCTCCCCTTGGAAAACTTATTAATGTAACGGCTTTTGCTATCTTGCTTGTACTACAGGTGCCACACCCACCAGAAAAATCCATGCAATTAAGACAGTTTTTGTATCATATAGTACTTATGATGGTTTATCATTAGATTTTATTTTTTCCATGTTATGACAAATTAAGTTTTTAAAGGAAGTACCACACCCACTTACTCAGTATGTAAGTTTTTTGTACAGTAACATCTATGCTTTGCATTGATATACTGAGTTGTATAATAATCTGCTACAAAACTATTAAAAAATGTTTATTTTTATCGGCTGCGCCACGCCCCATTGATTTGAAGTTTTTCCCACGATGAACCCAACAGTTTTATTTATTGCTCCAGTAGTGTTATTAAGGTGAAAATCTTAGATTGATATTATTAAGCAATATATTCTAATAAGGATTTAATCTCAAATTTCATGAGGAAATTAGAAGAATTTATCTCTATTACCACCGATTTGGAACTTGTTATTGCAATGAAAGGTACGTATGTATTTCCTCTGTAACTTATTTCACAACTGTTCTCTGTAGCCCTTTTAAAACTTCACTTGTCTCGGGTTTTTGTCTCGGCTTATTGGCATCTGAGTCTATCTTTCCCCCTTTTTCTAAGCACTAAAATTAAGAGCTTGATCTGTTGCTGTTTATTTAGGGCCTGCAAAAGCAGTAGTATCACAACGTTTTATTACTGTGCTAAATTTGTAACCACAAGGTTTTCAATTTTTTGTGTTTTTGAGGGTCCTTCGGAATATCAACGTCAAGCATTTAGAAATTTTTGTGAAGAACACGGTTGATTAACAATAGAGACTACATATATTTATGTAAAGATATCAAGAAACGAAGAAAATTTTTTCGGTTCCAATAGTGTAAGTCATCTGATAAGATCTGCATTATACCGCAAAGAGTTTCCAGACATTATGAAAGAACTAAGCTAATAACTCCACAGTATTTTTAGCTCTTTGAGCACTTATAGAAGTAACCCAACTCGACAAAGTGAATCGAAATCTAGTTAAATTTTTTTTGTTCAGCTTGTACTGCTTATATTTTTTACGAAAAGTTATTTTTGTCTTATTCGCTTAAAGTTGTGAAATGTTTGTGTTTATCAAAAACACGCAAATTTATGAGACAATTCCCAAATCTGGTAGCACTGCCAAGTTCACAAAGAGTTTAAAAAAAAAGGTGAAGCGAATAAGATAGAATTTTACAATATTCAAATGGGCGGTGCCCCAAGAAAAAACGAAACAAGAACATTTCTAACAAAATTTTAAAATAAAATAAATTGAAAATAAGACCAGCAGCCAGTCAGTGGTGATGATGCGGATGAAGTCCTTTCAAAAATATGCCTGGCTACATCAATATAAGCAACTCATAAGCTTAATGAGCTTTTGTCTTATGCCAAAATATACTACTTAAAGGAGCAAATGTCCTTTTATAAAGATGAATGTTGTTGCTTGCTGTTGAATTTCATTTTAAGGATATTGCAAATACATGCGCACACACACACACACACAAATACTTACAACTCTACAATGGAAGATAGTGAAATATAGCAGATAAATTATATTGCAGCCTTTAGCTGCTTTTGTTTTATGCCAAGTGCTGTGCAGTATATAAATACAACATTCCTTAGCTGGTTGGTTGGCTGACTGACGGGCTGTTTGGATGGCTGTTACTGTTATTCTTCGGGGTAAAGCTTAAATAAAGTGGTTTTTATATGAAACTCATCAGCTCATCTAAGGCGACCAAAGGCAAACGAAGAAAGCAGCATCCAACGAACCGAAAGAATTCTAAAGTTCAAAAAACTAAAATATTGACACAATTTTCTTTTTCGTCGTCTTCTTCTTCTTTTGTAGACTTTTTACTTGTCTCTGGTTTTTGTTGTTGTTGTTGTTGTTGTGTTTGTTATTGCGATTGTTTTTGTCGCCTCGGGTCTAGGAAAGACAATTAATTTTTGAAACAAGTAAAGTAGCAACAAAAAGGAAGCAAACAACTAACAATTTTAGCTTTAAGTGACATTTGCAAATTTTTGGTATCCTTTGTGTTTGTGAAAACTAGATATTTTCTTATTGGGATTTATTTAAGTCTTTGTTTTGCTTTTTCTTTCTTATATTTCTATAAATAAATATCATGCTTTATTGGTTCATGGATTACAGTAATATTTTGCGCAATAATTACATATTCATAATTTATGTGCAAAATTTATGTAGCATATTTATTGGGGCATTAATTTCTGAAGCACGTCAAGCACTGCGAGAAATGTGTATGCGGTTGCAGTTAATTGTTAATTTACGGTTGCCACCCAATTACTTAGAAAAAATAAAATTAATCTGTCCTTGCTAGATTTTTTTCAATAATTTTTTTATAGTTTTTGGTGCGCTTATACTGAGTCCATTGTTACCTTTACAATTCAAAAAAAAACAGATGCCATTGTTGGCACATTATAAGACGTGACTTAAAATTTAGTAAATAAATGTTTCTTACATAAAAATTTTAAAAAAATTGATCAGTACAAAGATTATAAAAATTAAGGATTAAATGCATCATTGTTATATTCTTTTTTATAAAAATTTTCGATGCTTATAATGAAAAGTACGTTTAAAAACAAAATTTCTGAAGCAAAACATATGAAATTTGGCTGATTATTTGCATTTAGAAAAAATAAAAAACTTAAAAAAGTTAGTTTCCAAAAATTATGAACACTCTCAACCAGTACTAAATGAAAAAAAAAATTTTAAAAAAGTCCGAAATGCAAAACCAAAATGGTGTACGATTTGGCGTGGAATGCCCCATATGCATATATACATTGCAGAAGGAAAAAAAGCTGAAATCTTTCTGATACACTAAGAATTAATCAATATTGAATCAAACTTTAACGTAAGGATTTTTCCAAAAGTCCTTAAACTACCTAAGCTTTTGCATATAATTTGCATATGCAAAATGAATTTAAAATCTCAAAAAATGTTTTTAAATTTCAAAAATTGAACACTTCACTTTTCAATTTCCTGTCTGCAAATTATCACTACCAATAACAACTACAACAACAGCAACTAGAATAGGATAATGGCTATATTAGCAAACACAACAACAACAAACAAAATTTTTGCATACATAAACACTAAAATTCGATCAACAATATGACTTTGAGAAGAAAACAAAAAAAAAAAATCTTGAAGCACTAAATCACAACATATGTCATTTGTATGTGTGCGCTTATACGCTTAACCCTTCACGAATTCAATTGGTAAAACTTAGCACCATCATACTAACGTCTCATAGGAGGCTAGCAACGTGCACAGTTTATCTCAACAGGCGCTGGCATATACATCCATACATTTGTGTGTGTTTGTTACTATCATAAAAGGATATAAGTTTGAATATTGCATCAATGATTATGATTTATGTACGCCACATTCGAACACACAAAGTTACCAACACATAGTTCATATGTATGTATGTGGAAAATCCATTTTGATGTGCAAAGTGCGAAGGAAATTATAACAATTCTCGATTTGCAAAGTTTTGCTTGTGCATAAAATTGCAAAACGTCGATGATGCTCGTAATTCCTTAACACGAAATTCACACAATCGAAATATTTACATGTAAGTGCTGCAAAAACTGATTTGCAGTCAAGCGGTAATTGGTAGATACTTTATTTTTTTTCAATGAACTTGCGCCTAGTATAAAAATGAATGAGATAAAAGTCTCATTGTATATATAAACATCAAGTTGGAAAAAAATTGCATGGTGAAGATATCACATAAGAAAAATTTCATGTTCTAATAATTACATGTTATAAAAGCACATGAAAAGATATAAAAATCTCATGTCATTAAAGTAACATGACAATAAAGTCACATGGTACAAAAATCGCATGACATAAAATTTGCCAAAAACAATCATTTTAAAGAATAACACTTATTGAAATATTAAGAAGATGAAGTTTTGACTCCAAGTCTGCAGTTTCTTAAATAATTCAATATAATTTATTTGATTATAAAATTGAGCCTAGTGATTAAATCAGCTTACTAAGCTAAATATGTGTCCATATATCAGAGCTGACAAAGCGTCAATTCAAAAGAATATATCTTCTTTACGGCGTTCTCGTAGGGGTCGTTGATTTAAAATATTATTGATTTTATCATGATGTCCTTAATTCTGTAATACACGAACTGACTTTATAAAAGCATTGTCCACTGTTTCTTAAGTTTTAATGGATTTTTTATTCATTTCTATTTATTTAAATAAAATCTGATTCTTTATCTAATACTTGATAAATTCCAATGGTAAATTAGATCCTTCACGCTCAAGAAATCGCCTGGATTCAATTTATTTACTACTGATAAGACTTATTGAAATTATTTTATTGTAATACTACGTTTTGTTCAAAAACCGATTACTCTTATTTAGTAAAGTCGAAAATTTGTTACATCTACACAAGGATCCAGATTCATGCATATACATATGCACACTTATGTATTTGAAATCTCACTTATACAATCTCACACAGAAATTGTATGAATATATAGCTGGTTATATGCAGTAAGAGAATTATAGACAGACACTTGAGCAGATAGCTGGACGGACAAATACATAGATAGACAGACTGATATTCAGACAGCTTGGAATTAGATGTTCGACTTTGAAGTATGAATTTTCTTTAAACAAGATTTTCACACATTAAAATGCGGGTTTTAAGTGCGCTACTAGCTGTATATTCATATTAGTGCATTTTGCTTTGAACAATTTAATGCAAACATACATTTCAGAGTTATCTTGTTTAACCTTCAAGTGACTGACAAAGTCTTTTAGGTAACTTTGAAAGAAAAATGAGCGGTAGACGTGTTTGTGAATCATGTCACTCATTTTCAATCCCATGAGCTTGTTTGAAGGCGTAGCCAGTGCCCATATTTCATCAAATTATCTTCCATAATCGTGACATTCACAGACAGACGGCCCAGGACTGTATTGACTCAGAAGGTAATTCTAATCAAGAATATATATAATCTCTCATAACTATCACGTGATTTTCTGTTCTATGTTCGCGATTTCATATATTTTTATTTTTTAACAGGCAAATAAGTTTCGAGGGCTAAGCTCGTGGACCGAATTTTGATGAAATTTGGTATTGAAATGGACTGGTTCACAAAGAACTCTACAAAAAAACCTTGTGATCTTTTAGTAAGCGTGGCACTATCTCGTATAGGAAAACACGTTTTCAGCATTTTTGACATTTCTTCTCTAAGCAGTAACTTGCAGGTTGCAAGTGGCATGTTAACACCTTCCTTGTCCTGAGGAATTTGTACAGTAGTTCCTTGCCTAGCAAGTTCATCAGCTTTACATTTGCCACCAATGTTCCTATGCCCAGGCACTCAGATGAGGTGAATGTTAAAATGCTGAGCCATCTCAATCAGAAACGAGCGGCATTGTTTGGCCACTATTGAATTTAGGAAGACTGATTCTTGAGATTTGATAGCAGACTGACTACCTGCATAAATATTTATATCCTTTATGGATACAACAGTCATCCTCAGCTAGGATGCTACCTCGTCTATTACTATATCCTCTGCCTGAAAAACGCTACAATAATCTTAAAACTTTGCAGCAATTCTTATCTTCAATTCCTTACAGTAAATACCATAACCCACCTGATAATTTAGCTTGGAGCCATCCGTTTACTTAGCAGGTCAAGAGGAACGAGATGAAAGAGGACCTCCAAGACGTCAGTCGGTGTGGTCCTCAGAGCAAGTCAGATGTTTGTAATAGGTGATCTTGTCTAAGATAGGCCACCACCCAACAATTCCATATAACAGAATCGGTTGAATGACCGCTGTGAAGAACCAGAGAATAATAGCCTCCATCTCCCACCTACCGCTTTTTTACAAGAGTATAGCGCTACAGTTGCTTTCCTAACTCTTTCTTCAACACTAATTTTCCAACTTAATTTCTTATCCAATTCCAGACAAAGATACCTTTCACTACCTTTAAATGCAAGTTTAGTACCCCGTAGCGAAGGTGGTTGTATTGTTGGAAGTTTGTGATTCCCAGTAAAAAGTACTAGTTAAGTTTTCTTCGGATTTACACCTAAACCAGCCTCATCTGCCCAAGAGACGAGTATGTTTAAGGCATCCTCAAGAACTTCACACAGTGTGTTTGGGAATATGCCACAAGCAATTAGTGCTACATCATTCGCATAGACAACAGCTTTACAGCCGTACCTTTTTTATTTGTGATTGTGATGCTCATAAATCAAATGAAAATAATTTTTTTGCAAGTTTATTTCATAAAACAATATGTTGGCATTAATTTTTATTGCTCATTTTCACGGTTAGAACCACAAGTGAAAAGCGATTTCATTTGGCTTTTGCTATAATGTTGATCATTTTTTTTTTTTTTGGTAATGATATCATTCACTAACGTTTATTTTATAATAAACAAACGAAATATGCGTTTAATTTACAAGTATGATGGAGATTGCTTAAAGTGTCTCAGTGTTTGCACCAAAACCCAAGTAATCCAACGACTAGGGGAAAAAATGCTTTAACCTTGCAAAAGAAGAACACTTCAACATTTAGCTACTATGAACCTGTGCTATCTATTGTATACAATTCATGGCACAAAGTTGTGAGTAAAATTGTTGATAAATAAATATTTTAAAAGTGAGGTAATTTAATTATTAACCTTCGTGTAAACATTAATTTGATCAATGAGTTTCTGAATTAAAATACAAAATGATAATTTCTTGTGCTAACTGTTTATTTTCAAATGTCAGTTAATTTTTTTGACATTTTTAAAATGCACTCACGCACACATTCAAGCTTGCAGAAAAATCATACTACTTACACATGCAAATAGCGCCATTTACCATACAAATGAAGTGCAATCAATGTATTCATCAAGCAGAACATGCAGATTTTATTCACTTTTTTGTATAACATGTGTGAAAATATTATGTTAAAATCCTTTTAACGCCTACGCATCAACAAAACTATAGAAATGCAGATACGCAGACAAATGCACTCACACATATGCACATGTAAATTAAACACGTATATGCAAATTGCTTACAATATATACCTACTAAAGCATAGTAAAGTGCAATTGTTAAAAATGCTAATGATCACGTTGTAATGATGATAATCATCAGCACATAACAATAAACATTAAATTGATAATAACTTTTTGTTGTTAATATGATCAAATATGCGAATGTTGCAGGTACCAACTGCTGGTAGTGTTGTGGTTAGTTATTGCTGTTAATTCAGATGATAAGGATGATAATGATGATTTTGTAAATGTTTCGAATACAGATGATTCCATAGCACTTACTGATTGGGATATTGTGACTTTTAAAATTTTCAGAATTGAAAACGTAGGTACTGTATATATGCAATATGCTATTTATTTAAGCTTTTCTTAGATTAAAAAAACATGTTCCTTGCGCCAAAACATTGACATATTTTTACAAAAACAAAACAAAGTTCAACCCCTCTTACATCACAAAATCCCTATTTTCCACTTGAAAATAAATTGAAATAAATTTCATCAACAAAAAAAATTTACATTTACCAAGTAAAGTTCATTATATACAATTTTTTAATTAAATTTGGAAGTGATTGTTCAAAAAGCTAATAGCACGAGGCCTTTACGCCGCAACCCTCACGCCAATCCCCTCTAGCTACACTGCTGCACACGATCTACTTAGTTTTAGTTTAAAACTCGCATTCAAGGGTGTGCTAGCGCTGATTTGTAATTACAAGTTAAATATTTATTCTTATTCGGACTGCTCATAACGTCTTACGTTTCGAGTTGTTTATGGCTAAGTATGCGCTTGTTTCATACTGTGCCCTGAAAAAACGCGGATAAATCTGAATTTACACTTCTGGCAAGATACATGTTCTTTTGCCAGATTGCATTACAATTTTCAAAGCTTAACTTTTCAATTAACTAAGGACCAGTATTTTAAATTTACTTAAGTTCGTCTAGTGGTTGAAATTCAACCATTTTAGTAAAAATTCAAAGTAGTTCAATACAATTTTAGTTAAAATTAAATTAAAAATCATGGTATCAAGTTGCCCCATCTCTATTTCTTCCTTAGGGTTCAATCTAACTTCGTATAAAATTTTATCAAAATCGTTTCTTTAGCTAAGCTGTAGAAACGTTTTTTTTTTATAGGGGCGTGGCACCATCTACTTAAAAACAAATTTTTCAGAGTTCAATCTATCTCTGTACCAAACTTCTTCAAAGTCCTATTTGGAGCGGTGTCAAACCCACTTTAAGAATACAGAGTCGTTAGTACCCTTTCTTGAATTTTAATCTATCTCTGTACCAAATGTCATCTAAATCGATTCCTTAGTTTAGCTGTGAAAACATATTTTTCTGTTAGAGGTGTGCCACCGTCCCTTACCTCAGGGCTCAATCTATATCCGTATCAAAATCGATCGATCCCTTAGCTTAGCAGTCAGTAAAAACGTAATTTCCTGTTACGGGAGTGACACGATCCACTAAAAAGTAAATATTTTTTGCTACTAGTCAATCTACTCCATATTAATTTTTATCAAAATCTGTGTTGAAGCTCACCCGAAGCAGCGTTTGTTCTCTTAAGGCTACTTATATATATAAGTATTATAGAGTTTCAATAATCTTTCCTAGAGCTCTGTCTATTTTCATACCAAATGATGTCACAATCGATTTATCAGTTTAACTGCGGTAACGTATTTTCCTTTTAGAAGCGTGACATCGCCTACTAAAGGATAAAAATTACATGTTGCACTGGTCCTCTTCACAACCGTTGTAAAAACAAAAATAAGGGGATGGAACCGTTTTCCCACTACCTATTTATATATGGATTTTAGCACTTTATGAATATCGTCACTTTTCGTGGTATCACCTTATAATTTTTAATGAAATGCAAATGAACAAAAATTGCAATTATATAAAGTTTACATAACAAATTGGCAGCTTGGTTGTTTTTACTGCATTAATGCACACATTTACTTACATGCGCGTTTTTGTAATAATTTGGCAACGTCAGCGAGCTAAGCTTTGCCAACATGTCATTATAAATAAGAACGAAGAAATTCTTTTCATTGATTACTCATGCGATTACAAAACGAATTACTTTTATATGGACATGTCATTGGAGATGATCGACTGCATTTGCTAGACACTTTATCAATTATTCAGTCGAGACAACAAATATGGCTATAAAGATTTCAAAAGTTTTTTTTTTATAAAACTTCACAAGAAATATTTTATTTTACTCATTTTGTATTCTTTATGTATATCATCCAGTTGAGATCAAATTTTTTAATTAAACTTGTTAAATTTGTTTCATCACCAGAAAGTTGTAGCATAAACTTTTAAAAAATTTAAATGCATTTCTTGGTTCCAAAAATTATTATAAAATTAGTTCGAAAATAACCAGATATGTTACGATTTATTGCATAAGCAGCCAAAAAACACCAATTGATAATTGAATTCTCTTACACTTTTTGCTAAATGTCTTATATGTCACAGAGCCTATTACAACAACTACCCACTATGACACCTTAAAATTTCCTTTTGATGATTTTTTCTGTTCATTCATTCATTTTAGTTCGAAAACTTTTCTGTCTTTAATAATTTTTGAACATAAATTTGATTAAAAGAAAAACTTTCATTTGCCATGATTTTCATAAGACCCAGAAAATTATTTTAATACCCACCACATTATGGCTAAACACTACAAAGATGCAAACGAGCGAGAGTGCAAAAAAAAAGTCCCAAAACGGAACCCGACCAATGCCAACCAACCAAGCAGCAATTTAATTAAATTTTAAATCTTTTCATACAGAAAATTGTGCATAAACAAACTATTTTGCATATATTTGACGCCATATTGTATTTCATGTTCATGTTGCTGTTGCTGTTGCTGCTGTTGCTGCTCTTGTCATCATCATCAGCAGCATCATCATCGTTGCTGACGTGCAGCCTAGAATTTTTGTACAACAATTTTAATATTTCGCAATTAATTACAAAATAACATGGGTATTCAGTAGAAGCAGCCTTTGCAGCAGCAAGAAGTAGAGCATTAAATGTGGGCTGAGATGCTGCTGTGTTCTTATCAAAACGCACTTCCGCATTTCCGGCGTTAAGCCCGTTCGCAATGCGCCTTGCTATTCTATCGCTTTCTCTTTTGTACGCGCACACTCACTTTTGGCCCTTTGTCCTTAAAGCTCTCTCAGTGTAAATTCACACGCGCTCAAGTGTAAAATCAAGTTTAATTCGTTTTCCATTCGAATAATTATTTTGAAATTAATGCTGGATTAAAAATTACAAAAAAAAAAAAAAAATGAAGACAGAAAATTTTTAATGCCCAATAATAACAACGCTAAGAAAACTTTATTTTTTAGTGAAAGATTTTAAGTGAAGTCACTTGCTATTGTTAATATTTTACAATATTTCACATGTAGAGAGTTGGGAAATTTACGCCTTCCTGTTAGAGAATTTTCGTTATTTTTCTTCCCAAATAGAACTTGGTACAACAACTAACTGCTTATTGGGTAACTTTTTGTTTCGGTTTTTATATAATAATATTAAGTATTTAAATTTTGATACATTCTTTGGTGAAATTTTTCTATCACCGATTGTTATTTACTTTTTTTGTGACAACGAAAAATATTGGAATGTATAAGGTTGGGTATGGTTAAACGAGCTATCCAGTAATTTAATATAAGCAGCACAAAGAAAGTCGTTCCTTTGTGATACTCACAAAAATAAACGGACTGTTCTGCTCCGTCAACACTGATTTGGCATATTTAGTAAAAAGAATTCTTGCTAATCAGCGACAAAAACTATGTCCCCAAACGAATAAATCTACTCCTACAATGCGCAGAACCATTAAAGAGGAGATGTTCAACGTTTTCTTCCTTCTCTTTGCAGCAACAGATTCTACACAAGTCATTGAAGTGAACTGTCAAATGCTTAGCATTTTTGTCCAAAATACAGTGCCAGTAAGGAAACCTACCATCCATTTCATCTCCGGTTTCTCTAAAGCTGTGAGATTCTTTGATCGCTATGGCCAGATTTGATGGATGTCGCATTGTTCACCCATTTCTAAATGCAAACTTCTGAAACTTTTTTTCAGTATAAGAATGTACAAGAAACTTTTTTTCATTTTTTCAATAATCAGGGGCGTTTTTCTGTCTCAAATTAGATCCCACCATTTGCAATACAACTACACCAGCTGTGATTATATTGATGTGGTCCTCCATACATTCTTTGTAGGCTAATTGAGCAATTGGTTTTCATGATTTCAACCGATGCAAAGCACTTTTCTCGAAGAGCTATTTTAAGCTTCGGAAACAGCAAAAAGTCATATGGGGTGGAATCAGGTGAATACGTTGCTTGATCGACAACATTCGTTGAATTTTTGGCTAAAAGAACTTGTACCATCATGTCGTATTTTTCATCCTCAAGTTGTTCTTCCACAAATCCTGTCTTTTTTGGCGGACATTTTCTTTCAAGCGATCTATAATGCTTTAATAATATTCCTCATTTTCCGCTTGTCTTTTTGAAAAAGTTCAGAGTGCATCCCTAGTAGCAGTTGAGCTGGACATCACCACTGCACAGTATGTTTAGTGACACATAAGAGACATGCCACCTAATACCTTTATAAACAGCATTTTATGAGTTTTTAAAATGCATATTAAAATCAAGTTAATGTCTCTCTTTATCAAAGTTTTATATCTTGCTCTATCGAGATATTATAAAACCAAAGTTCGCTTCAAAGGCAAAGCATCTTTATAATCACGATACTAAGCTATTTTAAGGATATCACTGCTAATTTTCTTAATAACTTTTCCTTATGCTACTAAAGTATGGCTGGTACAGTTGTGAAACTTTATACGTGGATCTACATTCTTTGATCCAAAGTACTCACAGAATGTGAAAAGGATTGGACAATGGCTTGTGACTCCTTCCATTTAACAGAAATACTTAAGTTGCAATTTATGATAATTGTCTGCAGTAAGGTCTAGCTAGTAATAAATAAATTAATTTAAACGAGAATTACCGAGAAAACTCGGCGAGATCAGGACGACAATAACACAGTTCCAAATCTTTTTTTACGAGAACAAGTACGAGACGATAATACGTGCGTTGGCGCCACTAAGAGCACGATACGATAGTTATGGCATTATCGTATCAGTAACGCAGTAATGTCACTCACCACTGAAATAATTTCACCTGGGATAATTGACAAGTAACACAATTACCCAAATTTTTATTAACTATTTAAAATTTTTTATATTTGATTCCTTAAAGAAATTGTGTCCAAGTAAAAATTAAAACCAGATGTGGACACATGTGTGAAATTTTAGTGTCAGGAACATCCTCCATAGTTTGATATTTGTTATAGAAGTTTTTCGGCAATATTTATTTTGATAGAGCTAGCATTTTTTTTTTTTTTTTTTTGAAAAAACAACTAAAGAAAATGAAAAGTGAAATGCGGCACGAATTTCTTTTCAATTCTTAACAAAATTTTGGAGCTTTTTTTTGTCTACACGCTATTCGAAAGCCAGCTATAAAGAAACTTTAGCTTTATAAATAGTTTTGAACTCTTTTAGGCCTAAACTGAGGACATTTTCATTTCTTTTCTAATGTGCCATCCAAACTATTAACTACAAAAAAAAACGTTCTCAATTAAAAAATATATATATATATGTATATTGTATATCACTGGAAGTTATATGTTCAATAAATATTTACAATTTAAGTTCTAGCTAGAATTCGAATTTCATTATTCCTCTGCAATACACACAAAATACAGACATAGTAAAACCAAATGCAACCTTGATCGAAGGACAAAATTTCATTTGATTTTATTTTTTCTTTCATTTCCCCCACTTTTCTATTCACAGATGCTACACAGAACACGCATACCAAGGCATGAAACGGTAGAAAAAAAAACCATTTTATTATGTAAAGTTAGACTTTTTTTCGAAGGAACCACCTTCCCTTTTGATTATTTAGCTTTTACATTCACAAGTATTACGCGTTAGTTTAGCCAGACATTTTTGCTGGAATTTTATTTTATTTCCTATTTCCCTGTTTTTTTTTTTATTATTCTATTTTTCTACTTTTCTTGCTGCTCTGTTTTGCAAATCTATTTATTTTGTGTTTTTCAAGTCATCTATAATGGGAAAAAATGTCGACATTTCATCATATAATGCAAAAATCATGTTTTCATTTTTTTGGTAAATTTAACATCCCTAAGTTTTTTTCCCACAACCCCACACTATCACACATAACTACTACCGTCAGAGCATACGACTGTCTGTCTCTACGGCTGCCTGTCTGTCTGATAAGTTTCTGTCGTCTCATAATAAATGTGTATGTTTAACTGATATATGTTGGGCTGTCTGTCTGTATATGTGTTTCTGTTGGTTTTTTCTATTTCTATAGGGAAGTTGAGGGTATACGTACTGTCATGTGGTACTAGTGTCATGCAAGATAAGCTCTTACCATCCCCTAAACGTAGTTAGTGCTTTACCTCCTACCACCTGCTGACTGCTATTTGCTTTATAATTTTAATAGAGGATTGCATAAAAATTTCGTGTTTTTTTATTTTTTGCTCTTATATTGTTATCAAATTTAAATGTCATCGATATGTTTGCATAGTCCAATGTAAAAATTGCAATTGGAGAAAAAAAATGGAACTGCAAATCATGCAGTCATCTAAAAAATTGAGAAAAAAAAATTATTGTTAAATTTCATTGAGTTTGAATGAAATGCATGTAGTTCCATATGATATTATCTTTTGAGATTGCCATGTGGAATGACTTTTGTTGTCATATATTTATCTGTTATTTCATAGAAGTGAATTTTAAGTAATTAATCTACAGGAAATGTCCTTGCTAGATAACATTGGTCAATTTCCAAAAATAAAATTTAATTTTTATTCAGATTTGGCAGCTGTGAATTGATGTTCTGCTTAGTTGTAGCACAATCTGTAACTTTCGGAAGCTCGCATTTCCAGGATATTCTGCAGATCATCAACGTCTATCTCCTACCTTAAGTGTTGAAACTGACAAAAATTTAGATAGCCATCAGTTCGTTTGAGCATAACAAGTCCGCATGGAATAGCACTATCACTTCTGCAATGATATTAACAGCACCCGACATTTAATTTGATTCCAATGATCACTCTATTAACGCTTTTTTTTGATAATTTTCTATCCTACATTGACTTTTAAGAAAAGTGGATTTGTTGGACAAAAAAGAAGGATAAGTGTAGACACGTAAATATTTCTTCTAAGTCTACGAATAGCACAGCGATCGGAAGAAAACCATCGCCAGGGAGATTGTTTCACAACTTTATAGTGCATCCAATGCATTAAATATAAAGAGCAGTACATTAATTACAAGAGGTGTTTTTTTGAAAATTCAGACCCCTCCCCCCTCTCCCCTTTGTGAGATTTGGTGAGATTTTGCCGGACCCCTTCCCTCTAAATTTTACTCACATAATTAATGGACAGCCCCTAATAACAGTGCGATGCTTTATTGAATACGCAAAAGGGATTAGCCTGATACCCGGCATATATTTTGAGGCAGCACTTCCAGTAAGATTAAATCCGTTTTTTTTTTTTTTGAAAACATTAACATGCTTTATAAAAAAAATTTTATTTATTTCTGCGATTTTAAACAATTATGTCACATATAACTTTTGTCTCATGTATTTTTAACTGCCGAAGATTTATCTTTCTTATTTTATGTAAACTTTCCGTGATAAATTTATAATATGCGATTTTTTCCATACATATTTTGTGAACAACTTTTTTCCAAACTGTACAAATAATTGATGTAAGTAATTTGCAAGAAACGAAATAATTTTTGTCTCAAAAAGAGTTTGACTCATGTTTCAAATGAGATAATTCAAATATTTATATCGCGTGATTGATATCTCATATGATTTTTAACATAAAACTTCCATGTGATATTTCTATTAAGTGATTTTTAGCGTCAACTGTCATGTTTTTTTTTTAATATTAAACTCACATGAGACTTTATTTTTAAGTGATATTTTAATTTTAAGTAATTAATATACAGGAAATTGAACATTATTTTAACTGCACCATACCATTGACAAATCGTAAAATTTTTAGCAATCATAAAGCCATTTATAATCGATTTGGCATCGATTTTTCTGCTTAGTTGTAACTAAAAATATAGTTTCAGCTGAAGCTGTTATTAAGTCGATATCAAAAAGTCAAAAAAGTAATAAGAAAATATGGAGCGATTTTGATATATTTGAAGGTTTTGAGATTTTGGACGATATTATGCTAACGAGGATGACTAAAACTTACAAAGAACGCATTGACCTATTTCGAACGAACGATGACGATTTCTACGCTCGATACAGGTATGATAAGGACACAGCAAGATTCATAATTGAAATCACAGATATAAATGATGCAAAATATAATAAGGGAATGCCTTCTTCTTAAGATTTGCAAGTGCTATGCACTTTAAGTTTTTTGAGGCGTAATGTCAACCAACGCGATATGCGGAAGTACAAATATTATATATTGTATCTTTGTCATAAAAACTTTACTAATCTTCATGGATTGCCCCAGCCAATTGTTAGTAGAGTTTTCAAAAATGTTACCAGAGAAATAGCTTTGAAGATGCCAAGCTTTATGAAGTTTCCTAGTGAAGCGGACGATATTAACGCCGTTAAATGCAATTTTTTTAATATATTGTGCTTTCCAAGTGTTTAAGGCGCTATTGACTGCTCACACATTCGCATTAAATGTCCAGCCGAGAATGTAGAATAAGTAAAGGCGAGTCACTTTTGAAACAGGCAGTGATATTATTTTTTAAATTTACGAAAATTTTAATCAATACATGCTTGAATGTGGTGTGCACTATATTGTTTGGGATGCAGATTGCAAGATTTTAGATATTTTTGCAAGAAGTCGTGGTTCGATATATCGCCAGACGATCACGTGTTCTCTCTTTATATTTTTATTTTAGAAAATTATCGAATAATTGTTAATATTTCACTAAACTTAAAGAATTATTGAGACCTTACACTAAAACATATACATAAATAAATATAATAATATTAAATCTAATAAGGCTCTAGAGAGTTTGCTATCAGCTTAAATATCACAACAACCTACCCCATAAAAGCCAAGTTTCTGATATCAAGTGCACTTTACATCAAATTTTATTACCACAAAAATGAAATTTTTGCATTAACTTTTAGTAAAATTTGTACTTTAAATCAATTAAAATTAACGCACATACCAACCCCCAAAAAAGTGCACCCATTCTAAGCAAACACAAATACACTCCCTATGGAAAACAACGCTGACTCAAGCACAAATAGCACTATGTAGATACTGCTGTAGCTATAAAGTTTTTGGATACCATGGCGCACATAAAAAGTTTTATGCGCTACTTTAATGTTTTTTTTTGTCTTTTGGAGGTCGTTCGGTCGGTGGGTCGTATTAAAGTGAAAAACCTATAAAACCATATAATTTTAATATTTCAGCAACTCCCCGCTGCTGCTGCTGCTCCTTTTGCCTTTTTTCATTTTTGTTTGTTGTTGTCTCCTGTTACCTGTGAAAAATCTTTTTATTACGCTAACTGAGCGAGCAGCGTTTTATGAACCGTCCCGTCTCTGTAACGTTCGTCGTTTGCCTGGCTGACTGCCTGCTGGTGCTTGAAACGTGAATTACGTGATTTTTCCCTGAGGTTATGTTTGATCTGTAAACACTTGACTAAACATTTATTTGTGTGTCGTCGTCTCTCAGTCGTCGACTACATCAAGTCTTTCGGTGTCTGCCATAAAACGTGTTAATAAAATTGCACGAGTGAGCTACAAACGCAAGGGAAAGGAGCTGTTTTATTCGAGCACAACCCTTTTTTTTCTTCCTTGGCATGCCAAAGTTTTGCTCAGCGTAACATTTTATTTTGGCTGCGGGCACTTTATGCAGCACAAACCCTTTTTCACTCTTGGTACCATCACTGGCTGCTTGCTTGCACTTAATTTATTTATTTTTATGTGTGAGATTTAAGGGAAAATATTTTTATGCTTAAAAAAAGGAAACGTTTTCGTCTTATGGCATCTCCATTTTCTTTTTGCTTTTCCGTGCTTAACGCTGCCTGCCTAGCTGTATGTGCGTTGTATTGCGTACGAAAAGCTGTTGAAAATCGCATAAAAGTGATTTTATTTGATTAAGAATTTTTCCTCATAATATCTCAAGTTTTTAAGCGTTTTCTTTATTTTCTCAAAGTAACTGCATAGAATTTTTTGCAGAAACTGAAATAAAAGGGGTTTTTTCTAAAGAAAAATTTTAGAAAAGTTTTATTATCTGCCGCGTTTATAATGAAGAAATGAAAAATACTCTTAAGCTGTGTTGGACTTTTCGTTATGTTTTATTCTTGAAACAATTTGCAAGAAAGACTTTAAATATCTGGCTATACGCACACTACGCTCCGTTATCTCTCTATCTTGTGCTCTTGCTGTTAATAAATTTTATTAACAACAAAAACTTAAAGAAATAAAAATGTCAAACTTTCTCAATAATTTTGCAAATACGCAATATAATTGCAAAATGTTTTTTTTTTTTCACATAGAACTAACGCTAAAACTTTACTGCTTACGCTAACACCAATTTGATGCTACTAACTTTGACAGCTGTCATAATTATAAGCAGCCAGCCAGCCAGCCAGCCGGCCAACCCACTAAGTATTTGTAGACTCCTTAAGCGTCAACTTTTACTTGCTCATTGCGTTAACTTTTTGAAATTTCTAGTTTTCACTAAAATAAAAATTAGCAAAATTTTATAAAATTCCCGAATTTGATTTACTTCCAAGCAGACAAAGTTTGCGCTTTCCATTTAATTTCTTTCAATTTTATTGCTACTCATTTTCGTGCTTCTTCGCAATTATTCGCAATGCATTGAACGCATTGGTCTTGTATCACTGAACACACCCACCAATCCATTCAGCGGCAAATAAGCGCACAAACTTCTTCGATGGCCTTGCTACGGCACAAAGCGCTCACACACACCACCCACTAGGAAAAGTTCATTGATATGTTATTTAATTGCAATTAAGCGCATTTATCAAACTCAATTGAACATTGATACCGCAGCGCTGAATGTGAATGCGAAGTATGTATTTGCTGATAAGTTTTTACCATGGAATAAGATTTTCCCCTAGCAATTCAAGTGTACGTATCATATTTGTAGCATTATAAAGGGTGCCATATTTGTGCTTGATGTTTTTACTTTTATATATATTTATGAGAAGGAAAAAATTGTCAGCATTGCCAATGTTTTCATTATTGTCAGCGTTGATATCATGATAATTGTTTTCAGTTTATTAAGGGTTGCCACTATTGTAGATATTGTTGGCATTGTCATTGTTGTCAGTGTTAATACCATTGTCACGCTTTGTTGTCAGTATTGTTTGAATCTTTGGTACTGTCATTGATATCAGTATTAGTAGCATTAGTATTATTATCAGTTTTGCCAGCAATTTAAAGAACTTATGTTACAATATGTGAGATATACATTCATTTATGGGGTAAATAGTTTCATAAATCGTCCGAAGTTTGGAAAGGTTGTTTGTTGAAAATCTTAAGGAATAAAGGATTTTGAAACTTAAATAAAGTTTTCAAGACATTTAAATCGCATAGGCTACAAATATTATGATTCACTAAATAAATCGCATGAGATAATAAAAGTCAAATGAAAAGCCTAACAAAAATAAAAATGTTACAAGGCAAAAATTTTAAATCAAATTTTAAGTTCAAAGTGCATTGAGATAAAGTCTCATGTTATAAAAATCTCATGTTATAAACTTGTTTAGGATTTTAGGAAAAACGGTCTATAAGGAAGCAAGAAGCGTTTATATGAGCTTAATCACATATTAAAGATCCCATCACTTCTCGCGGCATCAAATGGAAGCGAGTGAATATTGTGGAATATTACGATTACCAACATTGCCAGTCTGCAGTGTTATATATGTTCAAAGTGTTAGCATTTCAAAAAAAATCCTAACAATCGTTGGTAGTCTTCCTGCACCTAGCTTAAACTTTTTTCAATTAAAACACCCTGTATAGCTTACATTTGTACATCGAACCCAAAAAATTACTGCCATTTGTGGTTGAGTTTTACTGCAACTACTAAATACGGATTTTTTATCTTATTCTTTTGCTGCTTATTCACGTGCTGCAAACAAAAATGCTCCTTTAGTAAGTTTTTTATTGAACTATCAATTTTGTTCGTTTTTCTGTTGCCCTCTATTTTCCCCTTCAAGGGCAGTCAGTTGGAAGAAAAACTTTTACATTTGCTACAATTCACAGTACACTCGTATTGATAGCGCACAAAATGCTGCCAATATCAAGAGTACTTAATTTCATTTTCGTTTATTCAAGTTGAATTTAAGTTTTATTTTATTTTAGATCTATAGAGAGAGAGATAGAGAGAGTGCTGCATTCGGGGGATTTCCCTTTTACTATTTTACGTATGTAGTTGGCAACATTTTATATGCTTATCCAATCAATTAACTTTTTCGTTTAGTTTAAATGAATCTTCACTTGTAAAGACGTTGCTTTTCGTTAGTTCATCTATTATTCACTTAGTTGTTATAAACGTTTTTCCGTTTTCCTCCAGCACCGCCTGCCCCCACAATTTATTTGCACAATTTTTTCGCTATGTTGCGCAGTTTGCTTTTGCACATCCCTATAATTATGCTACAATTTGTTACTAATTGTGTGGCGCGCACATGTGGTTGACTGAGTGTATTTGTATGCATGTGTGTTTGCGCTTGTGCGAACATGTGTGCACTTTTGTCGTTATATTTTTTTTTATCTCTATGTACATATTTAGAAGCAACTGTAAACTTGTAATAGTAAAGCGAATAAATAAAGAAAAAACTAACTAACAAATGACATAAAAGAAAATCGAATTTTTGCTCTTTTTCTTTCTTTATTGCTTTGATAAAAGTAAGAAATAAAAAGAAAAAAATTTGCACAAAGAAATAATTGAAATTGAAATTAATTAGTCGTCGATTTTTTCTGTCGATTTTCTACATTTTCTTTTAGATGTTTTTTTAATGAAAGTGATGTAATGTAATTAACGCTTTAATAAGATTTTTTTATCTGAAATAGTAATTTATTTTTTATTATGAGAAAATAAGAGAAAAAAATTTATGTTATCATTATGAGTTCGTAGTCAGAACAAAAAAAAACTATCCTTGAAATTATTATCTTACAGAAGTTATTTGTTGATTGTGGAAAATACATTTATTATAGTGATGGAAGGTATTCAGCTATATGTTGGAAGGTGTATTTGACTCTAGTCATTCTTTAATACTTAACCATTTAATGGTTTCTAAAAATCTGTTGCATTTTAATGCTGTTGTCATGGCATTTATTTTTTTTTTTTTTTTTTTTTGAGTTTCTATCTGTCTGTCCATGGCTACAACATGTTTATAATGATGAAGCATAGAATTCGTTAAAATGTTTCACAGATTTCACATAATTAGCTTTTGGTGGATTCGTTGAAAATTTCATATTTTTCGACAATTTTCTTGCATATATCTTGATATACACCAAAGCCTCGATTTGCGTCGTTAATTGGAA
Source organism: Meiosimyza decipiens (assembly GCA_963680825.1). Lineage (NCBI taxonomy): Eukaryota > Metazoa > Arthropoda > Insecta > Diptera > Lauxaniidae > Meiosimyza > Meiosimyza decipiens. Next base: position 52,184,684 of record OY804258.1, read on the forward strand.
CCGCAAAAAGACGACGCAAGTCGAAGCGACGCAAATCGAAATCATTTTTGCATGTATTTATTTGTACTAGTTTTTTGTTAATTGGTTCCTGGTTGTAAGTTTTATGAAAAAAATAGTTGTTTTTTAATAACAACACCTTTTTAAGTCTTATGTTAATATTTTTTTTTGTATTCATTTTTAATTAAAAACATAAAATTCATAAAATATAAATTAAAAATGGTTTAAATTAAAAAGTTCAAATTGTTCTCACAGTTGTAGGAGCCAAATCAAATTTTTTTGCAATTTCAATCGCCTTATTGCTTTCGTTTATTATTCATTGCGGATAAGTTATTAAAATTTTTTTTAAACTAAATTTAATATAAATTCATATGTTCTGTATCAAATATCTATTAAAACTAATTTTCAATCGAAAAACATATGATTTACTTATACAAAATGAGGTTCCCTATTGAATAATTAGAATTTGAAGCAATTTGAATTTGAAGCCTTGATAATTGCACTGAGAAAAATATTTTAAAATTATTCAAAGAAAATTTAAATTTTAATGACGCAACTCTGAAAATCCGAAAATTTATAGACGACGCAATGTTGAAATGTTAACCTTTTTTCCATATTTACTTCCACTCAGGTTGAACGGTTTAAATATGTAATTAATAAATTAAGTATGACCTAGAAATAAGATTCCAGCGTTTTTTTTTCATAATTTCAGGTCATATTGTGAAAAAATGTTTCCGAATTTTTTATTGAAAGTATTGTCCATCGGTAGCTACAACTGTTTTCCATCTTTCTGAAAATTTATGAATTCCGGACCAAAAAACGTTTTAGTCTTTTGAACCCAAGAACGAATCGAGCCAATTCTTGATTCTCTCGAATGAAGTGAAGCGTATTCCGGTTAGAACGTTCTGCATCGATTCAAGCCAATGGTAGTCGGATGGTGCCAAGTCTAGACTATAAGGCGGGTGAGGTCGAATGTCCCATCCACTACTATCCAAATATTTTTTGATCCCGCTTTAGCAACATTTCGGACTTTCAACTCACACGGCACACGATTTCCAACCTTTTGGATAAATTCCAATGCTTGCAGGCGCAGGGAAATACCTTTTTGTGTCACGCTCAATGATGCAGCAAGCTCTTCTTGCGTCTGGCACGGATCCTCAGCCAGCGAAGCCTGCGATTCCTTGTCTTCAAAAATGTTCGGCCTTCCGGAGCGCACCTTGTCTTTAACGTCAAAATCACCACTTTTCAGCAGACTCAGCAGCACTTTCTTCATATTAAAGAATAGAAGCAGCGCTTCCCGCAAATTACGTTTATTTGGCTCTAAGCTTGCCATGATATCGCTCGAAAAAATATGCGACGCAGATAGAAATGCACAAATATAATGACGCAATCTTGTTGACAAACGCCCAAGCTTTCAATATTATAAATGAGATTTAATATTTCTGCCCGAAATCTAATGTATCAATCATACATTAGGTTATAATTACCAAATCAAATTTCGATTGAACCAAATATTCAATTGTTGCAAACATTGACTTGTTAGTAATTACCAATTCATGTATTTGACGGAAGGAATATTGTTTTTGCGCAATATATTTGTTAGTATCGGCTAGTGTTAAAATTCTATGACCAAAATATAGATATTTTTAAATATAAATTCACAAATAAATCTATATTTTCAATATTGTAACATCCTTACATTGGATTTCGTTGGTGTTTACATTATCATAAATACCTAAGTTGCGTTCCAAGCAGAAGGTACTTAAGTAGTGTTTTATTAAATTAGGTGAGAATTGCATAGTTTTCATATTAACGAGAAGTTAAATCAAATAAAAATAGGATTATCAAATATATATTCGCCACAACCAATTCACTTCAATGGACTCAAACAAATATAATGTCATCTAATTAAATATAAACAACTGTGTGCGTAATATTGATCCCTCGAGTATATTTATTCCTACTTTTATGGCTTTGGCTGCATTGTTGTTGACTTGCACTTGCACTTTTTTCTCTATTTTTCAAAAATATTTGAAACTACCCACAATTTTCTTTTTTTTTTTTTTTGAGAAAAATTTTCTGATCGATCAACTCAAATGTCCTTTTAAAGTTTAAAAAAGAGCATTGAATTTTATCTGACGTTAGCCATCTTTCTTTTCAGGAATTATGCAATTTTCGGTAATGCTCCACCACTTCAAACAGAGCTTCTGCCTTATGATTTATTATAATTATCAGACTGATTATTTCGAATTCAGCATAGTTTTTCAACGAATTCACGAAACTAAAATTCATTTACGTTATGGCTGATATACTTTTTGTACGTAATTTCGTCCATTGTTTGCTTTATTTCCATTTTTTTAATTCCACTTCGATTATGTTTTCATCCTTTCACTGTTTGTTTTTGAAAATAACAGTTTTAATGTTGTTTCAGAACCAATTTTTTTATTTCCTGCCACATTTGTGCCTGTTGCTTAGTCAGCATTGCCCCACGATGTGAAATATATCAAACTTATATTAAGTAGTTCCCAATTATTGAAGAAATAAAATTTCAATGCCTTTGAAATCCAGATTGAACCCATATAAATTAATCGTTTATAAATTTTTTCAACAGGATAATATAAGCTACACTATAAACGTTTCAGTCAATTTGACCAAGGACTATTTTTGACGAAAAAAGAAATCATGTTAATTTTTTTAGTATGATGCAAAAGTCTTTGTGGACATAAATTGGAGCTATGGAGGATAAAAAACTGATTATATTACTATTTTCTCTCCAATGTGGAGGTGTATAAGTTTTTTATTGCTTTAATTTTTAAATGATTTTTTATTTGTATTGTCTTTAATAAATCCCATTTTTTCTGCTACATCATATTACATTGTGTGTAATTTTGACCGCAAACTTTATGTGGCACATCCGTTTAAGTTTAAGAAATTCAAACCTCAGATCTTAGAGCACAAAATCTGCTGTATGCGCTCATTATACGAAATAGTTCCTACAAGTATAATGATAGCATTTGCTTGTTTTATTTTCTAAATCATTTAATGCTTGAAACGTAATTTATATAGAACACAAAAACAAAATGAATCTCCTTAAGTCCCATACCATTCACAATCACAATTCACATTTCACTAATTCCTTCTCTATCTTAATTGCAATTTTCTTTTGTACAGATATCAACAAAGGCTCACCCATCGATTATAAAAGCGGATCTGCCTGTTCCACACCCACAAAAGACACACTGAAAGGATACGAACGCAGTACGCAAGGCTGTATGGGTCCTGTGTTGCCACCGCGCAGTGTTGTTATGCCCGGCATACAATCGCATCACTATTCTGCACCGATGAACTTCCGCAAGGACTTAGCGGCGCGTTGTTCGGCCAAATGTGTGGCCATTGTATCGATATCGGTATTTGTGACGTTATGTGTGCTTTTAATATTTTTAACGGGTGAGTACAAAAAGACGTAGCATTAAAAAGAAATTTTATTTTATTTATGAACATTGAGAAAAAATGAAAAATTCTCCAAAGAAAATTATTAGCTTTTTCAACACTTTTTTGATATCGATTCTGAGCTTTTTTCATACATTTTTGAACCTTCGCACGTATTCAATTTTATATATGTACACAACAATTCTCTTTTACGTTGCAACTTCATTTCTTGTTGAAACATTATCTCATGTTTATATATGTTAACAGCAAAACTAGTATTCAGGATAAACTAGTTATTCCTAGGCCAAACTAGTTTATCTGGAGCGTATTAGGATGAACCAGTTCAGCCAAGGAAAATTTTAATCCAGCACGGGCTTCGGTGTAACACCAGCTTTGGTTATACTACATTGCACATATTGAACATAATAAAATTCCAAAAAAGTCGGGAGCTAGGCCGTTACAGTAATTTATGCTCTTGTTCATTCTATGCTAAACTGGTTCATCCTAACACGCTACGGATGAACTAGTTTGGCCTAGGAAAAACTAGTCTATCATAAGTACTAGCTTAGCCAGTAAAATATATGAATCTAATTTAATATTGAGGTTTCATACGAGAAATGTTCAATAGAAACAGAGCTTCTATTTGCGTGTACCAATATTAACCGTGAGCTGGATGTAGATAACGTGAGCATGTGTTTCGCGGAGCAAAAAACTCTTGTGACCTTTGGCCATGAATATCTTGGATTGGGACAGCTCTTCCAAGCTCAACGCTTGCTATATAAATTTGATGTATGTACATAGTACTATCTTTCCTGAGAACTTCGTCAATCAGCCTTAGACACGCCAATTTCTCACAACCACCTCTTGAACTATAGAACACTAATTAATTCAGTCTTTTGATGAACAAATTTCAATGTACAAATTACACACGACTATTCATATAAATTTATGTACCTAACCATATCCAATTTTACAGGATTTGGTGTGCTACACTGGTCTCCCTCCGCCCCCTGTACAGTTCTAGTCGGCAATGAAGCATCCGAGGTAACGGCGGCCAAGAGCACTAATACGGATTTATCGAAATTGCACAATTCATCGCTACGTTCAAAAACGGGACAAACGATAACGGTTACCGCCGCATCAGCGGCATCATCAGATCAAGTCTATTCCGCCTCACAGCCGCAATCATCGGCGACCTCATCATCGTCGTCATCTGCGTCGGCAACGTCACAATTGTCAGCGGCTGCATCGCCATCGTCTGCCTTCCAATCGACTTCGGCGTCATCTATCGCATCGGTAGCCTCAGCGTCAGCGCCATCATCTCCACAGTCTGACTCTTCGTTCCTGACAAAATATGGAGTTAAAACATCAGCCGGAGGAGGTAATTATAGTCAATTTTTAATTATTTTTAAATGAGTTTTTCGAACTCAAATAAATTCGAGTCGTGGGCCATTGTCGCCGTTAGTAAAAAATCAAAAAAGGAAAAAAGTAATGCCAGCAAAAATTTAGTGCCGGGCGAGAGAGCAAAAAATTATTTCAAAATAAATAAATTAAAGATAAAAAAGTATTTTCTTTATACCAACTACTTATTATATGAGAGAGACAGTAATGATTAGTAAAACTTAAAGAGAGAAAGAGAAAGACAATTACGAGTATAAATGAGATAGAAAGCACATACAAACTTGCATTCAAAAAGGATTCCAAGAATGCAAAAAACATTAAATGACAGGAAGCAAGGACTCGCCGTGGGTGCCTTTTTGTTGCTTTTCTTGTTATTGTCATTTGGTCTGTCGTTCGTTAATGACAACAGCAAAAGTTCAATTAAAGGTCAAGTGTTTTTTTTCAGAGTTTTCAATTTAAATTCTTAAAGTCGTTTTTGTGTGAGAGCTTAACGCTGTTTATATTTCACTGTAATTGTGTAGCGAAATTTCGAATTTTGTGTGTCAATTTAAGAAGTCTTAATTTATTTGACATCAAAATGTTCCCGCTACGGTTTAGTTTTTGAGATATATAGTATTAGTTCATATATTTTTAAATTTCCTCAAGCTTTAAAATTCTCCTATAAAATCGTTTAATACGAAGCTCAACAAAAAATACACTGAATCCAAAATTGTATACCAATTCTTTAGGCAGATTCTGCTTTTAAGAAATATATATCCTCTTAATGTCGCTAATGCCATTTTTGCCATGATCAGAAAACATTGCATATCTATTCTACATTTTAAATGAAATTTATCATTTCTTATAGATTTTTTAATGCTGAATCTAAATGTATTCTCCAATTTTCTCTATCATGTCATAGTTTTGAGAAACTGAGTGCTGATAGTAGAAAAAAATATATTATAGTTTTTCTGACCCACGTGCCTGTAATAAATCTAGCACCGATATCTATCTGTAGTAGAAAATTCAGTTTGATTGACGGTGAGAACGTTTCTGTTTGGAACTGAAGTACATATGAATATATGGATACAACGTTATCGGCGCTAACAACGCAGTTCAACTTAGAGCCTTTAATCAGAACACCAGCTTTTGGTATTAAGCTCTGTTGCTACCATCGCAACAAAGTTCAGCTTTGACCTAGAATATTTTGAGTCCATAGTCAGAGTTTTGAGTTATAAGCTCTCAATCAAAAAGCTCCCAGGTCTGAATGCATGCGACAGTTGCTCTGAAATAGAGAGATCTCTACTTATGTTTCAAAGGTTTTTTTATGACAATTAGGCACTACCTCTGTTATATATAGCCACGCTACTCTTTAAAATTTGCTCAGTTTCATTTACTTAAGCAGATTTATGATAAATCTTAGGCCGCCAAACATGAGGGGTTCGATTATCACCTTATACATTCAGAAAATCATTTCCAGATTTTGAACTCAAATCTCCTCAAATAGATGGCCACAATAAGCTCTTATAGTCTATATGATCTATAAATATATGCAAAAATAAATTAAATTAAATCAATATCAGCCACTATCTCAAATGCTTCATTCATAAAACTTGGCTGTCTGTCACGAAATTAGAATATAAAACTTTAAAAAAGTCACTGTTTCCTGCTTCTCGACCGATCTATTATCACATACTATATTACACGCAGTGATAGCACGTGTCGGAGGTTACAACTTCTCCTTACAGCTGTCTTTCAAATGTCAAATTAAACAAAGCAATCAAATAACTTTAAGATTTTTTAAAATGAAGACGCGACTAAACTTTCTCTCTTTCTCTTAGTCTCCTTTGGTATAGTATGAGTATTTTTTTAGCTATTCGACTGTCTTTCTAATATCAACGCTCCTTGCAGCACATATCTACATTTGGCATGTGTCTTTTTTTTTTATTTTTTATTTATAAAATTAAAAACTTATTTAATACTTGATACAGTAATTTTTTTCCATTTTCTTATTTACCTGGTACAATTATAACGATATCTCTCCCAAGCGTACAAATATATGACATATGGAGAATTTAGAAGTATTACTTTAAACTAAATATCGTTGTATGTGGTGCTCCGTTTTAGGATATACATACAGAAGTATTTGATTTTCTGGCTCCTTTTTAGTGAACAATTATATGGGAGGGTGGCCAAACTTAAATATTTTTTAAGTGTTTAAATAAATACATTGGAAGAAGTAATCCAAAGCAAAGTTTATCTTATAAATTTCAAAGTAGCAAGTGAACACTTTTCATTAGCTAAATGACTAACGCATTTTTCAGTACTACCGGTATTGGTAGCTCAATATTATTGCTCAACAAATTAAAAAAAAAAATGTTTGAAAATTTCTAATGAATTCACAAGGTTATGTATGAGTCATAAATTTAAAAAAAAAATTAAATAATGTGTGAACACCACTAATATGATCATCCTATTGCTACGTCTCTCTCGGCAATTTTTTGTTGTCTTAACAACTTTTTATTCACTCTCTTTTCCTATACAGTTCTCTCAGCAAAAAAGAAAAATGAATAAAGCACATGGCAAAAGCCATTTAGTGTAATGTTGTATTGTCTTATTGTTTCTTCATTGTAAAATGTTATGACACATGACAAATACGACATATATACTACAGTATTATCACTTGTGAATCCCCTAAATATGTGGTTTTTTAATATTTTAATACTATAATGCTACCTAAAAATTCATAAATTTAACACATAATAATGGTTACACTGAAAAATATATTAACTAATGATCTGATTTTACTAATTCACTTTTTGCGGTAGTTCTCCAACTTTGAAAGTTAAAAGATAACCTTTGTTTGTAAATACTGATCATAAGGTGTTTTAGATTGACCTTGCTCATATAATTGCATGCTCCCAATCAGCAAAGGAGTCAGCTCTTAAAATAACTGCATTCTACATAGGGCCACCTTGCACACATTTCGTAATGAACACCGATATTGATTTTTTTTATTTTCTAATATCACTGACCTTTTGACCAATGACCAATTTTGAAAAACTTCAAAAGTAAAACGAGCGCTTGAACTCCGAAAAGTCCAATTCGACTCTAAATTTAGTACGTTCGCGAAAAGTCTAAGTGGCTTTTCTGGCTTACACAGTATCTAAGGCAGTGATGGCATTTTTGGTACATGTGTACTTTTTCCTGGTGAATAATCGTCGTCAGTACATTCGACAATTTCTTAGTACATTCCGTACATTTGGTGCATTTTTAGTAAATTTGACCCATTTTCAGTATGTTTTCGGTACACTTTCAGTAAATTTAGGATATATCTGAAAGCTATAATTTTTTTTTTGTTAATTTGTTTAAGAAAAACGCTAAAATTTTCTTTGAATTTTAGTAATTTTAAGTAACTTTTTGTTGTTCATGATGAAAAAGTACATTTTGCCATCTTGCCATCTAAAAAGTACATTTCAAGTCTCGATTAAGTGCATTTCCAAAAAACCCAAATGCCATCACTGATCTATGGTAAGTTAATTACAATTTGTAAGAAGAAAACTATCGGTGTTCACTACGCAAAGAACGTTTCATATATGGGATAAAACCCATTAAGCGGATCAGTGCTAAGTCTAAAATTGGATGCACTTTAAAAAATGTATTTTTTGTTTAAATGGGAGTTTGAGACCACAGCATATTAAGAAAGTTTGTCCAGAAGATGAGAAAATCGTTATAGGTTTTGAAAAATCCTATTTGAGTAAGTCCGCTTGACGCGTCTTGTCCCATATATGTATATAAATGTGTTATATATAGCACAATGCATATGAAAATATATGAATCTACCGCTCGTTGTTAACGTTACAAATTTTACGAAGCAAACGAAATTACGCAACAACTACTGGCAAAACAAATGTCAAAGCATAAAGGACGCGCTGCAGTAGCACACCAAGTCTGGTGGGGTGCTTTCAAAGCAGGAGTACAGGAACGCATAGCAATGACACACCTGAAAACCAGACGACGACAACGACGCTATCGTCGAAGTTTATCATCAACAACAAGAACAGCAAGAGCTAAAAGTTTCATCGACTTAATTACGAAAATAGAGACAACAACGAAAAAAAATGACGAAGAAGACGAAGAAGAAACGACAGCAGCAGGAGTAGTAGCAGTAAAAAAACCGCGCAGTGTTGAAGATAAAGTTGAAGTAGTAGAAAATTTTAAATTTATCACAACTACAACGATGACACAACGTCAAACTGACAGTATTGAAGATGATGATGATGATACCGACAAAAGTAATTATGAAAGTGTTGTTGGGGATGTTAACAACAACAATAACAACAGCAACAAAACTTTAAAAATCAATAACGTATTAAAGCTCAATCACAGCATCAACAGCAGTGATGACAAAGAGATATCAAAGCAAGCGTTTGTAATACTTACAAGTGATGAGTTGAAGACAACGCAATCAAAGCATCGCAAGCAGCCTGCCGAAGCACGGAAGTATGAAAATACGAAGCAACACCAACAACAGCAACAAAAAGTTTTATCAAAGGACTTTCAGCTTCATATTGATTATGAGACAAAAGATTATGAAGATTTAAAAGATTATGTGGATGAGAAGCATGAAGTTGCTACCGGTGTTGTTGCCGCCATTCCTGCTAACGATATTGTTGTTGCTGCTGCCAATGGAAATGACAATGCTTTTGCTGTAGCAAATTTAAATAATGTCGCGAAAAGCTTACCAAAAGAAACTATTCATGTTAATGGTGCGCGTGATAAGATTGCAACTAATAGTGATGATAATCATAAAGACGATGTTGATGATGATGTTAACAATGATGAAGTGGAAAGTTATACCTTTAGTAACATCAACAACAATAATTCTAAAGAAAACTTTTTAGCAAAAACTTTTACAAAAGCTGCAAATAACTATGATGAAGCAAAAGCAAATACCCTCACTGGTGATAATGTTGCAATGATGAAAAAGAAAAACTATCCGAAAATTGCAAAAAGTTTTGTTGTTGTTTTTGACAAGCCATTAAACAGCAATCTGCTTAATAGGTATAGCAATAGCACAGAAAACTTTGATGCAGTTGATGATGTTACAGAGAAGTCAACCAAAAATGCAAATGACTTTGAACCGGAAGCAGTGATGGAAGTTATTTATTCTGATATTAATGAGAGTCTAGATGATTTTGAATATATTGCTAAAAATATAGCAAGTAATACCAACTTAGAAAGTCAAGCACCTGAAGTGCTCGCTAAGGTAGCAAGTTTCACACAAATCAATATCACTGATGATGAAATTCCACTTAAAAGTGATAATAATAATGAGCGCGATTTAGCTGACAACTATGATGACAGCAACACATCAAACATGACCCTAAGCATAAAAACAGATACTACGGACAGCATGCTGGAGTACAACAATAATAACAACAAGAGCATAACCATCATCAAAGACCAAAGAAAACTTGATGATAAATTCAAATTGAATGACCGTCATAAGCACGTATCATTGGACACAATGTTGACTGATAAAAATGTTGAGGAAATCCATACAAAAACAACAATGAAAGCTGCTCCTTCTGCTGAAGCAACTGGAACAAAAACTAACGCCACAAAACGACAAATGATTAAGATAAATGAGCCAGTGATAGAAATGCAAAAGCAGCAGGAGCAGAAAATACTAAATGTAGCACAAGTTGCTGATACAGAAAAAACCTCCACCACCACCACCACCAGCAGCAGCATAAACATCTTTGAAGCAAACCAAAGTGACAGTAAAAGCAACATAGATGAATTAATGTTGAATGACGGTTTAATACCATTAAACAGCGTCGATGGTTTTATAGCTAGCTCCGTCGCTGACGCAAATTTTGTAGCTGAAAACGCGCTTGTTGATGATGATGCTGGCACACTTGATGACATTGACATTGTTAAGTTGGAAGAGGTAGAAGAAGAAGCATCGCATTTTCCCAGCGCTGATGATGAGATCTATAAGACCATAGATAACAAGAGAAATGAGAACAATAAACTTTCTCCTACCACCGCTGCTCCTGTCTCCAACGCCGCCACATTGAAATCGAAAAATATCCCATTGAAATTTTTTAGCAAAGCAGAAAATGAAATCATCAAATCCGATAATGATTTGGCCACACCACAGAACTCAGAGTTTTTCCCCTTGAAACCCATTGTTAGTGAATCATATGATTCACCCAGTAAACGTATACTTGTTAATTTAACCATTGCCACCGATGATGGTAGTGGTTCAGTGTATACTTTACATGTTGCCGTGCCCATTGGTCAAGGTCATCCGAATGACACACAAAACGTCGAACAGGTGTTGACACATGAGCGACGAAAACATTACGATACTAAAATAACGACAGAATCGCCAACCATCATCGCTAATAATATTGAAACCGAAAATGACTCACAAGCAAGTCCATATTGTATACCAGAACCACCACCACCCATGCCAGCATGTCCATGCGAGTGTGTACATCCACCATCAGCATCAATTTATCAACTTTCTCCGCAAGTTGACGATGAAAATGAAAGTGTTAAAAGTTTGACGACAATGACTTTAGCGACCTCCATTCCCAACTTTGACATGCATGCTGACGACGACATCGCCACTTTTAGCTCTCATTTAAGCATCACCACTCCTGTTACTACTAATACTGATGATGTACTTCACACTGCAACTACTAATAATGCTGATGTTAACAATAATACTACCACTACTACTGGTGATATGTTTGCATGCCCTGATGTTATGCCTATTTTAATACTTGAAGGTGATTTTGGTGTCTTTTTTTTTGTTTACTTGCTACTAAAAATATTAACTCCAAAGAGTAGTAACATTTCTGCTACTAATGCATATTATGATCAATTAACAATTTTTAAGGGCTTTTTAACACTAACCGGCTTTTGGTAAATTAATTTAATATTAACGATGCGTTATAGCTTTTACTAAATATTTTGCTAATCTTTTTATATTAGGTAATAGGACATATATTTTCAACAATACTACTGATACCCTTATTCCATTCTTTGTTTGACTCAAAATATTTCCAAGTAGAGGTCAGAGGCTGAATCCATTGAACGGTTCAACAGTTGGTACATCCAATTTTTAATTTATATCATTTCACGGAAATTCTGTAGGCACATGTATTTATTGTCTACTATAAAAATTTTAGTTTTGTGCGAATTATTCAAAACGCATAGAAAACTTTTGTGGGAAGGGTTTAAAAAATCAATAGCGCAATTAAAACTGTATACGAAGCGTTTGAAAAGAAGGGGAGTAATGTACATAGGAAGTGTTTTGAGCGTCGGAAGTGCTCAGACACGTTGTACGATTTGAAAACGAATAGTAACTTACAATGTTCATGTGATTCCTATATTTGATATCAAAGTGTTTTGTTTTATTTTGTTACTAGAACTTTTCACTGGCAGAAACATTCCTAGTAAATTTTAAAACTGTAAGCGATATTGCTCCGTTCGTAATTTCTTCTATACATCGAGCACTTTAAATCTTAACGATTGACTTTTCAAGAAAGCCGAAGCGACTGTTGCTAGCGGGTAGTAGCAAATCTATCAAAATCGTTTTTCAAACTCAGTTTTATCATACGGGTACTTCTTGGTTCGCCTGTAACTTGACAGTTAAAAACAAATAGGAAGTGTTTAAAAACGTAGAAGCATGGGAAGTGCTCAAAAAGTGGAAACTATTCAGTAACGTTGTAGCACAACAGTGAATTCATTGGGAGTGCTTGAAAAGTGGGACACATTTCAAAACGTTGCTACTTTACTTGATTTGAAGTGTAAATCTTATATTATCACATCGGTATTATTTTATTGTACTCGCAGCATGTCATTAGCGTAAAAGTGCATTTTAATAACTCCAAGAACATAACTTATATTATTAAAACTTAAAACATTTTTTAGGAAACTTTATTTTAAGGCAGTGTCAGTCATTCTGCAGCCCGCGGGCAACTGCGACAGAACGCAAGCAGCCTCTGCGTATATGTATACTCGTCGGAGACTCGATTGCGTTCTCCTGTTATTTTATGTATTACATTATGTATTTCGCACACATTGATATTTTTTTGTTAACATGCATCTGTGTAGGTTGCCTGACACTGTTTTAAACTAACAAACGTTCATTATAAACTCATTCGCTTAACAGCTAGTCAGTCACCTCATAGCATTACTTACAATTGGCTATACATCAGGAAAAATGTAATTATCATCGGCAAAATTTTCTAAGCCACGTAATAAAAACCAAATTTTTTGACAAAAAGAAAATCACGCAGCATACGAAACATAATTTCACTAATCGCTTATCAATTTAAAAACTTCCTATAAATTGGATTAATAACTATTTTTTAAACAAAAATTATAGTTAGGGCTTAGGTTAAGCTCTATGTACCGCCACCCAGATTTCTTCCAGAAATGATGAACAACATTACTTATCGCATCACATTAAATATATACTGAAATGGATAAGTGATAAGTTAATGTTTCGATAGAGCGCTATTAAGTACAAAAATGTAGCTGAGTATGTGTACAGTAAATCAAATCTTAATATATTTATTTGTATAACATAATAATAATGCAAATAATAATTATTAAGCATTACAAATATGCAAATATGTAATTACTCCACTATATATATCATAACATAAAGTAATCGCTGCAATCGTTCTTTTGTCTATGTGCTTACTAACATTTGGCATATACTTTTTTCTCTTTTTCTTTTCCAACACTTATCCATCCAACTTTCGGTTCCCTTTCTTATCTATTACCGATAATCCAAACCATTACTTCCTTTGCTCCTGCTCCATTGCATAAACAAATAGGTGCACGAACATTCCCAGCACGCAGTTTTCCACCAGATGGCACTACCTTTGGGCAAATTACGTTGGGACAAAAACTCACCAAGGAAATCTATCCATACAGTTATTGGAATATGCAATTCTATCAGTCAGAACCGGCCTATGTGAAATTTGATTATTCAATACCGCGTGGTGCTTCCATTGGTGTCTATGGACGTCGTAATGCCTTACCAACGCATACGCAATATCATTTTAAAGAAGTTTTGAGTGGATTCAGCGCCAACAGTCGTACGGCACGTGCAACACATGTAAGTATGCGGAATGCAAAAAGTAAGAAATTATTGAAAGAGATTCTTATGCCAACTTGCTAAGCTTATAGCACCTAACGTGCTATAGGTTCTAAGTATTTTGTTCAAAAATTAACTAAATGTTTGTGTCTTGACTAACGCTTAAATGTTTTTTGTCTCTTTTTCTCATCCATTTTAATCCATCACAACTATCACCAACACACACTATCAATCCATCACATTTCATCATTTCATACTGTGCGACTGCTTTACCGACTACTTGCTTCGGACAGTTATCGATTACCCGCGAAGTAACACGTTACATGGAACCTGGTCATTGGTTTGTTTCACTCTACAATGATGATGGCGATGCACAGGAGGTCACCTTCTATGCTGCCATCGCCGAGGATATGACACAAAATTGTCCGAACGGCTGTTCCGGCAATGGTCAATGCCTGCTGGGTCATTGTCAGTGTAATCCCGGTTTTGGTGGCGATGACTGCAGCGATAGCGTTTGCCCCGTACTCTGTTCACAACATGGTGAATATATCAATGGTGAATGTATCTGCAATCCTGGCTGGAAAGGCAAAGAGTGTTCGCTGCGGCATGACGAATGCGAAGTGGCCGATTGTAGCGGTCATGGGCATTGCCTCAGTGGCAAATGTCAGTGTATGCGCGGCTATAAGGGAAAATTCTGTGAAGAAGGTAATGGCAATATGCAGCAAAAAGTAGGATGAAAAGATTTTATAGTGAAGATCACATTCCAACTGCGACTCGCACTACATTTGTATTATAAATGCACTTCTAACTTAGATTCCCTTTCATTTTTCTTTCCAGTTGATTGTCCACATCCCACCTGCTCTAGTCATGGCTTTTGCGCTGATGGTACTTGCATTTGTCGCAAAGGCTGGAAGGGTACGGATTGTGCGACTATGGATCAGGATGCGCTTCAATGTTTGCCCGATTGTTCTGGTCATGGCACTTTTGATTTGGATACACAAACCTGCAGTTGCGAATCAAAATGGAGCGGTGATGATTGCTCCAAGGAACTATGTGACTTAGACTGCGGCCGACATGGTCGTTGCGTAGGCGATGCGTGTGCCTGTGATACTGATTGGGGTGGTGATTTTTGCAATACGAAACTTTGTGATGCCCGCTGCAATGAACATGGTCAATGTAAAAATGGCACATGTCTTTGTGTCACCGGTTGGAATGGCAAACATTGTACGATCGAAGGTTGTCCTAGTGGTTGCTCTGCGCACGGTCAATGTCGTGTTAGCGGTGAAGGTCAATGGGAATGTCGCTGCTATGAAGGCTGGGATGGTTCAGATTGTGGTATTGCATTGGAACTTAACTGTGGCGATAGCAAGGACAATGATAAAGGTTAGTTTGACTAGGGACTTTAATCTTTTATTAATTATCGCTTTTTTGGCTTTAAATAAAAAGCCACAGAACCAATTTCCGATTTAGCTCTTAATATATGAATTCCTAGTGGAGGGATGTGTGATAAAATTGTTGAAAAGATAGTAACAATATCTTTTGACCAATACTATCTGAAGAAAGTTTCGCTTCAAATCTTTTATGCTAAAAAAGTTATGAAAGCACTGCAACTCTTGTGCATCAATATTTAAATAAGCAGTGAACAATCTAAAGTTTATAGGAATAAGAGAGGTTTTAAATATGCACAGATTAAATGATACCCTAAATATCCACTGCATAATCCCTCTTATGGACACTAAATTTATGTTCAAGTCATAAGCGTATTAATTTTGAAAAAAATTGTTCATATTTGTTTTCATTGAAAAATTAAATCCGCTAAGTCCACTAGTGGATGTTCGAGCTTGATTACCCTTCAAGAGACTAGAGCTTTCCAGATTTATAGACCTATCCAAAACTTAGAGAACACATATGAGTACTTGAAATCACAGAACACGGTGCCTCTCAGAAAACCAGGAACGTTGAAGCCTTAAGATGTTACCTTATTTTCATTAAATTTCAGAAATTTGAGAGCCATTCACAAACTTGAAGGTCATGAAGGCAATGATTTCTTATGGAACTTTGACACCTAAAATAAATTAAAGCATTTTGACCTTGTATGTATTTCTTTGAAGGAGGCGGACTTTTTTAGACTAATAATTACAGAGCACAGGTCTCTCAGGAACCTTTCAAACTTGAAGGCCATACAGTGATTTATAGGATATGGGAGCAATGGTTTGTGGTCCGTCCCTTAAGCGCCGTACTCTAAGATTACTAGATTATAGCTCTAAATTTCAGAACTCGTGACCCTTTTAGATATTGAAAGAACCGTTAAGGACTGGAAGATATTGAAGCTTAAATGAATTCGAAGTGCTTTCACACACCACGGAGCTCTATAGGAACATACAATTTATTAACTTAATTTGAACTTTTTTTTGAGGATGATGAGCCTACAAAGATTCAGAGTAGATATTGATTTGAACGATAGGGTAGATATTAATCCTAACGGTGAAAGTTTTTAAATCGATAATTTCAGTACTGTACATAGTAAGTTTGTCTTCAAACCTTTCTCACAAAAAAGCTATAAATTCACTGTAAAATTCATGTACCCATGTCTTAAAAAGCTTGGTTAATAAATTGCAACACTATTTTTCAAACTGTTGAAGTACACAAACACTTAATTAATATTTTTCCTCTATAGATGGTCTTGTTGATTGTGAAGATCCCGAATGCTGTGCCAGCCATGTTTGTAAAACATCCCAACTTTGTGTTTCTGCACCCAAACCCATCGATGTATTGCTACGCAAACAACCACCGGCAATCACAGCCTCATTCTTTGAGCGCATGAAATTCCTTATCGACGAAAGTAGTTTGCAAAACTATGCCAAATTGGAAACATTCAATGAGAGGTATGTTCTTCCTGTGCTATTTAATCTTTTTGCCTTAGTTTTAATTTAATTTTTAGTTTTTAAATATGTAAAATTCTGAATTCATTAAAAACTATTGGGCTTTTATAAGTTAACAAAATTTTTTTTAAGACTTCAAAAATGAAAAAATTAAAGCAAATTGCTTTACATACTATAGTTTGCAAAATGTTATCTTAATTTTGAATAATTTTTTGATTTTCGTGCCCATGTCTTGAATTGTCCTTATCCTTTATGAAATTCTATCCTTTCCTCTGCCCAAACAATTTACGTTGTAAATATAAATATCCTATAAAAGTCCTTTGTTTGAATTTAACCTAACCCATAGTTCTAATATCCTTTTATATATAAAAGAAAGATATCTTATTCAATTAAAACGTTAGTCTAAGTTAAAACAAAAAGTTAAGGCTTAGCTATAGAAAATAAGTTAAGATTAAACTTCTCGAAAAAATAAATAGCCGAAATTAGTTTTTATAACGTGCTTAACCATATATACATAAGAAACTACCAGAATCAAGATAATCTCTTTAAATGTAACAATATAGCTCAGTGGTTCAGCTGGCTTTGCAAACAGTGTAATGCTTTTAAAACTTTCATAAAATTAAGATTAATTAAAGAGACGATCGTGCTTCTTAAAAATCGTACAAAGCAAAAACGCATTTCACGAAAGTAATATTATTTGGCATAGCATGAGGAAGGCTATGAAACCAAGAAGGCATACGAATATCAGAGCATCATAATTTCGTGAAATTGTATTGTACAAAGTTTTTTTACCAAAAGGCGATAATTTATAAATATTGTCAAAGATAACTCAATATGGCACCACTATTCTCTTATGCAATACCAAATATAGGATGTCAGAGGATTTCCACCCATAGATCTTTTTGCAACTCTGACAACACTAGTACATTATTACATTACAGCACAATATCCCGCGTAGCGTAGCGTATGCAGCTACCTACTTACATATGTTAAGTCGAGTCAGTTGACACAGTCTAAATCTTCTTATACATCAGGAAAGTATTTTTCTCATCCCATTTTAAAAAATTATCGCTTCTTGAGGCTCGTCTAATCTTAGTGCCAGGTCTTTCTCATTGGAAGATGGCATTTCTTGATGTTCCATCAGTCTGTTGCCGACTGAGCCACTATTTGAATTTTATGTCTCGAAATTTTGCGTACCGCATTTGTTGGTAGCTTTACATTTTTTGACTTTGGACTTTTCCTTAACCATTTGGTGATAAACAGATTGTCAGTTGAATGCTACCAGTGCTACCTTCAAACATGCTGCTTTGTAACGTCGCGTCGGCACATTTTACACTGAAGTTGTAAAATTTGGCTCTGATGTAAATTACAGCCGTTCAATTTATTGTCATAATTTTCACCTTCACCTTATAGTCCAAGAGCCCGCTGTAGAAAAGATGAGTTTACAAGATAACAGGATAAGATATACGGGAAAGATAGAAATGCATTTTACTAATTCGTACCAATCAGGGTTGCTTTACCACAGTCCGTCCCTATGCCCGAAAATAACCGAATTTTTCACAATATTGTTGTTTTAATAAAAACTGTATAATATTTCAGCTCGAAATGTATGCCAAATTTTAGAGCTGATGTATGCCAATAGAGCTTGAAGAACCCAAAAATAATATATAGAGTTACCTTGTTTGATTCTGTCTTAAACATGAGTTGCCACTTGTTTTTAGAGTATATTTTTTCTCAATTGAGTGGCAACACATGTTTGGGACAGGATTCAACAAGATATTCTATTTCGGCTCTCCGTGCTCCATCATTTGCATTTACATTTCAAGCTGTCATCTTTATTAATAAAAATTGACCCAAAAAAATGATGGAAACCCATGTTTGGAACAGGATTCAGCAATGCAACCCTATGTATTATGCTTAGGCTTCTTCGAGTTCAATCATTTGGCATACATTTTGAGGTGTAATATCACACAGTTTTGATTAAAATGAAAAAAAATGGCTAAAGTTAGGGCATTTTCGTGCATCCGGACAGGCTTTGGCAAGGCAACCTTTGGTTCAATATTCATTACTATCTTTCCCGTATATCTTATCTTGCAATCTTATACACTCGACTTTTCTACAGCGGGCTCTCCGCCTATTATATACCATAAAAATATCAGTAAATTTTTGCCAGCAGCAGTAAGTTCTTAGATTTTCAAAAACCCATTGCCAATATGAAGTAAAGAACACAACCTGATATTTTATACATTGATAGATTTGGGTCCGGTATACAGTGTTAATTCTGATGGGTTTCATTTTATATTTTTTTTTTTTCATTAGTTCTCATTATAAATACATTTCTTTAATCATAAAACATTTTATGACAAGAAAAATCGCTAATCGAAATATTTTTCTTTTATCTTTTTTCTCTTATACACGCGCGCTCCTCTACTACTAACCACAAAAAAAATGTGTATATACTTCTTTTACCACTAACACTTCTACTTCTGTTACTAATTCGTAATACTACTACTAAATTATAAAAATCATAAAAAAAACTAAACGATTATCGAAATTGGCGTTCGAAAACGCCTTTCACTTAACAAAAACTACTGCTTACTACTAACAGCGTTTTTTGGAATTATTTCAATGCAAGGTAAGCAAAAAAAAGCCAAAAAAAATAAAAAATTACAACTACTTCTACTACTAAATACTTATTGAACTTATACTATACACACACTTCTAAACTGACAACACGTAGAGTTAAGTAGAGCCTAAATGTATGCAATTCCTACTGTTGTTGCACATCAACTAATTAGATATGGGCAATTTTAGTTTTTGATTTGGCATAATCTTAGGCGCTACTTAAAACTCGTTTCGTGTTGCTAGCTTATGGGGTAAATTTATTATTGATTTGTTTTTTATTTTCTTTTTTTTTGTGCTAAAATATTTTTCCACTCTCTATAAATATTTTTTTATATGAAATTTTAACTCACTGTAATTGGTTCTAAATAAGTAGTTAGTTTTTTCAGTGTTTCTTGAACTGTAGTGTACTTTTTCTATTTTTTTTTTATTTTATTTTTTATTCAACACTAAACTATTCATTAAACTCCAAACGACATTTAATTCCATTATAATCAATTTATAAATGAAACATGCATAGTCTTAAATTCACTTAAAAATGTTTATGCTCAAACATAGGTTATTTAAAAAAAGCAGGTTCATGTTTTGAAAAAAAAACGACTGTATCACAATTTCTTTGTAATATAAAATAAAAAATAAACCTCATGTGTTGAAAAATCTTTTGTGTTTTGTGCGTGTAAAATTTTATTTAGTTTTTAATTATGTTTTCATTTAGTTTATTGAATCTTTAAGATTTGTTTTTCTGTATTAAGATATAAAATATTTAACTCAGATATTGTTGGTAAAATATTATATGAAATTTTGCTGCTCTGCCTCAAAATATGCAACATTGATCAATGTACCCAATAAAATGAACAAAGCGATGTGAGGACTATTTAATCTTAGCTGCCCAAAACTATGCAAAATTATTTTAAACGATACCGGAATTGATCAAGAAAGTATAAGTAGTCATAAATAATTAATTTTTGCTATGAATCGTAACACTGACATATAACTACCTGAAAATATGCAAGTTTTTTTTTCAAATTCTATCAAAACTTAATGTTATATGTACCGATCTCGATTTCAATGTCTAATTATTAAGACCAAAAGTATGGAAATTTTATTTGTTATTAGTCGACTGTTATTATAAATTAAAAAAGTATGGTAATATATTTTATGTGATTTTAATAACATAGAGTGAATCAGTTAGACTTTAAGATCATTATTTATTTTGAATTAAACAGTTTTTACCAATCTTTTTAACATTTGTCATGTTGTCTCTGACAATTTTAATCGTGAATAGTTATAAAGTCGAACAAGAAATAGAAACCATTGAAACACATTATAAAAATGACCAAACATAACAATGATATTATTAAATAAGTGTTCCTCGGACGCACAAGCCATGCGTCCAAGGAAAAGAAATCTACTATGCCATCAACAATTCCAGCACTAGAGAGCAGAAGCCATTGCGAAAATATAACTGCCACAATTTAAATAGATTTATCTGATATAATATTAAAAAAAAATTTTCACAAAAATAGTCCTTTATCTACATATTAAAGTATTATTTCTATATGGTAAACATAAAATCATATTTGCTAGCTTGAAAATTGGTAACAAACCGAGTGAGGCCTTTTTTGTATTACAACTCGTCCTATTTTTGAAACCTACAGATATTCTATTAAATTTCTTAAACTTGCAAATATATAATAAACTCAGGCTACACATTATTATTCAAAATAAATAAGCATATTTTTAGGCTTACAAGTGAGAGACAAAACGAGACGTATCAAAATAAGTCATCATTATCTTAACACATTTTAATTCGTCTCGTTTTTTTTTTTAATTTTCATGCGTAAAAATCAAAACAAAAAAGTTATCCCGAGCTTAATGTTTGCTTACATATGAAAGCATATTTTTAGGATTGACTATATGAAGCGAAGTGAATATTGAGATATAAAGTGTTAACTGATTCAAAACACTGAAGTGTACTATACTTTAAGCCATGCTAAAGTCATCTATTATTTCAAAAATTCCGGTTATAAGCTAGATTTGCCTAAAACTATCCTGTTTTTCTTCTCGAAAATGCTAAAATCTTGAAATATGTAGTTCTTGGACTCAATATCGTAACTAAAGTTTTGAGAAAAACTATATTTCTATGAATATATACTATGAAACTCGCGAAATAAACAGCGTGCGGGCAAAACGTGATAAGTGCCATATGTATCTAAAGAGATTTTTTTCATGTTTGAACCCTCTTTAAAAAAAAAACATTAAACATACATATAATTTGTTTAGAAAGCATTTGACCCAAATAGAAAGATACGCAAATACAAATATTACGCCCTCTTGTATGATATTGAAATTGATGCTCATCACATTCGCATACTTCGAATTTTTTAACAATATCTGAGTTATTTATAAGCACTTATATATATATACTAGTTCGTATGTTTATCGTTTAAATTTTATTGTGGCCAACTATCACTATGATTGTATTAATTTATTTTTTCTTTTTCCTTCCCATTTCTCATTCTTTTTCTCTGTCTTCTGCAACTCTAGTCGGTCTGCTGTCATACGTGGACGTGTAGTCACAAATCTCGGTATGGGTCTAGTTGGTGTGCGCGTCTCAACTACCACACTGCTCGAAGGATTCACTCTAACACGTGATGATGGCTGGTTTGATTTGATGGTCAATGGCGGTGGCGCTGTTACACTGCAATTCGGTCGCTCACCATTCCGTCCACAATCGCGTATTGTACAGGTACCCTGGAATGAGGTCGTCATCATTAAAGTTGTCACTATGTCAATGTCAGAAGAAAAAGCACTTGCGACTACAACCGCACATACATGCTTCTCGCACGATTATGATGTTATGAAACCAGTGGTATTAGCCTCTTGGAAACATGGCTTCCAGGGTGCTTGTCCAGATCGTAGCGCCATACTTGCTGAATCGCAAGTGATACAGGAATCACTGCAAATTCCTGGCACTGGTTTGAACCTACTTTATCATTCATCACGTGCTGCTGGTTATCTCTCGACAATCAAACTGCAGCTGACACCTGATGAGATACCCGAGTCATTACATCTTATACACCTGCGTATTACCATAGAAGGTATACTGTTTGAACGCGTCTTTGAGGCAGATCCTGGCATTAAGTTCACTTATGCCTGGAATCGTTTGAACATTTACAGGCAACGTGTTTATGGCGTTACGACCGCGGTGGTCAAGGTTGGCTATCAGTACAGCGATTGTAAAGATATCATTTGGGATATACAGACTACAAAGTTAAGTGGTCATGACATGTCCATCTCTGAAGTGGGTGGCTGGAATCTTGATATACATCATCGCTATAATTTCCATGAAGGTATACTACAGAAAGGGGATGGCTCCAATGTCTATTTGAGGCAGAAACCACGCGTGATACTCACCACAATGGGTGATGGTCATCAGCGTCCTTTGGACTGCACCGATTGTGAAGGACTGGCAATCAAACAACGTCTTTTGGCACCTGTCGCCTTGGCTGCTTCTCCTGATGGTAGTCTTTATGTTGGTGACTTCAACTACATACGCCGCATTATGACCGATGGCAGCATACGCACCGTAGTTAAATTGAATGCCACACGTGTCTCTTATCGCTACCATATGGCGCTTAGCCCATTGGATGGCGTGCTCTATATCTCTGACCCAGAATCACATCAAATTATACGTGTACGTGATACAAATGACTTTTCGCAACCGGAAAAGAATTGGGAACCAATCGTTGGCTCTGGTGAACGTTGCCTACCAGGTGATGAGGCACACTGTGGGGATGGCGCACTCGCTAAAGATGCTAAGCTTGCTTACCCTAAAGGCATTTCTATATCAAGTGATAACACGCTTTACTTTGCCGATGGCACCAATATACGCATGGTGGACCGAGATGGCATTGTAACAACATTGATCGGTAATCACATGCACAAATCACACTGGAAACCTATACCATGTGAAGGTACCTTGAAACTGGAAGAAATGCACCTGCGTTGGCCTACAGAGCTGTCCGTGAATCCATTGGACAACACGCTGCACATCATTGATGATCATATGATATTGCGCATGACACCAGATGGTCGCGTGCGGGTCATTTCCGGACGTCCGTTGCACTGTGCAACAGCATCTACTGCCTATGATACTGACTTGGCTACACATGCAACCCTTGTTATGCCGCAATCCATTGCTTTTGGTCCCATGGGCAATCTCTATGTCGCTGAAAGTGATTCACAGCGCATCAACCGCGTACGTATCATTGGCACTGATGGACGCATATCAGCCTTTGCTGGTGCCGAATCGAAATGCAACTGTTTGGAACGTGGCTGTGATTGCTTTGAGGCTGATCACTACCTGGCAACTAGCGCCAAGTTCAATACCATTGCTGCTTTGGCTGTCACTCCCGATGGTAACGTGCACATCGCCGATCAGGCAAATTATCGCATTCGTTCTGTTATGTCCAGTATACCTGAGGCGAGTCCGTCGCGTGAATATGAGATATATGCTCCTGACATGCAAGAGATTTACATCTTTAATCGCTTTGGCCAACATGTGTCGACCCGCAACATACTTACCGGTGAAACTACTTACGTTTTCACCTACAATGTCAACACATCAAATGGCAAACTCAGCACTGTTACTGATGCCGCCGGCAACAAAGTCTTTCTACTACGCGATTACACATCACAGGTTAACTCTATTGAGAATACGAAAGGACAAAAGTGTCGTGTGCGTATGACCCGTATGAAAATGCTGCACGAATTGAGCACACCTGACAACTACAATGTCACCTTTGAGTACCATGGTCCCACAGGTCTTTTAAAGACAAAACTTGATTCAACCGGACGTTCCTATGTTTACAACTATGATGAATTCGGTCGTTTGACCTCAGCTGTTACACCAACAGGACGTGTTATCGATCTGACCTTTGATCTAAGCGTTAAGGGAGCCCAAGTCAAGATATCTGAGAATGCACAAAAAGAAATTTCAATGCTTATACAAGGATCGTCAGTTATTGTGCGCAACGGTGAAGCAGAGTCACGTACCAAGGTTGAAATGGATGGTTCCACCACAAGTCTCACGCCATGGGGTCATACTCTGCAGATGGAAGTTGTACCATATGCAATACTTGCCGAAATCAATCCACTTATTGCGGAAAGCTATCCTGTACCGGCTAAGCAACGCACCGAAATCTCAGGCGATCTTGCGAACCGCTTCGAATGGCGTTACTTTGTGCGCCGCTTACAACAGGGTAAGCAGGGAAAGGGACAGCGGCCAGTGACACAAGTAGGTCGCAAATTACGCGTAAATGGTGATAATGTTTTAACTTTAGAATATGATCGCGACACACAATCTGTTGTGGTCTTCGTTGATGATAAGCAAGAGCTGCTCAATGTAACCTATGATCGCACAGCACGTCCGGTAAGCTTCCGTCCACAGTCAGGTGATTATGCAGATGTTGATTTGGAGTATGATCGTTTTGGACGTTTGGTCAGCTGGAAGTGGGGCGTTTTACAAGAGGCTTATACCTTCGATCGTAGTGGACGTCTTAATGAAATCAAATATGGTGATGGTTCATCTATGGTTTATGCTTTCAAGGACATATACGGCTCGTTGCCATTAAAAGTCACTACACCTAGGCGCTCAGATTATTTGTTACAATACGATGATGCTGGTGCTTTGCAGAGCTTAACGACGCCGCGTGGACACATACATTCCTTTTCGCTACAAACTTCATTGGGATTTTTCAAGTATCAATATTTCTCTCCAATCAATCGCCATCCCTTTGAGATACTCTACAATGAGGAAGGTCAAATACTGGCTAAGATACATCCTCATCAGGCTGGCAAAGTGGCTTTTGTGCATGACTCGTCAGGACGCTTGGAAACCATTTTGGCAGGTCTATCAAGCACACACTACACTTACCAGGATACCACAAGTCTGGTAAAGTCTGTAGAAGTTCAAGAACCAGGCTTTGATCTACGGCGCGAGTTCAAATACCATGCTGGCATATTGAAAGATGAGAAGCTGAAGTTCGGTTCCAAGAGTTCGTTAGCTTCGGTGCACTACAAATACTCCTATGATGGTAACGCACGCCTCAGTGGCATTGAAATGTCAATCGATGATAAAGATATGCCAACTACACGCTATAAATATGGACAAAACTTGGGACAACTTGAAGTGGTGCAAGATTTGAAGATAACACGCAACGCCTTCAATCGTACTGTCATGCAAGACTCAGCCAAACAATTCTTTATCATTACGGACTTTGATCAACATGGCCGTGTCAAGAGCGTGCTGATGAACATCAAGAGCTTCGATGTTTTCCGTTTGGAGCTAGACTACGATCTGCGCAATCGCATCAAATCGCAAAAGACAACTTTCGGCCGATCAACAGCATTTGACAAAATAAGCTACAATGCCGATGGGCATGTTATCGAAGTTATGGGCACTAACAATTGGAAATTCCTGTACGATGAGAATGGCAACACTGTCGGTGTGGTAGACCAAGGTGATAAAACCAATCTAGGCTATGATATTGGCGATCGTGTCATACAAGTTGGCGAAGTCGAGTTCAATAACTATGATGCACGTGGCTATGTTGTGCGCCGCGGCGAACAGAAGTATCGCTACAACAATCGTGGTCAGCTTATACACGCATTTGAGCGTGAACGCTTCCAGACGTGGTATTACTATGACGACAGGGGACGTTTAGTGGCATGGCATGACAGCAAAGGCAATGTAACGCAATACTATTATGCGAATCCAAAGACCCCCAAGCTGCTGACTCATGTACACTTCCCGAAGCTGAGCAAGACATTGAAGTTCCTCTACGATGATCGTGAAATGTTGATTGCAATTGAGAATGCGGAACAGCGCTTTTATGTGTCAACAGATCAAAATGGTTCACCGTTAGCTTTCTTCGACCTGAATGGTGGCATTGTGAAAGAAGTGAAACGCACACCATTTGGACGCATCATTAAAGATACCAACCCTGATTTCTTTGTTCCGGTCGATTTTCACGGTGGGCTGCTTGATCCACAGACAAAATTGATTTACACCGAAGGCAGAGTTTATGATCCGACTGTAGGGCAATGGATGACACCCCTTTGGGAAACGCTCGCCTATGGCATGTCACATCCCACCGATGTTTTCATCTATCGTTATCACAATAATGATCCTATTAATCCAAATAACGCACAAAACTACATGATCGATTTGGAGTCATGGCTGGAACTCTTCGGCTATGATTTAAGAAAAATACAAAGCTCTAAATACACCAAAGATTCACAGTATATGCCACAAGCATCCATTAAATCAAATACATTAGCACCCGATTTTGGCGTAATATCTGGACTCGAATGCATTGTGGACAAGACCAATGAAAAGTTCAGCGATTTTGACTTTGTACCCAAGCCACTGCTGAAAATGGAACCAAAAACACGTAATCTTCTACCGCGCATCAGCTATCGACGTGGCGTCTTCGGCGAAGGTGTGCTGCTCTCACGCATTGCTGGACGCGCTATGGTCAGCGTGGTCGATGGCTCCAATAGCGTAGTGCAAGATGTTGTTTCCTCAGTTTTTAACAATTCATACTTTCTTGATCTACACTTCAGCATACACGATCAAGATGTTTTCTATTTTGTCAAGGATAATGTGCTTAAACTGCGCGATGACAACGAAGAGCTACGGCGACTTGGTGGCATGTTCAATATATCCACACACGAAATAACCGATCATGGTGGTGCTGCTGCTAAAGAATTGCGTCTACATGGACCTGATGCGGTGGTTATAATAAAATATGGTGTCGATCCAGAGCAGGAAAGACATCGTATACTTAAGCATGCACACAAACGAGCTGTCGAACGGGCCTGGGAATTAGAGAAACAATTGGTAGCCGCTGGTTTTCAGGGGCGTGGCGACTGGACTGAAGAAGAGAAAGAGGAGCTTGTTTCACACGGTGATGTCGATGGTTGGATTGGTATTGACATACACAGTATACACAAATATCCACAGCTGGCAGATGATCCAGGTAATGTTGCCTTCCAGCGAGATGCGAAGCGAAAGCGCAGGAAAATCGGTAGCAGTCATCGGTCAGGAAAATCGAGAAGACAACAGAAACTTATGGATATAAGTGCGTGAAGCAAAGAAGAAATAGGTGAAGGAGGAAACGAACCAGAGAAGCAAAATGATCGAAACGAAAATGAACTGATAATGGGGCTTAGCATAGAAATAGGCGTAGAAGACTATTACTACTACGAAGATGACAAACACCAGAACAACAACAAAAACAACACAAACGAAGACGACTTATACTATTAATATAACATATGCTGATAGACAAAGATAGCACTATTAATTGGTAGGGTAGCAAAAAAAAATGTGCTTACGCGTGAGATTAATTAAGTGAAAACGACAACACTCTTATATATGAATAAAAAAGAGCAACTCAATTTGGTATAAGGAGCGTGACGCTGACATCACTTAGATCGTTAGTACACTGAGCAAATACGCAAGGCATTAATTAAGAGAATTCTAGAAAGCAAAACAAAAAATAATAAGAAAAATAACGTATGTCCTAGAACTCCGAAGGGGAGCATAGGGCCAAAAAAAAGAAAGAACTTGCTAGGGTAAAAATTTTGAAAATAAATGTTGTTAGCGTTGCCAATGTAAACAAAAAAAAAGCAAAATTTCAAAATGGCTACTAACAGCATTTCAATTTGTTTCTGTTTGTGCTATAGTTTTGTATAAAATATGAAATTATTTAGATCATAAAAATTAATTAATACGTCAATATGATGTACAACAAAATGCATTAAATAATTATTAATTATTAAGCGAAGCATGATCATAACGATGATGATGGTAAATAAATAAATATTTTGTATGATTGGAATAGAACCTAAATTAAAAAAAGAAATGTTATATAATTATTATGATAATTCAAAATAAATTAATAAAAAAAAGAGACAACAGCAAAATAATTAAAAATAAAAATTAAGTCACACACAAAAATGATGTTTATTGATAATAAGTCCTCCTTATACCGACAGACACACACAGTTCGCAGTTCGCGCAGAGTTGCATATACAGCAAGATATAGCTTGTGAGAAGAGCGCCAATAATGTTTTTTTTCTAGTGCGAAAGAAAGAGCGATAGTAGGTTTAATTGCTAGCTATATATAGAGTACTTATGTAAAGCAAAGATATATGTGTAAATTAGTGCTATTTTAAGATTTGTAAAAACTTGACTTGAGGAAGCTTAAACAACTATGTACGTAAGATTTTGGTATTATTTTGGTCTGGATGTAAATGACACAATTCTTTTTCTTCTCAATGACTATAAATGTTTTCTAGCAAATTCTAGCAATCTAACCGAAACATACCAAATCTATTATCATCCAGAGCCACTACAGTCATTTTCAAAAAAGTAAGAAGAATCTTAAAATTTTCGAACAAGTTAGGTAGAATATATCATTTTGAAGTTTAGAAAGCCTTATCATAGTGCTAATATAAGTATGCCGTTGCGAGTGTAGCTAAAAATTGGCAATACGAATACTTCACTCAAGAACCCATAAAAAATCGGAATAAATGATGATGATGATACTTCAAAACTCTGCAAAAGAAATTGAAAGTTAATGGTAGCATTTTGGTGGCTCTAATCGACACATACTAAATCTCTGATTAGAACTGGAAAATAAAGCAACTAAAATGATGATCCACCCTTCGGTAGTGTTAGCTTCAATATACCAAAAACTAAATTTTTACAACTTTTTCTTTCTAAGAAAAAAAATGTTACTCGTATTTCTGTGGCATTGTGGTAGTGATATCCAAGACTTGTGAACATTATTTCAACTCCAACCATTGCAAAATAACGTGCTCATATGCACAAATATATTATTTAAAAATTCTGGTAGGAATAAGGTTTTCACTATTTCTGCAACATTAATCGGTAATTTCACACTTTAAAGCACAAAAATTGAGTTAAAGTTCTTGTAGCACTTCAGAAATGCTATCAAGAAATACAAAAACAAGCGTTTTGAAAAAAAGAAAAACTTCAAAAAGTGCAACTATTTGATACTAAATCCAAACAACTTTGCGTGTCTCCAACTAGAATTGGCTTCGCTATGAATAAACTCCCATTTAAAAATCTCATGACATTTTATTTATAAATACTCTATTGTAAAAAACGAAACTTTCTGCTGCCTAAAACAGTTAATACTTCTTTAATTTAAATGTTAATAATACAAACTTAAAGCTTTTTCTATATTTTTACTTAATTTACCTTTCAAAATGTAATTTTTTTTTTAGAAAATATAAAGAAAAAATTACAAATTGTGATATATATTTCTACATAAAATTTAAACTATAAAAAAAACTCAATGCAATGAAAACAAATAAAAATAAAAAAAAAATGTAAATTATTATAATTTTTGATTTTTCAACAACTCAGCTTTTATTTGAAAAAAAAACTCACATATAACGACTATTTTTCAGAAACGAATTAAACGAAAATTTAATGAGAAAACTGTAAGCAAAAAAAAATATGCAATATTAAAAATAATAATAAAACATATGGTTTTAAGTGAAAAATAAAATCTTTTATGCCATTTGTAAGACTTTATGTTTTTATTAGGAGCTTAAAAATATGCAATGCAAAATGTTGTGCACTTGCACAATTGCCGCAGCAATATTTATGCCGGCTTTATTTAGGCATTTGTATAGTTTTTATTTTATTTTGGGTTAAATGTTTTATCAACGCCATAAAAATGAATATTAAGTTTTTAATGTTAAAACTTTTATTTAACTATAATATAATTTTTAGTTTTTAATATGAAATCAAAGCTTTTTTATACTGCATTTTAAAGTAACATTAATTATTTTATTTTAATTTAAGAAAATAAAAACATATATTAAAATGAACCCTGTAAAATACACTCTTAGCACTTAAGCTTAATGATAAATATTGCTATTAATATAAAAAAGAACTCAAAAAATCTATAAATAATAATATATATGATACAAAATAGAACTTTAGCAAGTAGGCAACCCTCATGAAAAAAACGTAGTGTACATTGTGTTAGAGATTTTATTAAATAAAATTTAATACCTATTTGAAATAAAAAAAAAGATATTAAAAATTGCAAAAAAAGAAATAAATTAGCAAAAAAACGTAAAACTGAAGTTGTATAAAATTAAATACTAAAAAATTGGAGTGACAAATAAAACTCGCACTCACACCTATCACATGAATAATTTGTGCTGACAACATATGAGTGGTTGGATGTTTTAAGAAAAGCTAAGCTGGTTGTTTGAAAGAGAAAAACTGAGAAGCATGTGACATTAAACTTTGGGTACTTCATCATTTTTCGTCTCATATCATCTAGCCTGAAAATATGCTATTATTTTTAAGAGAAAAACTATCTGTAGCTTTTTTTAATGTATAAATAACATTACGATATAGAGAATTCCGAGTCAGAACAAATATAAGCATATGTTTGATGTCTAAAACTATGCGATATAGTTTTTGGATTGTTTGCTGTGGCATATTTTTAGGCATTTTTCTAAAGCAAAAAAAATATTAGAGTTCTATGTAAATTATCTAAGAAAAAGCTTCAAATTCGTTAGACAGTTTGGTGAGAATTGCAGGATCTTTTATATAAAGCTCTCCAAATAATCCAAATATTTCAACAGTTTTCTATCTTATGTTCGCCAATACCTGCAGCAATTCTATTTATTTTAAGCTTAAATGCTTACTCTTAAATTTTTCAAAATATTTAAGCAACATATTTTTACTAAATTTCGTTAGCATACCCTTAGGCTACGCATAGTGTTTTTGCATTCTGTCTCATTGCCACCCCTTGTCAGCATAAAGTGTAATTGAAAAAATTGCGTAAACGTAAATGTTGTAATATAAAATTAAATTTAAAAATTGAAAAAAAAAATATTAGAAATGCAATAATTTTGAATAAATGTATGACAACACATAGAAATTAAATGTTGACATAAATTGACCTAAAATTAAAATTTAAAAACCAAAACCATTGACTGATTGAAAAAAAAAATTGAAATTTAAAGTAATAACACGAAGACAAAAAATTCATTTTATTTTGCATTTATTGACGCAGCAAAAAAAATCCATCAAGACATATTCATAAATAAAACAAAAATAAAATAAACTACAATAAAATTTAAATTGAATAAAAACAAGAAAATTGAAAAATAAACAAAAAAAATATTTTTAGTATTCAATGTCGACGTGTATTTGCAATAATTACCATTACAACAAATGTCAGTTATATTTAAAATAAAAAAAAAAAACAACAACAAATACTCATACACACAAACATACACATACATACCAATACATATACCTATTACATATATAAATATTTACCACATTAAATTCTTAAGTTGTAAGCATTTAAATGAAAAACAAATAAATAAAATGCAAACTGTGTCATGCAAGGAAAATTGCAAAAAGTATAAATTAATTAAAAAATTAATGTATACACAATTAAAAATAAAAAAAAAGAATAAAAAATAATAATAAAATTAAAATAATAATAATAATAATAAGAAATTAATAATATATTATGTAATGATATGAAATTAAAATTGAAAACAACAACAAACAATAAAAAATTAAATAAAACAAAAAAATTATTGAAAAATAAAAACAGATGTTTGTTTTTCTTTAAAATTGCTTTTAAACTTTTTTTTTTCAGTTCATTTAGTACTTACAATTATGTTGATATTCATCGAAGAAAAAATTTTTGAAGTTTGACTTTAAAGGACTATCTTCGTATCTCCCAAATATATAAGTCACTGATGGTGACGTGGTGATTTTTTTGAAAATTGTCATGATGTTGTGTTTGCTCGTGCATCAAATCTGCAAACGTGCGGCGCTTGAATTGGTCTGGTGGCTTCAATATCTACATTAACTAAATTTTTTATGCGTACAAACTAAAATCTTTTGCTAAAATTCGATGTAATGTGGTTCTTAAGAGGTTTAATACTACGTACGATGACGAGTTGATGTGCTTAAACATTTGACCGAACTTTCACATACGGCAGATACGGCAGCAACGTTTTCAGCTGAAGAGCCTATATGAACAAGAGAGCGGTTCAAAATAAAAAAACGTTTTGTTTTTCCCACGATGTGTCAGCGGATAACATGTCTAGACAAAGCTCCTCAAAAGAATTTTCGTTAATATTGAAAACTGAATTGGCGCCCCTGTTTTAAGTTGCCTACCCATTTTAAAAAAATATTCATTTAAAAAATGGTGCAAGTAAAAGAGATTATCAAATTTTTCACCAAAGTGGGTATAGTTTTTGGCTATTACAGATCGAGGATATCGAGTTGGACAAATTTGCTATTTTTGTTACAAAATTGATATTTTTACTTTGATACCGTGCCATCGTAGCTTTAAAGTAATGTAAGGTTGCTAAACCAGGCCAGAACATCACTTTACCCTCATCTGCAGGAATAAATGGAGGAAAACGTTTTTCGAGGCACTCGTTCATACAAACTTTAGAATTGATTGTGCCGTGCGTAACAAAGAAGCTGCTCCTGAGGCTACAGGAGCATATATCCTTTCAACAAAATTTTAAGTGAAGAATCTACTAGACAAATAAGACTTAGCTCACGACATAGAACAAAATAAATATTCTTACATAATAAAATCGTTTGTGCAACATACCACCTAAGTTGATATTCATCTATATTCATCAGGAACTGAAGTCAGCGATAGCGATTATTTGATTGGAAAGCTATAACAAGATCAAACTACTTAACAGCGACAAAAAATTGATTTTATTTAAGCCATTATAAAATGTTACGGACTTTTTGTTATTAAGTCTTTTACACAAAATAAACAGCATTCAGCTTGAAGCAGATATTTCATGTCACTCAACAAAAATGGATTCATGTTCTGATTATTTTTGATGATTTTACCAATGATAAACTTACACTGCCCAATATGAAGATAGTCGATAAAGTCAATTTCACTAAATTTTCTTGAAATAAATTTTGAATATGGAATTTTTAAATTTGTTTTCAGCGATTTAATGTTATCTTCTTACCTGACATAAGTTCGCAGCTGATTATGCACAGAGTAAAAATAGTCAAAAAGCGTAGATCTTCCGAAATTACGTATTGCGCCAGAATTGACTGAAGTTTTTATTATTAACGCAAATTTGCGAGACAAGACTTAGTAATAACTTAATGAATAATAAATTGTTTTTATTATCGATTGCTTGCCATTACTAGATCTGCTTGTTTTGCAACATACACTGAACATCATGAACGAATCTTTGCCAGTTTTCAAATATTTGATCGATATACCTCATTTCGCTGCACATTCATCTAAGTTGTTGACTTGTTCATACAGCAATTGCAATAAATGGAGCTAAGCCAATTGCTTACAGTGGCACAGTTACAAATTGTGGTGAATATCCTTGGCTGAACGCAATTTATAAAAAGCAAAAGAGCAGCATAAGTTGCTTTTGTTGTGCTTCGTTTTTTACATCAAAAATTATTTTCTAAGCAGCACATTCCTTTCTAAGCCTGAGTTTGACTGCAGAAATAATTACTGCAATATTAGAGCGGTTAATAAGACCAATTGTGTTTACAAAGGATGGTTTTGCGATACGAACAAAAGAAGCCATAATTTTACATCCAGAAAACAAGCGTGGCTAAGGTTTTTCTGATGCTGACTTAGCGTTGCTAAAAATTAATGGCCACGTAAAGCAATGAAACGAAACAGTATGTACCCAGAAATCTTCAAACATATACATATGTTTTATGATAAATCATTCCAGCCAACGTTCAACGTTCGACAATGTCGAAATTTCATCGAATACTCCAAGACTTTTCCAACTTGATAGTGTGGCGGATTATTCTACAACAATTAATGACTTATCAGCAAGTACAGTTCAAACACAAAATATTTTTACATATTGTGTGAAACTAAAAAAAAAATATTTGTTTAAGAAAATATTTAAGTTGGTTTGTAATGTTAACGTACCACTGTATGGGTAAATACAACGATGTTGAACAGTTAAGGCTTATGAAATATCATCTGGAACCATCCAAACCACATTACGATTAAGCAGAAGACCACCACCGGAGTCTCCTTCTTAGGAACCAGAGCCAGCTCGATTTACCGCACACAGAGTGAGTGATGATGATATTGTATAAAACGCTAGCGATAAACGTCAGTATTCATCTCCAGTTGACATCTTCATCACTGCCCCAACCGACCATAGTTCTTGTTTAGTTGACAATACGTAACTCATCAGTAGATTCGCTCCACAAACAAATTGGTTTGATAAATTTTGTAAAAGTAAATATTTCTATTAAGAAAATAAATAAATTTTGTTATGAAATTAACAATTATTTTTTAAAATTTTGAGAAACTAAAGAACCTTTGATAAATCACTTAACTGTCGTTCTCATTAACTCACGTGATCCTTTATTTCTAGCAACGCTAAGTCAGCAACACAAGAACCTTAGCCATGCTTATAGTCTGGATGTAAAATAATTGCCTGTATTTCAAGTATCACAAAACTATTCTCTCAACATAATTGGTTATATTAACTGCTCGAATATCTCAGTTATTTTTTCTGCAGTCAAACTCAGACTTAGGAAATAATGTGCTGCTAATAATATAATTTTTGATGCAACAAGCGAGCCACCACAAATTAAACTTATAACACTCCTTTGCTTTTTATAAATTGCAGTCAGTCAAGGATATTCACCACGATCAAGACTGTGCCGTAAGCAAGTGGTGTAACTCCATTTAATGCAATTTCTATATCAACGTGTCCACAAGTAGGATGTTCAGCGAAATGAGGTATATTCATCTTAGATTTGAAATCTGGCAAGAAAACGTTCATGATGTTCAGTGTATGTTGCAGAACAAATAATTTGTCAGGCTTATCTTCCGAATGCAATCAATCGATATTAAAAAAATTTATTATTCATTAAATTATTACTTTAACTTGTCTCGCATAGTTGCCGTTCATAAGAATATTAATCAATTCTGGCGCATTGCGCAACTTCGGAAAATCTATGCTTTTTGTATATTTTTACTCTATTTATAACCTCCTGCGAACTCATGCCAAGTAAGAAGATACCTTTAAATTACTGAAAGTCAGTTTAAATATTCAATATATAAATCAAAATTTTTCTGAAAAAAATTTACCGGTTAGAAAGCGTAGTTCCTTCAATCTTGACTGTGTCGCCTATCTTCATATTGCGCAGTGTAAGTTTAGCATTTCTTAAGTCATCAATACGCAAATATTGAAAGTAATCAGAGCACGAATTCATTTTCTTTGAGTGATATGACATCGTCTTCTTGCAATAGGCTTTAAGCTAATAGCAGTTTAATTAATGATAAAGACTTAATAAGAAAATCAAGAAAACCAACATTGTCTTCAACACTTTATGATGACTTAAGTAAAAAATAAAATTTTGTCACTGGTATGTAGTTTAATCTTCTAAGCGCATGCTAACCAAATGATCACTACGGCTAATTTGAGTACAAACGAAGCGACTAGATGCACATAGTGCCACAAATATAATGAGACTCATGTTTATTTTATTCCATGTCGAAAGCTAAGTCTTAAAATTTTTTGAAATCTTGAAATTGATCAAACAAAAATTATGATAACCTCCAGTGCGAAGGGAATTCCAGCATTTCTGTTTCATCAATTACACTTTTATACAGAGCGCAATGGAGTTGTGTAGCGTAATCAGTTGCAATTTGCGCTCCGCTTTCCACCACATTAAAGATTGATATAGAGGGAGCTTTCTTTGTAGCCGTTTACTTACTATCTGTTATTAAGTTTGCTTGACCAGTGCTGCCAATTGCAATGCATTATCAAAACATTGAAACGCTGATTACGGAACCAATGTTCTGGTAATGAAGTACTGAAATTATTGTTGCGAAGTGGATAATTATAATAAATGCACATCAATGAATAGATTACAATACAACAAATAACAACAGCAACGACAGGGTTGCCAAGTGATCGCTTTTGACCTGGCTAAGCCCGAAATTGCATGTCAAAGCAACAACTTAACTTTTATAATTTGAGCGAGAATAATTTTTTTTCCCTGAGTAGGTCGGGAATTGCTTCTTTTGAACTTGGCTATCCTGAGCAACTATTGCTGATATTTTTTATCGAGGAGGGCTGGAAGTACTAGCGATAATACTTCTCTGAAAACACGGCTAGCAAAAGTGGTAGAGTAAGCTAAGCGGAGGCCAGGCCCAAACTCACATGCCTTTCCTGCATTGAAAGTACTTTGTAAACAAATGTTAAAAATGCATTTAAAATTAATTACTTAAAAATTTCATGAAAATCCTATGTGCCAATTGTGAGTTATACGAAATCAAAAATTTCAATTGTTAAAAAGTGGCACGCCCTCTTTTACCATTACGCCCACATTTCTCATTCCGCCCACTTTAGACACAATTCAAGATATTTATGATCTGTATCCGTTTATTTAATTTCATCACAATATCTTGCAGGGTTAACGAGATATGGCGTTATTAAAGTTAAAATGTCAGGCTGTGCCACGTCCTTTTAAGGGCTTTTGGAAACTTGAAACCTAGCCCAATCTTAATTTTGTTCACATGTTCACCAAATTACCAAGTTTCATCAAAATCGCAGTAGCTTTTTCAAAATGTGCAGGGGTGCCACTAGTTCATAATTGACTACACATTGCTAGTCGATATTGCCCACATCACGTGTTGGTGAAATAAATTATTATTTATAAATAAAAATAAAATGAAATAAATTATTAT
Source organism: Meiosimyza decipiens (assembly GCA_963680825.1). Taxonomy (NCBI): domain Eukaryota; kingdom Metazoa; phylum Arthropoda; class Insecta; order Diptera; family Lauxaniidae; genus Meiosimyza; species Meiosimyza decipiens. Next base: position 52,221,949 of record OY804258.1, read on the forward strand.
TTATAAATAAATAATGTATATCAAAATACGATGACTTTAAAGTCAAAAAAAATAAGGATTTACTCAACAGAAAAAAGTTATCAACAACAAAGAAGTCTTACTTAAAAAACTAAGAAAATTTCTTAACCACCCTGTAACTCAGAGGGTATTCAAGATCTTACAACTTTTTACTTACAATAAACCTGAGAACCGAATTCTGGAGTACGGTACTCAGAACTGGACCACTCTGTAAATTAGGTCTACTAACTGGCTGGTAAAATAATTTAAAAGAGCTATGAGTACTTTTACTGTTAGTTTTAAAATTAATATGGTTAAGAATCTCAAGTGCAGCAATAGACCCAGTTATAATCTTCGGTACTCAAAGACTTCTAAAAGTAGAGTCAACCCAATTTAAATCTTGGAGAAGAAAACGAATAAAGTTTTTTATAATTCTCTGAATTCTATCAGTAAAGCAGCACAGTCGTATTGCATAAAGTTACCAGTTCTAATGAGATATTAAATTATTATGCTGGAATATTAAATTATTATGCTAATCGTCTAATAAGACCAATTTTTTAAAAATTTTGATTATTATGCATGCTCATTAAATTTCAGTTTAGCATCAAAATGTTTATCATGGATGTAGGTTATTGAATTAATACTTAGATACAACAATTTTTCTTACCTTTAAATTTGTAATCAGAAAATTGGACTTTGGGTGCTTCGCTATGTAGGTTCAGTGTAGTACCCTTACAATGGTTATATGGTGGAACATTTTTGGGCTTATGCTGATATATCTGGCGGGACACATCTCGTGAATTCAAAGAAAGCATTTAAAATGTTAACTTTTGATGGTCAAGAATCTGAAAAAAAATAAAAATGATTTAGTTTATGTCAGTTTTCTATTCCATTATAAACTTTAAACTACAGTTATTCCAAACAGTGACTTAAGGACTTAAATTATCGACTTTTTGTATCAACTCATTTACAAATAAGGCACTGGGTAATAGCGTGTGACCTTTTTATTACTGAACCTGATTACAATTAATGCCTGCTTTGAATTGTGATTTATTTTTTTGTGTCGTTTTGAATATCTAGCAATGTGTCGATTTCCAAGGATTTACTATTTCCTTTTACATTTTCTAGAAGATTACGATTAACATTTATATGAACATTTAAGGGATTGGCCAATAAGGGTTTCATCATGAGAATTGTAAATAAAACATTATTGCCAAAGATATTATTGCCCATATAAACCTTGTATACGACAGACTTCACGTAGCCTCCCAAAAAATAGTCTAGTGGGCTCTAATCGCATGATCTTGGCGGCCAATGGACTGCTACAAAACTTGAGATAAATGCTCACCAAAATCGCCTTTCAATAGATCCATGGTATCGCGTGCCGTGTGGCATGTGTCACTGTCTTGTTGAAACCACATGTCCAGTTCTTCCATTTTGGCTAAAAAAAGAAGTCAGTAATCATCTCACGGTACTTTGCTCCATTGACTGTAATGTTGCGATTTTCATTATTTTTGAAAAAGTACGGTTCAATGATGCCGTCGGCCCTCAAACCGCACCAAACAGTGCATTTTTCAGGAAGCTCTTGAACTGCCTCTGGCTGCTCTTCAGACCAAAGTCGGCAATTGTGTTTGTTGACGTACCCATTGAACCAAAATTGAGCTTCGTCGCTGAAGAAAATTTTTCGATAAAAAATCACATTACTCACAGAGCACGAATTTCGATAATAAATTTCAATAATTTGCAAGCGGTGTTCGTTTGTTCGATTTTGGCGCTGACGCATGTTACGAATCACGCGTGAGGTGTCAAAAAATTTACACTGAAAAAAAATAGCAAGAAAATCACCCGCTATAACTAGCTGTCCCGGTAGACATTGTTCTCCCCTGTGTGGCGCAATATTGTATGAACTCATGCGATGTAAGTGAAATAGGCAATTTTTCCAGTGAAACTCACTTTTGCCCGTATCTTTTATATTAAGTCTCATTCATCTGCGTCCAGTAGTTGATGAGATATGATGAATTTGATTTTGGAGGGCGTGTCATCACCCATTTTTCTAAACCAAGCTTTGCAAAAACCTACCATAGACCATAAGATGCATTGAAAATCAATTATGAAATTTTCGTGGAAATTCTATTTTAAAAAAAAACTTTTGTATTGGGGCCACCCTAAGTATGCTACCTAAATATACACCCTAAATAATAGACTTATAGCCTTAGCTATTTCTCTTAATATAAAAGGCACGTGGAGTAAATTCCATGAGAATCGATCTAGCGGTCTTTGTGATAATGCTATTTTTAAATTATTTTTTTATAAGGGCCACCCTAAATATGCAGTTAATCGAAATAAAAACTATCTTATCTTTTATATTAGAGCAAATTACAGACAGCAAGCAAAGATTCATAAAAATTTGTTGAATAGTTTTATACAGTTTTTGCCACTCCCATGGTAAATGCGCATTGCCGCACCCGGCATAATTGCATTACAGTTATCCTTTTCGAAATACATACGTACATATACGTACATACATACTATACATGTTATAGGTTCAGACATACTGGTACCTGAAGAATTCCGTTGTCGAATGTTAAGGTTTAAAAAAGACAGCTCTCAATAATCGCATGCATGTGGAGAGAGTTAGTTAGGCGTCGATGCCATGCAGTAAAATATTAAATATTGCTCTTAGTTAGTTTGCTACACTGTAGCAGCATAGAACAAGTTTGATCGATAAATCGAATAACTTCAAAATGGCAATATTCTGAAACTTCATAAATTATTCAAAATTTTTCACATCACATTTTCGGAAGCAAAAATTTGAAAAAATTCTAAAAAATTACAAACATTTTGGCAAAATTAACGGTTAAGCAAAATAATAAAAATTAAAGTGAGTTTAGCCATTGAACATGGCTAAAAAGGGTGGCGTACAGCAACTACAGGCGGATATCCAGACAGATGAGGATTTCGAAAAATTTATAGAGCGTCCAGGACTTTTAGGTAAAATACGATTATTCAGCTTTAAAACTTAAGTATAACGTGTGCATACTTGTGATTAGTATTGGATGTTTATTCGGAATGGTGTGGTCCTTGTCTTGGTATGGTTGGAAGTTTGAAAAAAATTAAATTGGAATTGGGTGGTGATAATCTGCAATTAGCCATTGTAAGTTAATTGCATTATGTGTAGATTATGTGACATACATATCGATGCACTAAACGAGAACTAAGGTTTTTTCGAAATTGTGGACATAGGCAAGGATTTTTCAATATAAAAGTGAAACCTGCTAATTTCTTTGTGGAATTATGAAAACTGCTTGCTTTCGTAACAGATATACAAAGGGTTTGGCTTTCGTCATAGCTTCGATATGTACCACATAGACAGCATAAAAAAGAGAAGGTATGTTATATGTATTTACATCTTTTGTCTATTTTAGTGCAAATCTGATACAATATCATATTTGAAGCGTTTCAATAAGAAGAGTGAACCGTCATGGCTATTTGTAACTGTAAGTTTTTGAGTAATATTTGTATAATATTTAAACCCACAATTGGGCAAAATCCCTTGTACTAACATTGCGATCTCTCGTACAACAGCTTGCACAACCCCATACGATTATGAGTATTGTACCAAAGATTATAACGTTAGTATGGTTGTACAACACGTTGTACCAGCGGTCGCAAAAAAAATCAAAAATTTTTAAGTTTTTGGACAAAAAGTCGTGTGAGAAATCGCTGCGTTTGTACAAAAGAGCACGACCGATTGTACAACACGTTGTACAATCTCAATGTTAGTACGAGGGGTAAGAGTTTCATAATTCTGTATGGAGACTCTAATAATAAAAAAAAAGATATGTAACTGAAATCGATATTTGGCTGGTGCTTATCAGAACGAATCTTGTTCTTTTTAAATATGAAGTGATATTTTTTGAGTGTCATAGTATTGACTTAAAAAATAACACAAAAAATAGTTCAAATATCCGGATTTTTGACTCTAATCAACTGCATAATCTTACTTCATTTGGCATTTAGAATCGATTTTGAACATATTATAATATTACCGCAACTTGCTAATGTTTAGCGTAGTCTGATGGTGAAACTTTCGACCACTTTTTCGAACAATTAAATACTTGATAGCAAAATAGCATTGCGGATTTTTAAAGCGTCAATTGTTGGTGGTCTATCAGCACAAGCCAGAAACTACACATTATTAGCTGGTGTCAAATTGAGAGAATTTAGAAAGTTTTCACCATTTGCAAGCGTTGTTGCATTATCAACCTTTTTATGAGATTTTACTCAATATTAATAATACCAGCGTATCCAGATTTGATAACCTTTTTAACTTTTGGTTCTAATTGGAAAGTATAACAATTTAAAAAAAACCTATATATAGCATACTGTAGTAAATAACCCGACGGAAAAATTCAAATTTTTTGGCCTTAATGATATGCAAGGAATTATTTACCAAGATGAAAGAAGTCGTATTTTGTAATCTCCGAACTTGATGTGTAGATATTGTAAATCATTTCGACATACATACAGAAGTCAACCACCATTGTGCCCTTTCTTCCCCTTTTAACCCCTTTTCCCCGGTTGACCCGGCAAAAATTTAAGAGCGATATTGAAAAAATTAACGTCTGAAAAAGAGTCGACCACCCAACTGCTTGTCCACTTTTTTCCGATTTTACTAAACTCGCCTACTGCGGATGTCTTTTATGGATTAACCCTAACTCATTTTTCTTTTTTAGCTCAGACATGCTCAGGCTTACGTAAGTGTGTTTCTTTTCTAATCACAACATTCAGAGAACATGTTTCTCTTTATGATCAATACTTGATCGGATCGTACTCAATGTGCTCAGAATAAATTGATGGAGCAAACGTAGTACATTTAAATAAAAAATAAAAATAAAATATTTTGTCAGAATTCAAGAATATGTAAAATGATGCACTTGGATTAATTAGAGCGCGCTCTGTGTGCTTGAGTTCTACTCCATTCAGAAATTTGAACTTAAAAGAAAAGTACCTAATTTATAAGCTCAAATTGATACAGACATTCAAGTTCTCTGACTTTTTCTATTCTCTCTTTCTTATATCGTTTCAACTCTCTCTCTCTCTCTCTCCCTTTTTTTCTCTATAGAATGGCAAAATCGTGAATATTTTATATGGCACTAATGGACCAAGAATTTTGCAAGTTATAACAGATGAGCTTGAAAAGCTGACAAAAAATACAAAAAGAGACAGCATTACATTCTGTGAATTAAAAGAAAGAGATCGAGAGATTGTTATATAGAAAATTTGAGAGAAAATTGAATTTTTGATGTTTGAAGTCATATGAAATGATTGAAATTTTGATTTATGTTTTTTACACTTGTGTTGTCCTCCTTCGTTCTACCTTTAATCTACTAACTACTTCAGAATGGCGTAGCCGTCAACCTTATGTTCGGGACCAATGTTCCCAAACTTATGCGCATGATTACCCAAGAATTACAGTTGCTCAATAGTAAAGCGCCCCGTACCACTTATCCTATAACCGAAATGCAACCCGAAGAAGTTGTGCGCTATCGCAAGAAGGAATTTGCCATTGCGGAAGCTATAGCTATCGAGTTGGCTGAGAAAGAGAAAAAGAGACACAGCTATTTGATGTATGTCACTGATATGGTTATTGAAAATCTACCCGATGTTGGTGTAACATTATTTGGGCCACAAGTTAATCGTGATATGTTTAAGAAAATTATGGAACCGGCTGATCATTTGAAGATACAATGCAAAGATCGTCGAGTGGTGCCCGTTACGCGAGAGAACTTCGATGTGGTTAATTTTGCGTGTAACAATCCATTGGACGATGACATTATTAACTTGATTGAGGGAAAGGAATTGCTTGTTTGCTTCTGGAAAGTACCAGATGAAGCGATTAACAATGTCGCTGGTATATTGCAAAAGTTTGCAAACGAATTAACTAAAATACCACAACCAGAGGAGGGTGACGACGAGGGCAAAGTATATAAACCGATACTGGCAACTATGGATGTGAAGGTAGAGGTGGAACTAGAAGGTAAGTTAGCATTATAAAGATTTCAAGGAACTCATGTTCATACTCATAAATATATATATATTATGTTGCAGAGGGTGAAGAATGGGAAGAAGAAGAGGAAGAAGCTCCGCCACCACCACCGCCGCCTCCACCACCACCCCCACCAGAAATTAAGGCCGCACCATCAAAAACTGCTAAGGAAGGTGATGGTGATGAAGAAGCTGCTGAAGAAGGCGAAGGCGAAGAAGGCGAAGGTGGTGAAGGTGAGGATGAGGGTGAAGAAGGCGAGAAAGCCAGTGAAGAGGAGGCTATGGCTATGATGGACTTTGAACTTGACGACATGTTGGGAGATGAGGAAGGAGAGTTTGAAGAAGCTGCACCAGAAATCGAGGAACCACCTGTTAAACGTACACGCATGAAGACCTATAAAATACCACCCGTTTGGGTTGGTAATAACCACCGTACACATGCAGCTATGGTTTATGTATTCTTCCGACAACAAACAGCTCCTTTCCTAGAACCAGATCCAGTGCCAGAACCACCTCATGTTATCATGGCATTCGATGCATATAAAAAGAAAGATCTCATTGGTGTAGCAGAACGTCATAAAGATGATGTGATGCTCTATGGGTTCTTTACAAGTGATGATGCTGATGATACCACACTTATTGCCAGCACTGTGCAGAAATATATTTCCAAGCCACAACAGGCGTAAGAGAAGAGAGCTTTGCTTGTACATTGGATTTATTTCTACAAAACAAACATTTTTCTATTTTTAGTTCCGATAAAATTGTCTTCAAAGTGGCCAAACAAACGTCGCACACCATGCTTTCTTTGGCAACATATGGACCCAGTTACGTCAGCCCAAATGCTGTTATTGGCAAAGAGGAAGCTCTTAAATTCTTCCCGCCGGATTATTCTATGGTCGATACTGAAGAGCAAGAAAAAGTGGTGGAACAACAAAAAGACACTAAGAAGAGGAAAAAGGTACACCACTATTCAATATTTTTCGAGATTTATTGACCCATCAAATTCGACTATTATCAATTTTCCGATACTCTTCTACACCCATAGAATTCTATTTTGATTTTGATACTTTGCGTGTATACAATAACAATATCTTTATTAACAGTCGTCTAAAAAATCCACCACCTCCACCTCTTCTGATACTGCTTTGGCGACACCAAGAGAAACTGTCACAGAAGGTAAAATAATATCCAGTTGTAATATAAAAATACAAAATAGTGAAGATTTAATAATAAATTCTGTTGACTTCTGTATAGTTCCTGTTGATGAAGGTGCAACTACTACAAGTGGTGAAGAAAGTGGCGAAGATAGCGCTAGACGAGCTCAAAGTCTGGAGGCTGGAGAACAACCAGGTGATGCAGCGGTACCAGCTGAAGGTGATGCAGCGGTGCCAACTGCTGGTGAGGCCGCGGTACCGACTGAAGGTGAAACTGCAGTGCAGGAAAGAACATCGGTTGAACCAGCAGCAGAAACTGCACCGACTGTGGAAGAAGCACAGCCACCAGCTCCCGCAACAGAAGAACCAGCGCCTGAGGGATAAATATGTAAATAAGAACTTTTCGAATTTGTAAAAAAATTTCCGTAATAAATTATAACTTTAAAAATAATAGCGGCATACATTTGGACACATTGTTATCATTGCGCTAAGATCAGCGGCGGATTCAGACTTTGTGGGGCCCGTGGCTAAAATGTAGAAATTAGCCTCCACTTAAACACAAATCTTATGATTACAATAGGGGATAACTTATAATACCGACTAATACCTAGTAGCCATATAATTAGTTCAATTGAGAGTTGAAGTTGAGTCAGATAAAGTATATCCGCTATATTTTTACGAGACCTCAAAGGCTGCATATGCTGCATATATTTACTTCAAACAATCCTCATAAGGAGAAAGCTTAAACGAGTCAATCTAATTTAAGCCCTTTTGCGCAAAAAGAATAAAATTCTATTGAATTTTATCAATTCTATATATTTTATTTTATAAAAAAATTTTATCATATAAAATAATTTTATCATATAAAAAAAATAAATTTTATCAATTTTGTTTACATGAATATTATAAAATGGTGACCATACTTGGTTGACATACTCTAAGTGAGAACGCACAATAGCATTATATAAAGTGCCGTTACTAAAGGCTTGTTAAATTATTTCGCCCAACGCTCAATAAAGCCAAGCAAAGATGAAGATTTCATATCAAAATATATTCCAACACCTTTAAGTAAATCAACACGACAAATTTTCTTATCTTTAAATTTGTAATTAAACTATATAATATTATTCTATCTGGAATATGTCACAGTATTGCATTCATCAGGATTAAGATACAAGTTATTCTTAGATCGATTTCAAGTCAAACTGAACTGGAAAAGTATCACCAAACACCTTTACGTTCCTGTATATTTTCATGTTACCTGAGTATACTAACAGATGGAAGTTTTTGATATCATTACTTAATCATCATTAATTGCTAAAGTGAGCAAGAGCAGCTCCAGGTGGCTTCCTTGTAGAATACCTGATGTCGCGCTGCATGGAAATGAAAATACCTCTGAAATCTTATTTGATATGAACGATCAGATCAGAAAGAATCAATCAGGCCAACAAAACTGGAAATCCAAACTCCTTTAATTTAAATCATATCAAATTATGTGTTATTTTTTTAAATTTTTTTATTAAAGTCAGTGTAGATGCAGTCAACTTGGCCACGAAAAACTATAGAGCTCAATGCAAAAGAAGTGAAATCATGCAGGTAAAACAATTGTAGATCTGCCATTGGCAGATCAACAACTGGACTGGAAAAATTTCACAAAAACTACTGCGTAAAAAACGCCGAAAAACTCGTTAACACACTTACAAACAAATTTATAAGAATAATTTCAGTTTTAATATCGTTTCAATGTTAAATAGCATCGAAAATAGCCTCAATTCTCAAAACAAAAATACAAAAAAATTCATCGAACTAAGAATCATGGAAATTGTTCGTGGCACAGCTGGGTGATTATTATGTAGTCATAAACGTTATTTTTCACTTTTTTTTGGTAACTATTTGCTATTGCTAAAGTATTAAATAAAACACTTTTCCCTTCAGCTAGTTGCCTAAGGACTGGCATCACTAATTGACATATCTTTTTTCTTGCTTGCTAATACGAATTTGAAAGTGCGTCCACAGCAAACTGTGGCTTCAGTCCCTCTATTTCTTTCGTTGTAATAAGAAACCCCAAGGACGGTTGCTGCTGATAATGGTGCAAAATGTTATCATGTAAAAGGAATTCATGAAAGTCTTTTTATAAATTATAATTCTTTATGTGAAGATAATTTTTCACATCATATCAACATAAGTATTTCTTTTCATTTCCAAAATATTGGATGAATTTAACAATTGCCATCTGTTGCCTCTTGTCACTTCTATCATTAATTTTGTTATGTTGTTCGATACTTCGGCCTTTACGACTTTTTCGATCTTTTCATTCGACTTCTATACTATAATCCTTTTTGATGTTTTACGGTTTATCGTCTTTTTCGATAGTATTTAATGCTTACCTACGTTTACTTTGTTTTTATACGCTTCAACTTTTGTGTGGTCTTATTCTATGTTATTCCACTTTTTTTATACTTTCCGATATTTATTTGAATTTTTATACCCTACACAGAGGGTATATTCACTTTGTCATTCCGTTTGTTACGCATAGAAGGGGGCGTGGCAGGTATGGAAAAGTATATATATTCTTGATCAGCGTCACCACCTGAGTCGATGTAGCTGTGTCCGTCTGTCTGTCTGTCTGTCTGTCTGTCTGTCTGTCTGTCTGTCTGTATGTCTGTCTGTCTGTTGAAATCAGGTTTAAGAGAAAACTAAGCAAGTTAACTCAATGAAATTTGGCACATAGGTCAAACCTTCTTGCAAGCTGCTAGCATATAAAAATGGGCGAAATCGGTTAACGGTCACGCCTTCCGCCCATACTCTATGTAAATATACCTAAGTCCATTTTGAAAAAAAGATGCTGCGATTTTGATGAAATTTGGTGATTTGTTGAAGATGAGAACAAAATTTAGATTAGGCTGGGTTTAAAGTTTGCAAAGGCTCTTAAAGGGGCGTAGCACAGCCCTAAATTTTAACTTTTAAAACCATAGCTCGTAAACCGTGCAAAATATTGCGATGAAATTTGGTACACGAATACAGATCTTATATATCTTGAATTTCGCATAAAAAGGGCGGAATTGTAAAAGTGGGTGTGGCACTTCTTAACAATTAAATATTTGGATTTTGTATAACTCCAAAATGGCACATACGATTTTCAATAAAATTTTAGGGATGATACCACTGAAAGTAGTCAACAATACCAGCTACGTCAATATACTGAAAAATTTCTTTTAAGGGCGTGGCACAGCCTACAATATTTATAAACGCTTTAAAAAGAGAACTAACAACGCAATCGTCATGAAATTTAGTAAGGCGGATAAACTTGCTAAAAGGTGTCTTCTTGCTAAATTTTGGAACAATTGTGCCGGTGGGTGTGGCATCTCCCATATAAGCAAAATACGTTTAATGCTATAGATAGTGTGCTATGAGAGTAATCTTCATAAAATTTTGTGTAGAGGTGAAATTGAAATTCAATGAAACTTGACAAGATTGTATCGGTGGGCGTGGCACCTCCCTCATTAACATAAAGTTGTAAGTGCTATTTTAAGTGAACTATTGGTGCAATTGATCTGAAATTTGATGTAAGTGGCTTACTGGGTATTAGGTACATATGAATCAAAAACTTTTGAAATACCAATAGTGGGCGAAGCACCTCCCATACAATTAAAATACCTTAAGTGGCATATATGAGCAATCATACTGAAATTTGGTGCAAGAGGTTTGTTTATGGAAGGCTACTTTTGGATCAAAATCTGACTCGATTGTACCAGTGGGTGTGTCATCGCCCTAAATTTTAAGAATAATTACGGCACATATCGCAAACTATATAAGCTATTGTGCTAAAATATGGGTTGTGCATATCAATCACGAATGTCATTTATTGAAACAAAAGTGGGCGGAATCTCAGAAGTGGGCGTGACATATTTCGTGTTTTTCAATTCTATTTTTTTAACATTTCCCATATTCTTTTGACATTTTCAATTTTTTCTAACACCTTTCAACATTTTTGAACCTTTTTACATTATTTTCGACTTATTCAACCTCAACATTTTTTTAACATTTATTAAAAAAGTACTTTTAATGCAGTGTAGGGTATGTGAGTTTCGGCCTGGCTGAAGATAACACCTTTACTAGTTTTTTTTATGTTATTATTTGGTTGATTTTTTTGTGTATTGGATATAATCTAAAAAAAAGTACATTGATTTTCATACCTAACTCTTCCGAAATGGATTTAAGGACATAATTTTTCTTGTATGTCAGGCTGTATGCATCAGCTTTGTCTTATTCTCCTAAGGATATCGTCGAGTACAATCAAAATCCAGATTGAAATCAAAGATCCTGCTATGTAAAGCGTTCGTCTTGAGTTCTGATTGCGATATTGTACTTAGGAGTTGCACCACATATGTTGAATTTATCTTCAATACAATTGTGTTCGATGCTAACGTTAGTATCGTTAGCTGTAGACGATGAACATTAAATGAAGCGAGGCCTACTACTCATTTATCTGGTTATTTATTGATTAATACACATTTTGTTCCGGCGAAGCTTGCCTATTGTTTTCGCATACATTAGTTGAGTTTCACAATTACTATAATTAGAAGGATTTTCGTAAGGACCATAGATGGATGTGACAAAATCATGATGCACCAATAGTTCTGGCATAGCTGCCATCTTTTTGGAAATTTGTTGCAAAGTTCCTAGATGCCAGTCTTCAGATATGAGCTCTTTCCAAATTTGCATAAACACGGTACATAAATTATGTGGCGAACTCCGGTGATCCTTTAATGTTTCGACAACTGTCAGAGGCAAAATACAACAAAGCGTTGCTTAGTTCGAAGAATCGAAGATATTGCAGTTGATCACTGTAATGTTTTGCTTATTTGGCGAAAAAAGCTCATTAACCTATAAAAAAAAAGTAAGATTAATTTCTTAAATACAAAAATTGATTTTAGTTGCTCACTTTGCGCCTGTAAGATTTTAATGGTCGCTAATATTTCTACGCACTTGCGCGACAATAATTTATTATTTTTACTCATTATTTAAAAATATACCAAAACACTCAACACAAAATCAACAAAAACAGGCAGTAAATTTAAACCTCAATGCAAAACGAAGCTGATTTCATTTTTTGAACGCATACTTTAAACAAAAATTTAAATTAAGTTGCAATATGTACGTAATGGGAAGAAGCAAATTCAAAATATTAAGCCCACATTCGAGAAGAATGGAAGACTTAATTGGGAAAGGCAGTGACCCTTTATAGATTTTGAACTGCAGCAAATATTACGTTCTTCTTATCGCACGATTAATTTTATTCGACTGAAATTCTTTAATTTTATGTCAAAATCGAAATAAATTTTTTATTATTTATATAATATTTATTTAATTACATGAGTGTTATGCGAATTAGTTATTGTTTTGTTAACCATATAGTTATTAGTTTAAGCTGCTCAAGCTTGAACAAAAATAGTAGACACAAAAAGCCTGCATTTAAGCCTACAGTAAAATAGTTTACTCTTTAATAAATACAGAATTTTAAGATATTGCAAAAACAATGCAAAAACAAAAGTTTGCTAGAAAAATATATGATAAATATGTTTCTCTTTTAAATATATAAATTGTTGCTGTAGATTCGTACAAAATATTTTTTAAATTTTTTACGTAATAATATCTTTTTATACTCGTATGTACATATAATTAAATATTATGAGTTTTATTTGCACATTTATATTTACATTTAAGAAAAAAATACGATATTAAGACTACAATTTAAAAACTGAGATAAGTAAAATATTTCTATAAAATTATGTAGGTATGTAGAATAGATTAAAATCCAAAAATGTTTAACAGAAACTAGTGCTTAATTGGAAAACGAAGAACAAACCGCGAATAATATTACAAATGCATGACAGAATTAACAAATTTTTTTGTGATATATTTTAACAATTTTTATAAAATTTCAATAGACACGTGTAAAAATATTTCTCTTCATAATTATGATATTGTGCAACAAATAATTTCTTAGTTTTTGTTATTTTGGAATGTTAGATCACACATTTACTTAATCATTTTAATTTTAGAATATTCACAAAATTTTTATTTTTTTTTTTTTTTTGTTTTAATTTTAAATAATTTTCAGTTCGTTTTATCTTATGTTATAATTGTAGTATTTCTGTTTATATTTTTATTTAATTTAGGTAATCATCGTTCCCAGTGCTTAATGTGCGATTAGGAAATACTGTTACTGGCTGCATGAAGCTCCCTATCTATGTATCTCAATTCTATTGTTCGATTTTTTCAAGTGCATCACATCTCATTTGCGTAGCAAAGCTTCAATTTCGTGGCATTGGTCCTAAACGGAACCACTCGATGAGCTCTTTACGCAGGTCATATTTGCTAAGATCTAATTGAAAACCACCCAGCAGTTCATTTTCCTGCAACGTATCATGTGACCAAACGGTAACATGCAGTATGCGATTTTGTATGTACTCCATTGGCATGCGGTATTCGAGCTGAAATTAAAAACATGAAGTTTACAGATTTAAGTTAAAATTTTGTAAGAATACGGGCGATAAATAAAATTTCCAGAGGAATAATACAGCATCACACAAATTTTAGATCCACAAAAATAAAATATCGAATTTCCAAAATTAAGAGGTTCAATTCAATAATCCAATTATCCGTAAAAAGGCATTAGATTTTTTGATAACATAAATTTGAAATAACGATTTTCGGTATCGTGTGCATCAGGCTCAACCTCACCATCTAAATGCATGAAGGTGTGCAGCGTCTTGTTTAGATTCGATTAATTTATCCTAGTTCTTGGTGCTGATTTAGTATACCGCCTAAAATGAAGTATGCCTGATAAATTAAATTTTATAAAGAAAGTTACGGAAGGAAATTTTTAAGGAATTCGTCGCCTGCCTTAAAAGAAAAACATAATTCCAAAAAAGTTCCATCGAAATTTGAATTAAACAGTATGTTGATAAATTGGGTAGCTCTGTGCTAAATTTCAAAAATGGGACCAAAGTACTTTTGGAGATATATGGTATTTTATCAGATAAGTCATAGTGCACATTTTCCAGAGTTCAAGCTTGCACATTTTAAACACTTTTGTTGCTGGGTGCCTCCAAAATATGGGTGCATGCAAAATATTTTACAGAATTCTTTTTTTCGAGGTTGGTTGAGCCTGACATAAACCGTACCAGATTACGTAATTTAAGATTTATACACAGAAGATACATCCAAATCGATTCTGAATAATGCAACGGTTGCTTTATTTTGGGTAAGAAGAAAATTAAAATCTGATTGGTATATTGGATTTAACAGTGTTTTCGTAAAAAGAATATCAGATTATTTTTTGCAGAAAGCGACACGACCGTCTTTTCACAAGTAAAATTTAATAAAAAGACAGGGAACTGATATGAAATAAGTATGCAAAATATGCGTAACATCTTAAGAACTTTATAACACATTATGATGCCACTGTATCTGGGTCAGTACCCACTGGTGGTCGAAAAATCGGTTTCGCCTATTTACTCGGAAAGTATGCCTCAAACAAAAAATATTGGAGCACAAAGTTGCAGACTGTATTATTTTTTTTTTAAATTTACAGTTTTTGCACTTGTTGTATTCTGAAACTATTCCGAAGGTTAAAAAAAAAATATTATATTCAAAGTTTTAAATGGTAAAAAAAATACATTGATTTCTGTCCTGAAAAAGTTTTCTACACTAAAATTTAATCGAGTTATCGTACTTTCAAATTGGCCAATTTCGAATTTCTTAACATTTTTTATTAGATCATTATATTTTTCAGTTAATTTCCATGAGGTAACCTCCATAGCACGTGGTAGTTCCCACTAGTCGCCGTTGAAAGAGCACGAAAATTTTTTCATAAAGTATTTAACAATAGGTTATTTAAATTTATGATGTAAATAAAACAAAATTCGATGAAAACATCAAATTTACTTACTTCAAAGGACGATAACTTGGTGTAAACTTCATGAAGAAAAAGTTTTAGGAAGAAAAGTTGGTGGCTTTTCTGAGTTTCTACAACTTTTTATAAATAGTTTTAGTATTATTTTGATGGGCTTTTTGTTTCAGTACTGTTTAGTAAAAAAAATAATTGAAAGTGCAATTTGCATATATGAAAAAAAATGGGCAAATAGCTACTTATACTAGTTTCAACCACTGCTGCACGGTATCATCAATAAGCTTTGTTTGCCGATGTTTAAGAATTTCCAAGCATACTATGTTTTACTTTCTGCACTGACCAGTTAAGAATTATAGCAAAACATACATACAGTGCGGCAAAATTCTACATTTTTTCTTGTATGCAATTGTTTTTGAAACTCTCTTGATACAACACATTTTAAGGCGTGCGCTCTGTTGAAAGCTCGAAGTTGTAAGTGCCATTGAAATTGACAAAGCTTGAAAAAGATTTTATTTTTGCAAAAAAAAAGAAAGCAGTTTTTAGAACCAAGATCTTTTAGTTGAAACTGACCAAATTTTAGAAGCGGCAACATGTGTTTCTATGTACTTTAAGATTTCAGGTCCTCGTCTCATTCAACATTTCACTCTTGTCATATTTTGCATTATGTAATTGCACTTATAAATACGCCAATAAAATTGTTAAATCATTGAAGATGTCAGTGAGGACAGATCATTTCTACAAATGTTTTAAAATTTTCTTTATGCTTACCGTTTCCATAAAACTGGGAACACACGTTTTGCGTACAACTTTTGTTTTACGCTTTGTTACTTTGGTGGTATCAGGTTTAAGGTAACATTTAACATAAGTATTTGGTTCCTGGCTGCCTTGCAGCATAGGTAAGCTTTTAGCGTGATGTATCTAAGAACGAGAAATAGAAATTTAAAATTAAAAATAAGAGATTTAATTATATATCAGAAATATATACCATGACAGTTAAGGCACCACGTCGATATTGCAGTGATATTCTTAGTTGTCCTACTTCATATGGACTTTCACGTAAATTTTGTTGTTTAACCTCTGTGAGAATGAAATTTAAAATTAATTTATTTAGCTTTTTATCAGTTCAGAAAATGCAGAACTTACCTCTGACTTTTGACACTTCCAGCTTAGCCTCTTGTTGGTCACGCAACAATGGATGAAAGAATGTATACACTAGATCTGAGTGTGCGATTTCATCCGCTGAGTTAAATAGCGACACCAAAAACCGTTGTATTTCAGGTAAGCGTCTTTCGGCAACGGTTTTCACATTAGAACGGCCAACGTGTAAGCCCGTGGGCAGACTGTAACAAAAGTTTTAATTTTTTTTTTTTTTGGAAGAGTAGTTATGTTAGGACTTTTTTCATCCGCAGATGTCTACGAAAATGTTTCGATGGCCGTAGAATATGTTATTTGATTATTATGCATATTGTCCAAAAACTCGACAAAAACAAATTTTTCTTGACGAAATTTTTTTCAAATTTACAACAAGTTGTATAACTAATTGCCACGGAAGACAACTTCAGAGAGTTGACTTTTTGAAATGGAATGTGAATTTCAGGAGTAAACTAGATGACTTATTTAATTATTATAATAATAATGGTTTAGCCTTAGCATTATCGGTGTCATATACACTTGGATACGTGAATAATTCCTTGTACTCTTGGATTTGAAGAAAATTCGTAATGGCCGTAATAAAATATGGAACAAATATGTTTGTAGTCGGGACCGAAATGATCTTGCTGCTTTCCAGCGATTATTTCTAATGGTTTAAGATATGTCAGCTTTAGTTTATTCTGAATAAAATTAGACTGAACATTAATCACCTAAATATTTTTTGGGATTTAGTAATGATAAAATTTAGTCTGACTGGTTTCCATCTGAATTCAAAACAGTTGATGTTGTTTAAAGAATCCTTGTTTACGGAATCACCCTGAGCTCAACTATTTTAAATATATAGATAGCGGCCTTTAAGTTTCGGCCAATGAGATATCTTTCACGCCTGACCTCATAGAGAAATATATCTCATCTATTGGTGATGAATTCAGCTCAGGACTTGATGCGGCTCTGTGCTGAGTCGGCCCCTCAGTTTTTTATTACTAAATTAATTAGAGAAAGCTATTTGTCTAAATTTTGAAAAAAATCATACATGAACCCTATTTTCAAGGATATAAAAATTTAAGTTTCAAAAACTTTTTCAACGATTTGTATACGACCAAGTACAGGTGTGCCACTGTGAAATTATAACGTCACGTTAGCATAGTTTTTTAAATGGCAGATCTACAGTTTCTAGCCTCCTTGATTTCAATTCTATTGCATAAAGCTCCTTAGACTCTGGTGGGCAAGCTGACTGCATATACACTGACTTCAGCAAAGCATTTGACAAATTACCACACAATCTGATTTTGTTTAAATTAAAGTTCTTGGATTGCCTACAAGCTTTGCCAGATGGATTGAATCTTGTTCATCTGTTCGTTCATATCAAATAAGATTTCGGAGGGTATTTTCTTCTTTCTTTAGCGAGACATCAAATCTTTCGCAAGGAAGCCACCTGGGGCCGCCTGCTCATTTTAGCAATTAATTGTGTTATAAAAAACTTTCATCTGTTAGTATACGTAGATGACAGGAAAATGTACAGGAACGTGAAGGCAGTGATACTATCCCACTTCACTCGGACTTAAAATCCTTTGAAGTTACGTGTTCTAAGAATAACTTGCATCTTAATCCTGATAAATGTCAAGCTACGACTTTTTCGTAGCCTCGCAGTAAAGCGTCTTAGAAATTTATATTTGTATGGCAGGGTTCACGCCCTTTTGTCTAAAGCGCCCATAGGGGCGGTAGGGTAGGGGAGGTGCAACACCACTTTATAATATCAAAATATAAAATGCTAAATATGGTCACATACGCGTTTTAATTGTATTTAATTTTAGAAATTTGGCTCAATACTTTCTTAGATAACCTAACTTAACAAAAATCTTGACATTGATTTAGACTTATAAGAGTCCTACATTATCAGTCCTACGAAGAAGTCAGCAATGTACCAAATCATAAAATTATCGTGCTTTGTACTCTAGACTCTGCAGAAGGCCATGGCTAGATCCACCGAATCTCATAACATTTCTGATTTTTATTTCGGTTAATAACATTCAGGTGGCAAAATAAAATCTCAGATCACTTTTATTCCACGACAATTTGGTCCCCATTAAAAAGTTAATACCTTTTGTACGAGATGATTTTACTTTTTTAATGATGTTGTGGGTTTGTTTATCTTGGGTTATATTGAAATTTTTGTGAGAAGTTTATAGATCGAGGTGTTTATACGATAAACATTAGTGGGTTGAAGCTTTTATTTAAAAATAATGGTAAAACTTATCAAGTTCTATGAGCCAAGAAATATGTAGACCTTTATAATATTAATAAATGAAAATGTTTCGGCGCGCTTAGATAGCTCATAGAACTTGAAAAGATTTTATGGCTCAGTTGGGATATAGTTTTTGGAATTTTGTCATTTATAACTTTGCGTTTTGAATTTTATCTTTAGAGCTTAATCCATGGCAATATGTCCCCCAATTGTATTTCACAAAAGCAGATATCAACCCAAAAGCAACCTTTTCTCTCACTAAATTTTAAAGTTTGAAAAGATGCACACTTAAATTTAAAAACTTACATACTTTTCTTAATTTTTTTGATATACTCAACCAAGTTTAAATAATCTCCCCTATTGCTCTCTGTTTTATATTTTACTAACTTGAAAAATCTCTACAGTTACCAATTAATTTGCAAGACGACTGACTGCCTTCACTACATTACGTTACGTTATCTACCAATAAAAACAATTGATAAAAACACAGGTAAAAAATATAAAATAAAATAAAATAAAATGCAATGGAGGTAGGTGCGGGTGAGCACGCAACACATAAATTCGTGATAAATTGGAGACAAGGCAAACAATAAAAAAACAACTTCACAAAAGTGTAGAGTTTGGCAAAAAAGAAATAAATCGGTGCGGTGTTGGAGTCGTCATTTGCGCTGATAAACGCGATGAAAGCACACACACTACTCGTCGCCGTATTTTTAGTCTTGTACAACACGATATACGCGGCGACAACGAAAAAACATTTTAATTGATTTCATTGATTTGATAACAGGTGTAAAATTCACAAATAGACAAATCAGAAGAAACGAAAACATTTGCAAAGTTTTAAAGAACAATGTTAAGTCAACACACGCTATTTTAAGGAAAAACTTAAATTAAATCGTTAAATAAATACCTCAAAGTTATACAAAAACACGAAACAAACACACACACACACACACACACATATGGCTAAATTAAATAACAGTCATAATGACATCGAAGGTAAATACAGTTGTTCAAAAAGAATATGAAAACAAATTGAATTTTTAATATTTTTCATTAAATAAAAGCACAAGCAACATACGCGACATTTGCATCATTGGGTCTTATGTGCTGTATGGTAGTAACACTCGTTGGCATTAAAATTTGGTGGTTTAAACATCGCCTAAGCTTCGATCAGAGTTCAACCAGTAATGGTGCTGCTGGAGGAAGTCAACCACGCGTTGTGACGCGTAGTCGTAGCTCAAAGGATAAACGTCTTTCGCAACAGGTATGATGGCATTAAAGGTATACGTGTGAAAGTTGAAACATTGCTATATGCATGGTAGAACCAAAGGGATTTGAATAATAAAAACTGATTGATTTGTTGACACTAATGCAGTAATCAATAACATCAAATATTCTCACTATTTCGATAAGCAATATAAACTAAATATTATTTATTTATAAAAACAAAAGTGTAACAGTTTGTGCTGCGATGTGACGCATGCTTAGTCATTGAAACAATTTTCTTATTCAATTTGAATTTCTTATCAAAATTGATATATGTATGTCTGAATAGAAACAAAAACTGTTTCATATTATTAGGCAGCTTTTCATGATTAATGAGAATTATTTCTATTATTTTCATTACTACAGTTTCACTCGCGATTTTTCTTTAACTCTACAATAGACAGCTTAAGAGTCTCCACTTTAAGTTTTTTTTGTTTTCTCTTTTCGTTACAGTTCCGGGAACCGGTTGTTGTACACGGCATCTTTCGCAAGCGTGAAGAAGATGAGATGGAAGTTTTTGAGCGGCCAAAACAACTGCCACGTAAGAAACGTTTGCTTATGGTTATGGTCCCAAATTTTGGCAATTTTTTATATATTTTTGATTTGGCACAAGTTAATACATGGGGTAGTAGCTACATGGGGTAGTAGCTACATGGGGTAGTAGCTGCAGTGGCATATCTAGCGGGAAAGGAATTCGACTTGGGTGACATTCGATGAAAAAATATTTTATTTTACTGAGGCTTATTAAAACTGATGCATGATCATTCGAAGGAAGAAATATCTGATTTAGCAAGGGTTTTTTGAGATGAAAAAGTGAGAGACATTTTTTTACTTTGCTCATCAGATTACAAACAGCTCGATTGAAAGGAACTTGGCTCATCACAAATTTTTTCAAAACTTGAGAAAATTTTATACACAATAAGTATGAATTATTGATAAATATGGATTTGAAGTCGCTAAATTCAAGTCCGGTGCCAGTTTTGATCCATTACATCAGGTTATATTTGAATTATTTTTATTTATAGAAAATTAACTTAATTAACTTGACTTAAGAAAGATTTGAGAGCAAAACGAGTAAAGGATACATACGGAATCAGTGACCAATAATCCATAAAAAGCAATAAGTCTGAATAAAAAACTCGTCCGAAACCGGGAGAATTTAAAAAAAAAAACGCTGCATTGGTACTGGCCACATCAAGCAAAGATTGGGAGAAAACGCAATCAAAATAAACCACAAGTGGTAACAAAATTAAAATGGCGACGAAAATTAACGATAGAAAAAAGCTACAAAATGTTTTTGAACAGTTGGAAATTTGGATTAGAGTGACATTAAAAAAACATTGAGTGATATATTACGAGCATTGGAAAAATCACATTGAACAATTATACACATATAATTATTTTTTAAGCGAATACTTAAGGCGATTAAACAGACAAAACTTATGTATATATAATACATTACTACGATAATTCAATCTAATTTTTATTTATATTTTTTTCACTTGCTTAGCAAATATTCAATTTCTAATTGTTTTTTATTTTGCTTTTTTTTATTTAGCTGTACGCCTAACAAAATTATCTTTAAGCAAAAGCACACCTTCGCTTTTTCGACCACCAAGCGCGCTTAAAGAAGAAATCGACACTGAAGTACTAATTATACCAGCGCCACCAAAACATGATCCACCAATGCCACCACAGCCTGATCATACAGCGCCACTAACAGCAGCGATGAGACCAACGCCACCAACAACACTGCCAATAAAAATAACTTATACACTACCGATGGCTACACCAGCACCTGTACCAATAACAATTACAACACCAGATATACAGACAATTCCAACAGCATTAGAAACTCAGGCGTTTAGAGAAGAAAATAGAAGTGCACCGAATTGGGCAAACTTTACAGACCACCAAACGTTGCAGCAGCAACAGGCGGCAATTACCCCAATTAGTGAGAATGAAGAGCAATTTAAGGATATTGAAACTACAATAGTGGTACATCAAATACAATCACCTGCAGTAGAGCAACCACCGCGAACATTAGACCGAAACTTTAGCGGCACAAGCGAAAATGAAGAATATGCCATAAGACGCTATAAAAAGGCCAAGCCAGTTTTTGAGCCATTTAAATCAGAACCAAATATAACGGAAAGAAGAGTGACTGGGGTTCAACAATCCCATGAGGATATGTGGCAGCAAGTAGAAAATGGCAGGAAACTAGAAGAGGAAACAAACATGCCATATGACGCTTGGGCAAGAAATCGCAATGATCTCTATTTTGAAGATGAGTTTGGTAAAATGGAGTCAAAATCAAAAACTGTGCAGTTTCAAATAGAAGAACGATTAGATCAAGTGGATAATGAAACTGAAAAGGATTTGGCGATAAAAGAAAGACGACCAACAGGTTACGTTAGAAAATCACAAGAGCTTCTTAAAGATACAGAACTAGATGAAGAAGATGATAAAAAAAAGGAGCACGAACTATGGCGTGAAATGGAAAATGATCTCGATGCAGATTTTTCGGTCAATGTTGAAGAAGAGTTCAATAAAATTCGCCATACGTATGAAGAAAACGAAGAGAAGTTTTTGGAAAGTCCTACAGGATATGGAAAGAGCATTGATGAAGATTGGGAAAATTTTGAAAATTTAGAAAGTTCCAAACTCAGCACCAAAAAGGAAAACGTAAAAGATGAACTCTTGCCAAGCATCAAATCTAGAGGACCAACAGGTTACATTAAAGAGTGGATAGCCAACACGCACTTGGAAAATGATATATATAAAGATCAACAAAAAGAAGTAACATTCAATGTTGAATACAACGATGACATGGAGGAAAATAAATCAAGGTTTATAAAACCAAGAAGACTTACAGGTTTTGTAAGAGATAAAGTTGAATTTGACGAGCAGATATGGACAGAAGGAGGAACCGCAAATGAAGAATCGCTAAGCAACAAATCAATACCGCAGGCTAACTACAAACTAGACACTGAGAATATGGAAGGCATTCACAATCAATACGAAGAACCAATATCTACATTAACAGAACGTAGACCCACAGGATATGTACACACTACTGAAGCTACTGACGAATCAATAATAAAAGTTGAACACGAGCCCTTAAGAAAGCCAAAACCACGTCAAAAAGTTACATTTCAATTTCACACAGAGTCACATAGTCCACCACAAACTCCGCTTGATGTTATAGAATATGATGTTAATGCGGAGGAAGAACGTTTGAGTCCAGAAATGCCAAAGCCTATGCAGCGCATGACAAAAATGCGTTACACTAATGACACTGACACAATAGAGCCAACATCGCCGCCCAAAGCATCAAATACTGCAGCATTACTTTTTAGCACACAAGTATCCGCGGAGTATGCAGAAGCTACTGAAGATGAATTTGATAGCAGTGGCGCTGGTGGCGGTAATGACAGCTGGTCTGCCATACGTAAGCATCGCAATTTGACTGAAGAATTTCAACAGATATCTTTAGAAGGTGAGACAGACTCCGTATTACCAAGGATCACACCAAAAGCGGCATACCGTAATCCTTTAGCACAAATGGCTTTGACCCCTACAACATCTGCAGAAGATGAAGAGTATGTAAAACCGCGTACAATGCGCGACATGAAAAAAGCACAATCACGCAGGGTTGAGTCGTTGAAATTTGAAGCGCATGCTGGCACAGCTGAGGCATGAGCCCGATGAGGTGGGAGAAATTAAAAAAGAATGCATAGTTGATAAAAGTGTTCATCCGACTGTAACATTCATGCTTTGATAATTGCTATTCTGCCCTCAGAAGCGCAAAAGCGGTATCTCAAACAAAAGCATTTTTTTAAGTTTTATATCATCGGATCGCCTAAAAAATTAAGCGTTTAATGAACTATGCCAAATGATGGTATTTAAGTTCAAACATATAAAAAAAATATCCTAAGAGAATTTCCTTTATCTAAATTTTAGAGGTATTCGAAGGATAAGAAATTAACAAAACATTAATTTTCCGAAACTCACTTTCACTGAGATGTCGTTTTTGTGCTTCTGAGATTAGTATTATCTTCAAAAGTATTATTAATTTATAATTAAGCATTGTTAAAGAAATATTTTTAATTAAAAGCAATTATGTCCATAGTTAAAATTTATTTGCTTCGATTAAATAATTATGAATGGGATTTAAATTACATCTGGACCGTAAAAGGAAAAAACAAATTTCAGCATTATTACAAAAAAAGGTAATATTATAATTGCATTCAAAACGTATTTTTCTGGTTTAATATCGGATATTAATGGAAAGTCAATATTTCAATTAGCGACCAAATTTGTTTTCTATTTTCACCGCCAATACTTTGGAAAGAACCGTAAAATCACCAGATAGACGAAAAAATTGATTATTCACGCTTGAACTGACTGACTTGATAAATAATGCAATAAGTTATAATTAACGAATGCGTTTCAGGTAATTTGCTTGTTCACTGGACTGCATTCCGACTTTACGAAATATGTATTGCGGTTTTTTGTCTATAGAACAGTCGCGTTACTC
Organism: Meiosimyza decipiens; assembly: GCA_963680825.1. Lineage (NCBI taxonomy): Eukaryota > Metazoa > Arthropoda > Insecta > Diptera > Lauxaniidae > Meiosimyza > Meiosimyza decipiens. The sequence continues at coordinate 52,246,272 of OY804258.1, forward strand.
AGCCGAGATATAGGAAAAGAGTTTGACCGATTCGTAAACAATATGCACCACGCCAATCGTTCAGGCGGTTCTTTTGAAAAATTACAGTGAAATGGACATCGAATGACGTTGTGATGGGGTGATACGAGCAAGGAGAGCTGCTGCACTAGGATTTACAGAAAATTTATAGAAACCATAGAGATTTTTGGACTGAAGGAATGATTAGCGATTATTTTTGGTCTCTAACATATAGAAAGGACCCAAAAAAACACAAACAGCTCAATTTCATTTCAGATGTATACATAGTATATGAATAAAAGAATTGGATCAATCATCAACTGTGAATTCCAGATTAACTATCCGGAGCTGTGTAAACCTGTGGTATTAGAACAGCGATGGGCAAAATACGAAAAATGAGCCAATTCTGGTTCTATACAACAAACTAAATAATTACTTATACATAAAATTTTAATTTTTTTTTATGATAATTTTGATTAAAATAATCATAATTTTGAATAAAAAATGGAAAAATGTCTCTAACTGGAAAAATGTTTCATTTTGTTGCCAACTTAAATAAAAATTAATCAACAATTAAAATTTGGAGTTCAATCATGGTGTACGGGTTAGAGTATCGGAGTACTGCACTCGAAATGTTGAGGAATAGTCAAAATTTAATTTTTCGCCTCTGGAGCCCTGGTCATGTCGCCTACACATACCATACCAATGTTGTAATTTCTGTTGCAGCTCAAAAAGGAGAACGTAGCTTACACTCAGGTGAGCTGCGTGAATTGGTGTAGTCTTCGAGTTCTAGATTGTGTATATTCCTTTAGTCTTGATGAGGTTTTCAATAATTGTCAGTGTTCCTGATAATTAATTAATTTTCGTTTGAACAACCTCAAAACTCTGTAAGGACCATTTTGTGCAATTTTTCAATGAAAAGAAGTTTCAGTCGAAATTTGGTCTAAGCATGACCACTGCAAATGGTTCAAAATGGTTTTCGGACATATTCAAGACCGCTGTTGGAAGACCATATTTTTATTCGAAAAACCTTTTTTTAATTAGCTTTAACATTCTAAAATTTAAATTATTCAATAAACAATTGACGCAAACAAATCACATAAGCATATATGAGTTACTCTTTTGGAAGGTAAGCGATTTCGTTGCACGAAGATGTAAATGACACTGTGTATTTTGTGTGAAAATGTATCGTTTTGTTAGAACAAAGTATTGTTATCACTATCATGGTATAAGAAACAGGACCTCGGTGTAGAGTAGAGCGGTTCAGAAAAAAAACTTTTTTGTTTTTTTACGATGTTTCAGAGGATTACAACAGCCTATATGTATGTCAAGACAAAGCTTTTGAAAGGATTTTCCTTAATACTGAAAGCTGGATTGGCGCTCTTTGCTTTAAGTTGCCTGAACATTTTAAAAAATATTGATTTAAAAATGTTATCAAATTTTCCAACAAAGTGGGTATAGTTTGCGGACTATTATCGAGCGAGGAAGTCGCATGCGAGATTAATTTTTCTGCCTTCTTTTTTTCTTATAAAAAAATTGAAAATTGACAAAAAAAAAATTAAAAATACCGATTTTCCACTTTCTAGTGGCAAAATCGCCCCATATTATTTTACCGCCGATCCTGTGGTACAATATTTTTAGTGTATTTTTATTTGCTTAAAAGAAATTTAATTTACTGTAAGCCGAATATAAATATCTTATTTCAATACCATGATATCTGCATTTATCGAAATTACCAGACCAGACACTCTTTAAATCCGAGTTAGTTTTTCTTCTCTTTCTTTGTATCTCATAAAAAAGTTGAAAATTGACCGAAAAATAATTAAAAAATACCGAATTTCTACTTTTAAGTTGCGAAATCGTTCCACATTTTTAATGTACTGTTATTTGCTTAAATGAATGCCGTACCCAAAACCAAGATATCTACATTTCTCTATATTAACAGATTTAGCATAATTTGATATTTTTGAAAATCGTAGAAAAGTCTATAGAATTATGTCAGAGGTAGTAAATAAAATATAGGAGTGAAAAAAGTGCCTTAAAAAATACTTGTTTTGAAAAGCATCAAGAAAAAGAGTGAAACACACTTTTTTCAATATCGCATTTTAATAAATTATCAAGAAAAACTATAAACGACAGAAGTTGACCGGCAATCTTTTGATTTTTGTGTGACTGCCCTCCAGTCAAAAAGTGAGAGAGAGTAAAAAATTATTGTTTAAGCATTGTCAAATGGACTCCGTGCGACATCGCACATAGCGTTTCGAGTGGCATGCTCTGGAGCACTCTTGGAGACTCTGTGTCTGTCTCACTCTTGGAGACTCTGTGTCTATTACCTTTTGTGTAATAAAATGTACCGAAAACGTTTTAAGTATGCTCCATAACGTTTCACTGGAAATCGCTATTAATTTTTCATATCGAATAATATATTAAAAAATATGGAAATGTTTCGTTTTGAAATTTGGGTAAAGTTTTTTGGCGTTTGAGTTATGATTCACCCTGTATACGAAAAAAAAAATTTGGTTGATGTGATCTTTTCTAGGCCACCATTTCATATTTGTTTTTTAAGTTACTAGGTAAAAAAAAAAATTCACGTATAAAGCTTTATATGAGCATTATTACAAATTCACAGAAACTCCAATTACTACAATAACTTCAAAAATTATCCACATATATTTTTTTTTCGAGAGTGTTAAGAAACATATTATATAGGCGCAGATCAGCAAAATTTATAAAACAAATTGTAGACAAATGTGCCAAAAAAAACGATGTTTAACATTTTCAAGAATTGAAATCAAGCATACCAATTTCTTCGAATCACATAATATTTAATACAAGCTAAACTTTTTCTTTAAAATATATTTATACACACATAATGCTCGAAAGGAAGATGACACGCCTATTTTTTCAAATTTTTCTTATCCAAAAAAAGAAAGCGGGAGGCGATTCCCTCCTCAAGAGGAATGACACAATATAATATTTTTAAAACTTTCAGAAAGAAACTTATGACAGAAAGGCGAAAGGGAAGAAATGCTAGTGGATTTTTCATTGTATTTAAAAATAATCCATAAAATTTAATACCTTAGTGAGCGGGGAAAGCAAGAAAGGAATTTTTAGCATTTAGAATACTATCTACTCGGGTCGATTTCACAATGTTCAGTATGGAAGTTTAATTCAAACTGCCAGTTAAAGTTCCAGTTAATCTTGAACTGAAAATTCTAATAAAAATTTCTTATAGTACACAGTCTCTTATTTCTGTGTTCCGGGACTAACGATCTTTTGTGAGAATTTGAATATTATTAACTTGTATCAGGGTCGAAATACAACTTTCTTTCTAAATTATATTTAATCGAAAATTATTTCGTTAAGCTGAGGCTTTCGAGATGTAAGAAGCAAAGTTATTTTTTGCACCTAAAACTAAAACTTTATTGAAAACTTTAAAAAAAATCTTCAGAAAAACCATAATTTACGATATAAACAACTCTTCTCAACATATGAGAAAGTCCAGATCAAAACATTACCGATGTTACCTAAAACATAACTATGGGCATATGCAAGCTAAAAATTTTAGGGATAACAACGTGTTGTTGGCTCCTTAGTGAGCGCCTACGTTATGAAACTAATGTATCCTCAGAAATTCCTATGCTGAACAATTTAAGCTACGCGTTGATGAGTCAGTCAGTTAGGAAACTTTGTTTTAAATATAAATATTATTTAATCTTAACTTACCTATGTAGCTTGGCCAGCGGAAAATGTAAGCATAGTTTTTGATGAAATTCTGTAAATTCTTTATACGATCTAAAGAGATGAGAAGGATCCATCTGGCCATGACGTGTCACACGTAATATATAAGTGTAATACTTTTCCATATCATAGTGTTTTTGACAACGGACCACCATGACACTTTTTAGACGTCCATCTTGTTGTATGCTGGAAAAATCAAGAAACTTAGTGTTTTCATGAACTACAAATAATAACAACACAAAGTAATAACTGAGACCATGATCACCTAAGTATGCAAATTTTTCTAAAGAATAAGGAATTAAAGGAACATCGGGCAGAAGTGCCAAAAATTACACTTCAAGTAATCTAGTCAAATTTCTTTGAAGTTTTTGGTTAAAAAAAAAATTAGTTTGCAAAACAATTCAAAGTAAAACCTTTTTCAATTAATTTGTGGAGTGTTTGAACAGAAAATAATTTATATATTATTTTTATTGAGCTTACTGTTCGATATAATGTGTGTGTGTCAACATCAAAAAAAATACACTTAATAAAACATAAATAATAAGAAAAAAATGGGCTAAAGCTAGATATACTAGTTTCGTCTTCTGCTAAGAAGACTCATCAGAAACTTCTAAGCCAATTAGTAAGAGTTCGGCAAGCCCTATATGTCTACCTTCCTATTCAATTAGTTTTTATTTTAACATGTCAGATAAGTAACATATCAATGTTTAGTACAAAAAACATATTATTTTTAAATTAGTAATGCCTTAAGTTTTGATATCACATGCCAGATGCAACTTAAGTCCTTTAGTAAAATATTTGGCCTTAACTATTATGTATACTACAAAGCCTAAAGAAATGCCAATTTGATGTTGTTCGTTTACTTACGTGTACTTTCGTGGGACAAATGACAACAGCTCACCGCTGCCCTCATCATTGGTAAATCGCATTTGTGCCAAATTGTGTAGAAAGAAATTGAATTGTGTAAACCAGCTCTTCAACGAGTATTGTATCATTTTTGCAAATGACGCAGCAGCCTCTGGATTTGATTGGGAAGGCAATAGAGCACGACGCACGTAAGTTACAGCATCTGCAGTGACACCCGGTATACCTGCAGTGGCCATTAATGCAAGCATATGTAATATTAAATCACCATGTTTACGTATAATATTGAAGGCACGACAGCATAAATCAACAAAATAATGAAAATCAGTCGATGGTTTATCGCCGCCATTAATGACGTAAGCCATATCTGAAGTAAGCACAAAAGGAGTGCGATCTCTACAAATAACAAAAAAATTGTTAGGAAACTTTTTAAGAACTGATTAAAAAAATACTTACCTTTTGAAATTACCAAACATTTGTGCATCTCCTAAAAATTTACCGAAATCTATGTGAAATAGATGGCCAGAAGTTTTTAACATAATATTGTCATTGTGTCTATCGCATATGCCTAGTATATAAGTGGCAACGCTATAACCAGCGCAGGAAACTGTTATATATAGAGATAACTGTGTTATATTTGTTGTTTGTCAATTTTGAAATTTTTATTTTACCAGTAAAGTTTTTCACTGCACGTTGATATTCCAATTGACTTGGGTTTTGCTTGGCTAACCATTCAGCTATAGGACGATCTTTAAACGAACCAGTCAGCCCATATTCAACTTGAATTTTTCTTAATGTTTCAGCGTCGGACACGAGTTCGATCATACCTTTTTTGTAACCAGTCGGCACACAATTAAAGGTCACTATTTTCAGATCGAGTCCCTCAGCGAGCCACATTTTATTCATAACACGTATTAATTGTATGGTCAACATATCCTGTTGCAAATCATCACCAGACTGAAAATTGGTATTGTAGTAATTAAATAAGGTTTTGTTTTTTAAGCATAATTTTCATTACCTTAAAAATAGCAGGTAATAATTCAGCATCTGGTCGAATGTATGAAATTTTTAAAGGCAATGTATTCGAGTTAAAATAACTACAGTTGCGCACGTTAACGCCTATAACTTCCAGTTCTGGTCCTAAGGGCAGAGATGTCGGTTTATCTACCAATTCTTGATTCACAGTATCCATGCCAAAAGAGAGTGCTTTTTGACGCTGTGAGTCTTTTGATTCTTTAACTGTTTCAGCAATTGCTGCGAGATTCTGGAAACGAAAACAAATTGAGATAAGTTTAGATTTCATATATCGGGCGGCAAAAATAAAACCTTGCACATCATATTCTGCCGCAGGAATCTAGCTAACAATTTTTCGCCACAAACTGCCAACAAAGCGCGCAACATCATTTTATTGCGTCGGTAATAACGCGCTTGCGTTATCAACGATTCATCAAACTCTGTGGGCAGCGAAGTATCATCTATAGAATTTTGTGGATCATCACCAGGTAGACTATGCACAAGTAACCAATACATGTGATGAGCAATGCGCGGTGACTCTAAGCATTTGCATAACAAAAATCTTGCCATGGAAGATGCTTCATATGTATCATGCTTTAGTGCTTGTAAAAGTTGAGGCAAATAGTCAACCAAATGATCGTTGGGCAGTTGTGCGATCCATTCGACAGCCTTTTCGCGCACCTTAGCATCAGGATAGCGTGGTAGTAGCAATTCCAATGCTTGCAACGGCGATAGTGGAGTCCAGGAACGTAACAAAGAGTGTAGATCCATAAGGCTGGCGTAGTCCCAGCTGTGTGCGGCATGTAACACTTTTGGCAAAGCATATGGAAAATTTTGCAAATACAAACGTTTCTCCCAGAACACTTCACGTTTGTCGACAGCACCAGGATAGCCTTGTTCAGCGGTGTCCAGTAATTCTTGTTGAAGATTTGTGTCCAGTGAATTGAAATCATAGCTGCAAAAAAATAATTATTGAGATTAATATATATATACATTATATAAGTGTATAAATATGTGATGTAGTTTCAAGCGATCATTTACAAATGCTTCATTCTTTAGTACGCAACCATTTTAATGATTCTAAATCATAGCCGGAGAGGCAGTTATGATTTTTTTATTGTGTCGAGTCATAGTTTATATTTGGTTTCAAAGTGTATGTTTTGAAAATATATATAGAGCACATAACAAAATAACCCTCTGTCAACTGAACTCATCGTTACTTCATTTGTCAGAGGTCCAAATCTCGAAAACTGAACATATTTTAGAGTTTCCAATATATTTCACATAAAAGTTACAACCTTGCAAATTACAAACATAAGGGTCTGTCATTCAATTCGGTCGTTGACTTCATCCGTCGGAGGTTCAAATTTCGAAAATTTAAAAACCTGATGCGTCATATTGTCGAGTCGGGAATATTTTCACATACATACATAGTAGATACAACCCTGCACATTCCAAAAATAGCACTCAATTCAGTCGTTGAGCCTGTCTTTCATGGGTATGGATACAATTATCATATATAACATTCCCTCTACAAAAATGACGTAACTGATATTCAAATTTTCGGAATTTGAACCTCTGACAGACAATGTCAACGACTGAACAGAGTAGTAGAGCAATGTACAAGGATTGAGAGACAAACAACTCTTGTACCTAATTTGCGATACAACTTAAATTCTTTAGTTTAATTAAACTGTCCATGAAAAAAGTTCATTTATTCATGTTCGATAGAAATTGAAATCAAAAATAACGTAGCTAGTACGTTACACAAATTTTAAATAAATTTTACCTGGGAGCTGGTGGTGGATTTTCCAGCGGTTCTGGAAATTGTATTCTTCCACCATATGGTGGAATTTCAATACTCAGTACAGGACAAAGATCTGGCTGTGGATGACAGCCACGTGCTGGTGCTGGACCCAAAAATTTGTCTGCTGTTGCAGGCCACACGGAAAGCAAGTACGAACCGCATATCATTTCACGTCTATAGTCAAATAATTGAACGGCGCACCAACCAAGCTCAGTTGTGATTTGTTTACGCTCAATATTTACATCGATGTTATCATTGGTATTCTCCGCAAATGTTGTGCCGTACAGCACGAAAATCATACGCGACTCACGTGGCAATGTACAAATAGGATTCTTCTCAAATGTAATCCACGATGAGAAATTAAGACGAGGAAAGAGACCACCAGAGACATCATTTGAACATTTAGTGACAACTGGGTCTGACACAAAGCGTGTGCCATAATTAATTTGTACACCGAGCGAGTATTCATCATATTTCCAATTAGGCGATGGACGATGCAAGCAATTGATACTTACGACTATGGGCTTAAGAACACAAGAAATCGGTATAGGCGCTATTGATATGAAGACAAAAATGTACGTTTATCTATATCTATGTATATATTTTTGTAGCAAAATCCGTAAAACTTACTTGTAGAATAGTCAATGCTCTTAACGGAGAATCCTACTCGAAATACATGCGAGTATAGCTCAATCAGTTCTTGCACAGCATCTCGCAGCTGATTACATTTTAGCTGCACTTGTTCCAACGTTGAACGTGGCCGGAGCATAACTTCAGCATAGTCACCACAATCAGTGACAATCTCAGGATTTGTTTGTGCAGCGCCAGCATATTTCACTTGATTTTCTTCACAAATACGTTTCAATTCATTAACAACACCGGCCAAATCCAGCGTGTCGATTGAACCAAGCAATGCACATATTGCTTTAACACCTTGCACTACACCTGAGCATGAGAGTATGGTACGTGAGTTAGCATCACTAACTGCTGATTCCAATTTATCAATTTCCGTTTCAAGTGTTTCCAAGAGAATCATCATACTGTCATATGTGATTGTGGTTGCCATTTCATTGGGTAGTACTTCCTCTGGACGCAGTTCTGCATCGCGTGCATCATCACGTTGTGAGCGTGCGATAACTCTCATGTTCTCTTCAGTCTTAAAGCAAAGACCCAGATGTACGTCACGCTCCAATTTGAGACTGTTATGTACACACTCTAGTTGACTGAGTTTTGAGGTAGGCGAAAGCCATTCAGAGACACCAATAGGCTGCAAAAACATATCAAAGTTCATAATAAAGATTCATTTGCAGCTTTTAATTAATAATCGCGACAGATCTCAATAGCATAAAGTATTTTTCTTTACATTCTGAATTTGCAGCAAGGCTTCAAATGGTGTAAAACGAGGGCAAATAACAATAAATTTCTTAAACTTACTTTCACACTATAGTCATTGACTGTGCCCTTGATTTGTCCTTCTAATGTGCAAAAAGCTTGTCCAATTACCATCTCTACAGCAGTCGTAACTAAACAGATATAAACCAGTTAAGTTGTTTTAAAACAAACGGTATGTTTTTAATATACATTAAACTTACTATCACATGTAAAAACGACGGGGGCGCCATAACCCTTTAGTTGTCCACCGCGCGCTGCTGCCAGAGCTGCTTCTGCATGCGGATACAAAGCATTTAACGCGGGATGCACTAAAATTTTAATGCTTGTCTCCAATGCATAGTGATAATTAAATTCAGAAGCAATAATATGACCAACATTTGTTAACTCATCATCGTACAAATAACGTGAGCGTAATTCTTTAACCATAAAATAAAACTCCAACAATTCTGGATCAGCAGTACGTTGATCGGTAACCATTTCATAAAGTCGTGTGCCAGTTTTTCGACGATCCAACACAACATTAGATGGTACGGATTTATCAAATGCGGGCGAAGTGAAGCCAATGGCTGCATTATCAAAATCAAAACGGTGACCACCACTATTGCGAGGTGGCAGCGGCGGTGGTGCTGTAAATTTTGATGATGTAGATGCAGCATCATCTCCAGAATACATGCTAGGCGTACCGTAAGCATCATTAATGAATTCCTGACGCCAACCGATTGAAGAAACTAAAAAATAAAAATTAATTTTAACGAAAACTTGATTTCCCTTTTTGTTTCTACTTACCATTTGCGCTGACCTCTGCACGTTCCAGTTTGTTCACAGCCTCATATACGGGATCCGAATACTGTGTGCCACCGCTATATAAATAATCAAATGGATCATATTCCGCATAGTAAGAGGTGCAGTCAGATGCACCATCACTGCCTATAAGTAATGAATGCATAATTTTAAAGTTGGGTTATTCAGAAATATTGCAGCACAGTTTGATATACAAAAATAAGAGAAAATTTTAAATGCTCAGCAAAAACAGCGGATATGTATATGTAAAGTTTTGGTCTGCGCCCACTTTGTACCGAAAATAAAAACTATACAGCAAAGCATATTTTTGTTTTTTTTTTTTTTGTATTTGATTTAGCTTCTTTTTTTGCAGTTTTGTTCAAAGAACTTTTGTCAATCTTCTAAATTATTCTAAAGACTCAACCGATAGAAAACTTTTAAACGAGGTGTCGCACGCGTTAAGAAAGATGACCGTGGAAAACTTAATGCATGTAGTTGCCAGTTTATATGAATTTATAAGAAAAAAATAAGTAAACTTCATAGCAGCAAAACACTAATGCTAATAAGTAAATATATACGTTTGGAAAAATTTGTTTACAAATTTAAATTCGTAAACGAAAAATTTAGAGCGAAATTATTAAAAATATTGAAAATGGTTGATAGCAATCAATATAGTATGCCGATGTACAAAAGGTTAAAGTTTTTTTTAGAAAAACATCTTAAAAACTTGTAAAACATTTGGAAAAAAGATTTTCTGAGGCTAAACACACGTTACTTATTCGTTAATGTAACGTTAGGAAAAGGTAAGCAAAACTATTAGAAAACACTTGTTAATTTGGCAACAAATGATGGAAATTACCAAATTATATTGGAGATAGGAAAAAGGTGCCTGGAATGAAAGTTTTAGTTTTTTTAAGAGATCACTTTTTTGCAAACAGTAATACACATTAATTTAAATAGTTTCTTTAACAATACGGCATTCTGTTTTCAGGTTTCCAGCATTGCTAGTTAATCTGTCTCGCTAAGAATATACTCTTGATAATTTTACTCAGTAATAGCACTTGACTAACTATCTGATTGTATTTAGAAATATAAAAAATGTAATTTGCTTAGCCAAGAATATTTCATTCCAATATATACTTTATAAGAGCATACAAACATCACACGATTAAGCTCTATATGAACTTAATAAAGTTTGAAATTAAGCTGAGAGTTTTACATAGAGCCGAAATAATGTTAAATTAGACATTGCTGATATTGGGCTTTGTACTCTTTTTAAGGTTTTTATTTGTTGTACTTATTTATGATATAAGACTGATCTATAATTCTTACTTATTATGGTATAGAGCTTTCAACCTTTTCTGGGTTTTAAACTGCAATTATTTGAATATTATATAGAGAATTAGCTCTACTGGAATAAAAATGGTAAGTTAAGGGCTTGATATTAGGACGCAAGAAAGGGCTTCGTACATTCTTACGAAAAATAGAGGTTATATTTAAAAAAATAGAATAATGTCAAAATAGAGAGGCAGATTTAAGAATTAAATACATATCATGACTGTTTTTTTTTAACGAAAACAGTCTTCTTTTTTGTTTTGCAAGTAATAATGCCTTCATATTTTTTAATATGAGTTTTTAATAACTCTGCATCTTAATTTTTTCAATGAAAATGGTTTATTTTCCATGTATGTACATATGTTTGAACGAACAGACCAAATAAAATTATACAAAATAAAAGATAAAATAAATCACATATTAAAATATTAATATAGCCCACAAAATTAGCAAATATCCTTTCAGTATGACAGCACTATTAGGTTATATGCATAGTATTTGTAAAATTTGACAGCATGGTATTTATTTTTATTTATATATTCAGTCTATGGACCAGCTAGCTATTAGTTAGCATGCTCTTGTTGACGTACAAATTTGTGTGACCACAAAAAGTGCGACCAAAAAAATTTCTACATAGAATTTAAGATGATTTGTTTTGTTTATCTATAGCAGCAATAAAATAATTTGATGTATTTTTGTTTATTTAGTAGACAATGGAAATGAGGCGTAGAAATAAATTAATTGGTACATGTACATATGAAAATTTCATTATTAAAATAATACATATTTAGTTAACAATATTCAATATCAAAATGATGAATCTGATCGATAAATTGAAAAGCTGTGAATGCTTTAATTGCGCAGACACAAAAAGAAAACAACTTTTGGTCAATCCCAGACTTGGTGAATCCAACAGATGTTTGCACGCTTACTTTATTTTTGATTTTCTCATTCTCAAAAAAAATGTTTTAAGAATATAAATAATTAATATATTTAAAAAATAAAGCAAAATATATAATACAAATAAATAATATAAATAAATAATACAAATAAATACTACACGAAAAAAGTATTCTGTGACAATTCATTGGGTTTTTGATAATAATTACAGAGTTGCTCTGTAATGTTAGGATTGTAAGCGAAAAATTGTAACAATTGATTTGAGTTTCAATGAAATATTACAGTGTACACACTGTTAAATGTAACACTTACTCCAAAGATATTTTAAAGCATGCTTCCTTTAACACAGCATGAGGCAGAGAGCCAGTCTGGCAACAATCACACAGTTTTCTACTTCTAACCATATATCCACAGTTTATGTCTAATTTGCACAATGCTGATAACAAATAAGTAGTATCGAATCATAAAATAAATTATTTATTATGTGATACGTATTGAAACTTTTACAGTTTGCCCTGCAATTTTTATCTGTCGATCATATGATATTTTCAATAATTATTTAGTATTTTTACTAAATAATTTTTTTTTTCTGTCCAATTTGTATTATTTCTATTTTGAAACTGTAATAATTAAGTTTTAGACTGTAATTTTTGCAGTTTACCCACATATTTTTATTGAGTATCGCATAAATTTAGAAACTACAGGGCTATACGATAATTTTTCCTGATTATTTTGCTTTTTTGAATAATTCACGTTAATTTTTAAAATTTTTTTTTCCATGTGTAAATAAAATATATACACAAAAAATATATGCAAAACATATATAAAAAAAATTAAATATAAAGTAACGTCGCTCTCGAATAGAAACGCTCCAACTGTTTCTGAAATTTTACAGGAGAAAAAAACTTTAAAACCTTAAATAAAAACAGTTTAAATGCGAATCCCAAAATTCAATATGAGTCAGTTAGAAGAGGTCATGGTGTAAACATTACTGGCGGGAAATTCCACAAATGTCATTTCCATCAACGATTTTTCGACATTTGAACAATTTTCACCGAAAATTTCTATTATCATTTCGAAATCGACAAAGCCGTAACAAAATTATGGCCATAAATGTAAACGTGGATTTTCTCCATCCATTATTTCTCTTATGTACCACCTCTTTCTGAGCGATTAGGGAGAATTTTTGCATACGTTGTTTAGCTTAGATCTTTACCTAACTAACGATACCAATATCAATAAAATATAGCGGGGGATATCGATATATCGACAAAAAAGTAAATTAAAAAAAACATGAGTTATACCTTTATATCCGATAGCGGCGATATATTTAAATAATAAAAATTACAAATAATAAAAATATAATTAAAAAATACACAAAAATTGTATTATTAATTCCAAACCGATACTGAATTAAAGGCCCAATAACCAAGCGAGATATAGAAAGTTTTACTATCATTGAACAAATGAATCAAAACAGAATTTCACTGCTCAAATTGTGGCACGTTAGATGTCATGTTTTTCTCCACTTCCCACAAAACAATTTGGGCTTTAAATAATAAGAGTCATAAGCCAAAAATTATATGTATTAAATGTAAACTAAATATCTCAATTTTTTGAACCAATTCACTAAAACTGACGTTGGATACTTATTCAGCATTTTTTAAGTACAAAAAAAAATCTTTGTGACCCTGTACAATTAGTTCATTCAAAATACCATTTTATTTGAAATTTACATGACATTTCTTTTATACATATACGAGTACGATAGGAAATCCACAACAAAGGAAATTTCCCAATTCAAATATTTAAAGATCGCCCAAAGTCGATGAATTTAATGAAAAATAAGAGCCGGATTTTAACTTTTTTTTTATAAGTGATTACTTTTTAGAAGTCTTATTAGAAAAATTGCTCTAAGACATTTTCAAAGTAACAGGTTTTCAAACTGAATTTTTTGACTTAAATCAGCACCAATTGATTTATGTGACCATACGGTTGATCTAACCGAAAACGAAAAATGTTAAGAACAATTTTAAAGAAAATGTATATTGGAATGAGCTGAAATAAATTAAAATTTGATTCACTAAAAAAAGTTCTCAGAGACGAGACGCGGACAAAAATATATGCAATATATTTTAGTATCATAGAAGATTATAACTCAGGAAAATCAGAAAGGTATCTTGTAAACTTGCCTTTTTGGGATGAGTTTATGTAGACATACTTTTCATCATTTTCATATAAAAAGTAACGTTTGAAAACTTTAAATGCGATTTTCTCCTACTTTATGGTTTTTGAGTTATGTCAGTCATGAAATTAGTATTAATAAAACAGCTTTTCGAAAAAAATATAACAACTATTTTTTTAACTGCTTCAAGGAATCTACTCTGTATTTCGTTTCGTAAGTCAAATCATTCAACAATGAAAAATTGCTACTCAGCAATTTGAAAAACGGAGTTGTTATAGTCCGGGAGGCGAGGTCAAAAATTGTCTATGATTTCACCGAACTTCAATTATGATATTTTCGATGTATGACTCTTTGAAAATAACATCACTAGCGTTACCCACTCGATTACGAGTGGGGGCGACTACGTAAATGTTGGTAAGGTATAAAAATTTGGTAAGTAAGTTGGTAAGTAATACAAATTGTTAGAGTTAAGTGATAATTAGTAAAATATCAAAATAAATAAAGGTATTTATTTGGTTTTTGTCGACTGGTTATTAAATTCAACTGAACATTAGTTTTTAACTGAACTTACATAAAGATCGGTTTTTGCTAATGGCTGTCAGTTCAATTAAAAAAGAATGTTCAATTGAAATTCAAGAAGAATATTTTTTTTCGGAAACACTTTTCATTTGAGCAGTGATTTTTCAGACAACTGATGAAAAAGTTAAACTATGAGGCAGGAGCTTCTCGGATTCTTAACTCTGCAATACTGGGTAGCTTTGGTTTAATTTATAAATTAATGAAACAAAAAAGACACATTAATTACATTTCACAAAGCCATGCACGCCTTAAAGAATAAAACTATTTTACATATGCAAAATATCTATACAATGCACTACAATTTTTCATATTATTCTTAGGCAAAATTCTAGCTTTTAAGTATTACAACAACAACAAATTAAAAGACCAAAACATTATGAAGACAAGGAAAACAAGATAAACATTTATGATCGATTTAAAAGGGGGGGGGGGGGGGAGAAAAATCAATACCAAAAGAATAAAATTATATCTTTAAAAAATAAATGAATGAATAAATGAATCATTTAATTTGTTTGGAGTGCGGAGTAAAATGCTAAGCAATGCGCATTGAGTTCAAAAATTGGCAAAATTTTGTAAAAATGATTTCAAGGAGCCATTTTTTCCCACTACTACCGACCGATAATAAAACAATAAAACAAGTTTTAGTTTTTTTTCTGATATTTTAAATTAACGTTTATAACGTTACAGCGTATTTATTTGTATAAGAAAATTATTGCAATGTTTTTTTTTACATATGATATTTATTTACTTTTTTTGAAAATAAATTTTTAATAAACATTTTGAATAGAAATAAAATACTTTGTTTTTATCAATACATAATTAAAATATTTCATACACTCAATTAAAAAATGAAAATAAAAAACTTTGCAATATGTAATTTTTTACTTTTTTACAAAAATTTAGCAATTGCATTCAGTACGACGAATTTGTTAAAATCGTTTTATTTAATTTTTGCCAGTTTTAAGCTACATTCGCTCTCTACTGCTTTTGATTTCGAATAACGTAAATTAAAAATTGTTGTTGTTGTTATTGTTGTCAATTGCAGCAGCTGCACTTGTTTTGATTTGCTCCAATGCGACCAACGCTTTATTTTTTACCGAGTGGAGTGAAGTGCATATTTAACATATTTATTAGAATTAATAAAAGTTAGAACATTTTTTGCGACAGGTTTTGTTACGATTAGTTGAGTTAGAAGGTGTGAAGCAAAGTGAAGTAGTGAAGTGGAAGTTTTAATTTGCAACATTTTTCTATTGTGTTTTGGCTATTTTTTCGACACTGGAATATAGAGAAATAAATAAAATAAAGTTTAAAATTTCAACAGTACACATTGAATAAAAAAAGATACAATACTATAGCAAACTAACAACAAGAAAATATTGTAAATATCACGAAGGAGGGTACAACAGAAAAAGTGGTAATAGCATTGCTAACTAACAAACGTTTATTGAACAGAGTTCTTAAGGCCAGATTCATTTGGAAGATCACTCACCAATCAATTTTTGGTTATTATTATTTAATTTAAGAAGTTTATTTAAACAGACATTTTTTTTCAAAAATGATCGAAAAATCAAAAACGATAGTTTCAATCCAAAATAAAAACAAAAATAATGACTGTTAGTGATCAATAACAAACTTATCAATAACGATTATTCAAACAGTAATTTAAAATTTTTTGGTTCCAACTCATTTTATTGTTAGCAATTCATTGAATTTCTTTTACACGAATTCTTATGAAAAAAATAAGCCAAAAGCGAAAAGAAAACTTCGTTTGAAATTAAAGTAACGTATAAATATGGAAGCAAAGTATGGATATTTTCGGTACAAAAATAGCCATTTTTTCTATTTTAATTGTCCTGAGCCATAAATTTGAATAATTGCTGGAAATTTCGGTCTATTTCTCATATGAAGAAAGCACTTCCAAAAAGTGAAACTTGTTTTTAGTAATATTATCATAACCGATATATGTAGGTATTTCCAAAATTTAAATTTTACAGAATAAAATATTTTTAAGACTTTTGGCGTAAAGTGAGAATCTATCCATATCAGAAATTAGCTTAAATTGGAATGTTCAATTAATGAAATAATTAGGTTTTGAGGGATCAGATTTAAAGTTTCACAGAATATTTTATATAACCACTTCTTGAAATCTATATAAAAAGTAAAATTTTCATAACGAATTTTTAAATGTACATGTGTCATTTATTAACATCATACATTAGTTATTCGGAGCACGTTGACAAAGGATTTATTTGTAAGCAGCTTTGATTCAACCAATCTTCTATTATGGAAAGTTTTATATTATGCTTCTGTTCTTTTAAAATTTTCTCCATTATTAAGTAGTAGGAGTTAAATAAAGACTAGCGAAAAAAGTTTAGGACAGATTTTGATAATTATTTTGTAAGAAGTGCAATAGCACTATAATTCTCTTGAAATCCGCTATTGAAAACGAAATCAAAGTTATATAAAGTAGGAATGATTTTTGGTCGTATTGATACACTGAAGCTTTTCTTTAAAGGTATAGAAAATTAGCACTATTTTTTTGAAATTTAATCATTTTAATGTGTAAAGGCTCCGGTATATAGAAATCAGCAGCTACGCATCTGCAGCGACTAACGCGTGTGGTGTTACATAGAATGCGCGCTCTTTTGTTTTGTTTTATTTTGTCGGAAATTATTTTGCTTTTATATTCAATTTTGAAAAATTTATAAAAGCAACAAATTTTGCTGGGATTGATTTGAAACTTGCACAAATATGTATAAAAATCTGTTTCAAGTTATCAAATAACAAATAAATTTTGTTTAGTTGCTCTCAATTGTCAAAAGCGTCTTACGCATCTAAAAGGTTGAAAGTTGACGAACTTTGAGCATTGAAAGCAGCGCGCGCGTTAGTACTTTTGTGTATATATCACTCTCCAAATAAAATCATATAATCAATTCTTCTGTCAATGCATATGGTGCGCGTGATGCATGCGCTGCTTTCTATGTACTGGAGCCTTAAAGGCCTGAACCCATAAAGTCCGTCAGATCTATTCCTAGACGGAAATGAAGCAAGTAGACGGTCCAATGAATACGGCTGCAAGTTAAACGAAAAATCAACACACAGCTTTTTGATTGATAAATTTCGTAATTTCTCACTTATATTATGCTTTTATATATATTATTTATGTAAAACAATTTTAATTTTCTTCTCTTTCTTTTTTTTCTATATTTCGAAGTTGTCAAAGTATTCAACGTACGTCAAAAGTTAAAAATTGTCCAGCTTCATCCGTTGCGTTGACGGATAAGTAGTGATTTGGCCGCACTTAAGACAAATGTATGAATTTCATCTATGTTTTCAGTTGTATACTTTGACGCAACGGACTAGACGGACTCTATAGGTTCAGGCCTTAATGTTATATTTTTCGACCAGCTCTAATTCAAATACACTTTTGGCTTTCACGAATGTTAAAAAGTCAACGGTACAAGCAGTACTATGGGGTTTTTTTTTAATCATAATAATAATTTCCTCACTGTTAGTTGCATGTTATTAAAGTGAGTATCATTTGTTGAATTTTCCCTATAGTAACGTTTTTGTTGTTCTAAATAAAAACCAAGTTTACAGAAACCAGTAATACGGATAAAAGCAAGCTAACGTCAATTTCAATGC
This sequence comes from Meiosimyza decipiens, assembly GCA_963680825.1. NCBI lineage: Eukaryota > Metazoa > Arthropoda > Insecta > Diptera > Lauxaniidae > Meiosimyza > Meiosimyza decipiens. The sequence continues at coordinate 52,264,511 of OY804258.1, forward strand.
AAAAACTCTATTGAAATTAGGCCAATTTTTAATTGAAACCATTTTTAACTTAAATTTTTAAATGAAACCATTTTTAACTTAAGTTTCTATTTGCTAGAAAAATGACGAAAACTTAAAAAAAAAGGAAGTTTTGGAAATTTCGACATTAATTTATTTAACAACTAAAAGAAACGCAATTTCACACAGCTATTATTTTTCCTACTATTGTTGTTTTTTTTTCCTTAAACTTAAAATAAAAAGGTTCAAAACATATTGGTAAATATTTTTTGGAAAAATTGAGCAAATTTTTCACAAAAAAATGCTTAGTCAACGTTTACACGAGGAAATTCGGTCAGACAAATTCTTGTCTATTCTCTTTTGTGAATTTGTTTTGCGTTTACACACGAAAACTAGAATATCTCTGTGCAAGAAAGTTTCGAAGCAATTACTGCGTCAACTCGCCACAACAAACTTAAATTCAAAGCATAATATCAGCTAACGAATAGAACGAAAGGGAATTCGCGGGTACGACACCACCCTTTCGTGTTTCCCTTCTTGTCAACAAACAGGAAAACTTTTCTCAAGAGTTTCCTCGTGTAAACGTTGACTTAGGAGATTTTTTAAAACAGCTGTTCTTATACAAAGCAAAAAAAAAAAAGGATCTTTATCTTTACTAAAGTATTTCATAGCTGATGTTTTGTAAATTTGAATGTTAGTAAAGAAAATCGTTTTGAAATAAAAAAAAGAAGGTCATACATTTTTTCTCATTCCTGATGAGTGTTTTTTCAAAATCAGACCATTTCTTTATCTTTCTGTAGAAAAAAATTAAAAAAGTTTATTTGTTGAAATCACTTGTTTACATATGTTCTATTTGAAGATGAAACAAACTTTAGTATAATTCACATTGCTTAGCTGATAAATTTGAGCGGGGAGTAAATACTTAAAAACGTCTCGCATTTATAAAGTTTAGAAATTTAATGTATTTTTCAGAATTTATATTATTTCGAAAAAACATACGAAATCAAATAGAACTGTGCTAAACAAAAAATTGAGCTACGGAAAAATATATAGGACACGTAAATAAAAGTACAATGTTTTACATAATCACGTCAAATAAGCAAATTTGAAAGTAAATGAAAAATAAAACAAAAAAATAAACAAAAATCAAAATGTCCGCCGAAGGGAACATATTAAGAAAACAGCACAAGTTCCAAGTATATGCATAGGACTTGTTTTGCTTTGCCTTGTCATCACAGATTGACTTCACTATTATTCAAAACGAAACTCCATTCAACACAAATATTTCGCGAAGTAAATTTCGCTAGTTTTCGCTTATGCCGATGGCTTAACGATAATTATGATCAATTAGATAAATTTTTGATGATTAAATGATAGTGTCCATCTTTAAACGATGCAAGTAAATTGTGCATTAAAAGTGAAAAAGAAAAAAAAATTTAGTAGCGTTTTCAGGAAGGATTTTGAAGGCGTCTTCGAAAGCGTCAAATTTTTCAATACATAAATGAGCCTTCGTCTTCGATGGGTTAGTTAAGTACGCCAAACGGATCGATATGCGATTAAGCTCTCATTTACTTAATTTGCACTCTGTTCCGGGTGGGTATTAAGCCAATAAAAAATTACTCTTCACTAAGAAGTTTAGAACTGTTAATACCTAGTCAAACTACCACACACCATTTAATTCTAAGCTAAGTCTAAATTTTAGTTTAATTTAAAATTTTGCTGCTCACCACAATCATCATCCTGATGCAGGGGATCAAACGCTTCCAAAACGCTAACGCGCGAACTGCAAAAGGAAGAATTAAGAATCATAATTAGCATTGCAGAAAACAATTATATATATTAAAAGCAACTCACTCATCTTCATGACATAAATCGATCAAATCATTGCCCGTACGTTTGCGCGCTGGCGGAGTTTGACGCCGTAAGTTACTTGTAGATGCACTGTTAGACGCAACTGGAGCACCACCACCAACACCATTTCCGCCAATATTGGTTGTACCAACCGAAGATGTAGAATGTGATTTGGGAATTTGCGTCATAAGGCCACTGACACTACCACCAGTATGTTGTTGTTGTTGAATATTAACAGCGGCCGGCGCGGTTTGCGGTGTAGTGCTGCCATGCTGATAGTAGCCACCTGCAGGACCAACTATTGGTGGTGGCATAACGCCATATTGAAAACCAAAAGGTGATGGATAATGCGGTTGCCGATAGGCTGCCGATGTAGGTGCTACTATTGGCGCGCTTTGTGGATAAGGTGTATGATAAGGCATTGCAGAGTTCACGCTACCAGGCACAACAAAGCCTATGCTACCAGCATAAGATGGATGATGTTGCTGTTGCTGTTTCTGTTGTTGGTGTGGCATATTATAGAGCTTTTGTAGCTCATCCTGGGTAAGCGGAATTTTCTGTTGCTGTGGTGGTGTTATAAATGGCACAATTTGCATGCCACCAGGAGCATACTGATGCGCTCCAACATATTGTGTTGGAGGTGCGTAAGCAGCCGGACCCACCGTTGGTCTGTATATGTTGTGTGGAACTGCAGCTGCAGTTGGTCCCAAAGGCACCAAAGCTGCATTGTTAACCGCTTGAATTTTTTGCAAGTCTTCGATTAATTGTTCAAATGTTGCATGTTCCGATTTCTTTGCGGAGGGACTAGCAAAAGATATAAGATCACTTTCTGCTGGTGGAGTCTTCGAGCGAGCAGCAGAATCGGCGGTTGTACTATGTGCATTAACAGCTGCACCACTACCAGATATCTCCGAATGACGGCGTTGTGTTACTGCAGGTGGAGCGGAAAGTGGTAAGGGTGGGGGTGGTGTTGACTCTGATGAATTACCACGTGAGGTATTAAATGAGTTAGGACGATATCGTGCTTGTGAGTAGCTGTTGGAATCATGTGTAGAGCTTCTGTACTGTGAGCGATCATAGTAAGATGTTGAGGTGCCATATTTTTTCGTACGCCTATAATCATCCAGCGCCTGCTGTTCAAGACTTAAGGCGGTTGCTTTGGCCAAATCGTCTTGGAATTGTTTTTCATAGTCAGTTTCTGCTTGATTGGACATAATTTTTTAATACTTTATGTTAACAATTTAAATGGAACTGAAAGTAAGGAAGATAAAGCCAAATTAAAATATTTCCACAACTATTGTTTGCAACAAAAAACCTTAAAATGAAGTAAAAGTATTTGAACACAAATTAACAACAGCGGCGATAATTCACACGTAATTACGTTGATAATATATTTTATCTTACTTTTTTTGTATGTTGCTATAATTTTTTGATAAGAAAGGAACAAAAAGCAAACTAGAAGCGTACTTAATACAAGATAAAATGCACTAATATATAAGAAAATCTATAAACAATTACGTCAAACTTACGAGTATAATCAAGCTTCGTTGTGATTTTGAGTTTGAAACAGTCGAACGATGTTTCTTTTGAGGTTGATGGGGCAATGGCTTGTATTTAACAAATTTAGAATTTGGGTTACAGAGAACAACGAAAAAAAATTAAAGACATTTAATACAAACATTAGGGGAAATTTTTTATCGATAGAAGAATTAGTCAAACATCAAATTTAGATTTATTGATAAAAAATTGTTTTTTAATTAAAAAAAGATAACAAAAAGTATGTGTCGACTCATACAAATGTGCATCAACTGTGCTACTTTATTTTTCGACCTCAAACAACGGCAGTTCAATGAATTTATTTCTAGATTTATTGAACATTAGTAGACAATTAACAAGTAGCAAACAAAAAATTATTAAAAGAAGGGAAATTGTATTGTCTCTGTACAAAGTCCGTCATTTAAAGGTTATATTGAAAGTGAATTTGTAAAACACCTAGATCTTAAAAGTTTCAGATTTAAATTCGTTAATACTCAAAAACAGAAAATCAGTAACCCTATCAATCCTCCAATTTGCTAGAATTTAAATGAAAAATTACAAACTTTATTTTCAGATATGCTAGCTTTGTATATTCCTAATTTAAATAAACCATTCTTTAAGTTTTCGGAAACTTTTTGATATAAGCCCCTAAAGGTTGAAATCGGGCATATACTAATGCCATAGTTTAAGAAAAGCTGGAGCTATGTTTTCAACCTTAATGAAATATGAAGCTAGTCACCGTTGTTACCCCGTTGGAACCGAACGCGTAATTTCTTTCGTTATAAATACATATAGATATCGGATCGTATTATTTCTTCAGATTTCTGATGGTTACTTTGTCTTCGAAAATTCCGCCACTTTGACTTGAAAAATTTACCGCTTAATACTTTTTTTAATTAGCTAGATCAGAAATTTTTACATCGAAGTAGTTATTTTTAATATATGGCTCATTGGTATTTTTGGGTAATTATTCAAACAACATTAGAAAATAAAACATAGAATTTTCTTTAGGCAATACTAGAGCATATGGACAAAAACATAACTATGATCAAATAAGGACGAGGTACACGATCACCTTCATTATTTAGAACGTCACATGTCTGTACGGCGTCTTGTCTCTTCTCTTTATTAAAGCTTTGTCCCTTGCGGGCTCTGCATCATTTCCTTCCCTTTAATCTCCCAAGTTGCGTCACTCATCCAGGTTTTTTAGTCCGTTGTATGTTATTAAGTCTTAAGTATTCTCACCCGATGTTAAAAATAAAGACTTGATGTTTTACCATTTGGATTCGAATAAGGACTATTAAGTGAGGATGGAAATGGACAAACCTCATTTTCGCTGAAAAAAACTTAACTTTATTCTTATTTTTATTGTATACGTCGCGGGCATCAGCTAGCGTTTTTTTTTTACAAATCCCGAGTTGTTGTTGGCAATGTAAATTGAAAAATTGAGAATGAGACCGAGAGTATAATTTGAATAATCTGTTGATTCTTTTCCATAAATATTCCGGTTATAATGATAATGGTCTTAATCCCTAAAACAGTTTTGAGCCTTATGTCCGATTTTTTTTTCGGTCGTAGTCCCCATTTATTTTTTGGGAAATTGAAATTGATCCGATCAGTACCAACAACTGGAAACATCAAAAATCCAGGCATATGTGTCAAGTAATTTTATGTTTCTAAATTGTAAAAAAAAAACTTAAGAAGAGTAGAGGTAAAATTTACGATTGTGGGGAAATTGACCTTAATACATTTTAGTTTCGTTTTTTTTTTTTCGTTCACTATTTATTTCATTATGATACTAAACATTAGGTGTCAATGAAACATGAACATAGCAAAATTTACCGAAATTATTTTGTCAACATTTCGCTTAAATATTCTTACTTTCATAAAATTATTTTCTACCTTATCCCAGGCAATCTCAGAGCCCATTTTTTTCTACGTCAGGGGTAGTTTTCACCCTCTTATGGGAGTGATGGTTAGTTTATATACCTCGTTTATATTCTTCTTCTTGTATCCTTTAAAAAAAAAAAGTGAGTTCGCTGTGAGCGATCAAAGTTTGTTAAGTTTAATAGGAAAAAAATCGATCATACATTTTTTTTTTTATGTACCATATTTCCATGCTTTTTGACATATTTTTAAAAAAACAAAAAAAAATTCGATTTATTTTTTCATGCGGAATTAAAGATATCGATGCAAGATTTCTTATGTCCGTTTTCTTTCGCCAAACGTATCGAAACAAGCTAGGATCACAAAATTTTTTTTTGGAAAGCCCGGGCTGGAATAGGGCCTCTGTCGATGAAAATTAGATGTAACGAAGCCTGTCACTCATTTATCTGCTCCGCGATAATACGAAGGGCATTAATTTGATCAATTCGGACGAAATCCAGCCTGTTGTATTCGGATAAGAGCTTCAATTTTTACACTGACTCTGAAGCGGATGACTTTTGTCAAGACCTTGGACGGAATTGAAAGAATCATTTATATTGAGTGAAGGGAAATAATTTAAACTTTTTTTTTAACGATAGATGAACTGCAAGAAATCTTGCAGTTCAACTTCCGTTTCTAGTGCAATGCAAAGCAACGTCGGCTGAAACTTGGATAATCATACGTGTTAGCATAACATAATTCGTTAGAACCCGTTGGAAACTAATGCACATGTTCGACTGAAGCCTGTTGAGGTCCATAGTATGGCTGCTACCTAGATAAGACAGCATGTGTAAAGAAACGAAGGCTGGATACACACTGAGTACGGAAGCATAATAGAGCATAAGGTACGTCACTACTTATTCTTTTTACTTCGTCAAAGAAGTTTTCATTCTTGTATTTATACAGGGCAAAGTTATAAAAGTTTGTTAAGACTTGTGAATTATTCTGAGCAATAAATAAACCATATTTTTAGAGCAATCAAGTGTGTTGTCAAATAATACAAGCCCTTGTGGAACTTGTAAAACAAACGGTCGTTAATTAATAGACCAATTTCAATCGCAAACTGCTAGATTAAAAAATTTTGCTTAACGCTGTTACAGAGCTATTTTAAAAAAGCTCAAAGAGAGCACTGCAAAAAACATGATTGATCTTAACTTACAAAAATATTTTTAGAGAGGACGAAACGTCAAAATATAATTTAAAGTTAGTTTAAGTAAATGTTCGCCGCTAAAGGTCATATTTGTCGAAGAAACATTTTAGCATACAAACTTAAAAACAAACTGATCAAAAGTTAAAAGAATGAGCCATCATAATGAAGCAATTAAAAATTATAATAAACAATTTAAAGAGTCATAAGTAGGCAGCAAAATAATCATTGAGTGCGAACATTTAAAAAATTAACATTAGTGCAATAAAGACTTTGTCAACTCCATTAGCAGTTTGAAAACGAGTTCAACGAATATTTAAAACGTATATATTCAAAACAAGGAACAAAAAATACAGGCATGACCAAGGCAAAATAATATGAAATGTATATGGGTGCAACATGACGCCATTAGTGACGCTGATGACGAAGTGTTGACAAATGGCTCACACTTTTCATGGCAAAAAATTTTTTGAAAATTTCCCAATAGCATATCTTGGAACCATTGCCTAAATATGGCATATAACTTCTTGTACGTAATTATAAAGAAAACCTATGTGGAGAAAAAAAAAAACAAAACAAACGCATTGAATAAAAAAAGAAAATAACAACTTTTCAATAAATCTATGTATGTACAATGTACATAATGTCAATAATTATTTATTTGTGCTCATATGTTATAGTCGTTTACGGCAACAAGAGTATGGGTAGCTAAAATGGCTTCTTCAGAATGTTAACTAAGACAATATCAGAATAAGCAATAGAAAACAAAGCAACCATTTCGAGTTACCTGCACTTTATCGCACTATAGTAGCGGTTCAAATGACTGTATATTCTTTAATTTGATAAGTGTAGCGTAAAAGCAGGGTCAACCAATTCCACCTACATAGTGTAAAACATTAGCTTGTAACAACACATTTACTAAATGGTTCGTTTTAGGACCGCTCAAGGCATGTTAGAGCATCGTGGAGCTAATGCTGACTATTCTCTGATGAAGCACATTTCCACATCTCTTTCAGTAGGCTAAAAAGCAAAGTTGCCTCATGCAGGGTGAGAAAAATGCTAATTTGCTTGGTGCTTATTGTGGTAAGGCGACATCATTAGGCTTTACTTCTTTAAAGGCTATAAAGATCAGTTTGTAACAGTCAATGGTGAGCGCTATAGGGACATGCTAACCGATTATTTTTGGCACGACATCGATAACATTGTTGTGGAAAATTGATTGATTGATTGAAACAGTGCATTATTTCACATTTAAGTGTAGTCAACTGAACGGAAAGGCCATGAGATTTAACATTGTTGGACTTTTTTATGGAGTTACTCTAAGGGTTGCGTGTATGCCGATAAACCCGTAACGTTAGAGCACCTAAAAACCAACATTCGTCAAGTCATGGCCGGGGTACTACCCAAAATTTGCGAAAAAGTAAAATTACCTCAAATGAATTGACTGAGGCAAAACGTTCACAGGCGGAATTTTGATAAATAAAAAACAGATTGGATTTTTCTTCTTTTTTTTTTTTGTTCATCCTTTATAACCATGTACTACTGTCTGTTGCTAGTGGGAGCTAAATAAGTTTCCAAATTGGTTAAACTTTTAACTCATATCAGTTGTTGTATTAAACTCGTAAGTTGCATAAGTTAATATATTACTAAATGTCACGTATTAGTGTCTGAAAAGCTTAAAGGCCACTTGCCAATGATGAAGAACTACGTGTAACTTTTAATTTTGTAAGAATAATTGTAGTAAGCCATGTAGAAAAATTACGAAGCTGATAGCGACAGTATTGGGTCAGCAGCGGCTATCACATGCTTCAGCAGTATATTTTCAAAAAATATATATACTAAGAAATAGCGCCGGATTCATATACGGAATTCCAGTAAAACTAAAAATTTGTTGTGAGATAGTAATGGATTTTCAAACCATTAATAATCCAAAAAGCCGTAACCAAAATAAATTCAAAATCGAGTTTTTGATTGATTATGATGCATTGAACATGCCACTAAATCATATGCGTAATAAAGTTTTTTTCACGAAATTCAAAAGGCCGTAGCGACAAGTTTTTGAGTTTCATAACACACTATTATAAATAAAAATTAAACATAATATTTGAGTTCTTAAGATAACTATGTAAGCTTTGACTCTTTACAATCTTTTACACAGGAAATACATAGCAATATATATATTTGCAGTATAAAACGTTTTTTGCTTCTCCTGTATAAAACTATAAAGTGTGGTTACGACTTATTGGATGTTAGGTGACGATATGTACTTTTTGTAAACGTACTAACATACAAGCAACCGTGACGATATGTATGTAACTACATATATATATAGAATTATATCAAGATATGAATGGAAATAAGTTTTAAACTGTCACACTCGTTCCCCTGGAAGTGTCGAAATATTGTTTATTACATTATCTTTCATGCGACATTCATATTTTGGATATTTTCATGTCAACCCAGAGGCACTCAACTGATATCGATTTTTATAAAAGCCACCAATGGCAGCTAAAGTAAATCTATATTAACTTGAAAGCCAAACGAGATATCAAAAAAATAATACACTGTAAATATTGACTATCTCATCTGTTGTTAACTATTCTTAACGTCAAGCGTTTAAAGTTATTATAACTTCATTCAAAGGAAAACAAACGAAGTTGAAAAAAAAAAAACAACAAAGCAAAACAAATGAACAGCTGACGCCGACATTGTTCCCTGACGCCGTCTTCGCAGTCGAAAGTAACAGCAAGCGTAAGCTCCGCCATTACAGTTATTTTTGATAAAATTTTGTGGAGTCTCAAGTATAAACACAAATTTCAGTCAATGTAGCACTTACGTATATTGTACTTATTTATATTTTCTATACCATTTTTTTATGAAAAATCTTTTGAGCAACGATTTGCTCCATTAACTCACTTGGTTTGGGAGCAATATTTCTAGCTGTTCCGTTGTTTGCACAATTTTCTGATTTCGCTGAACAAGCAGCACCCAGCGGTTTCACTATAAAATTTTCGATTACTTTTTTTTTGCACGTAATTTCTACAAACTTTCACTTTTATTCTGCACTTTGCGCATGCAGTTTAATTTCTGGGAAATATATTTTTTATATCAGGCATGCACAGGTTTGATGAGGATAGTAAATTTTTCATTTGTATGAGAATTACTTTTTCTTCATGAAATACATATAAATTTTTCTCCGAAATGCGTTGGAGTTTGCTCCACCTTCGAAGAATCGACTGAAACTGTCAAATTAATGACAGTTCAGTTTGCTGATGTTCTTTCCTTCTTTCGTACAGTTTCGAAGCTGTGTTTAATGCATAGTATACGAATCGTGTTAAGAAACCTTTTACCACTCGTACTATCATTTCGACCAAGTGTACAACGTCTTGTACAATCGGCTGTGCCACAACCGAGCCACTTTGCACTTTCGTTTTCAGTCATATCCACTCTTCGTGACAATCCACTCTTTTTTATAAGCACGTCTGCATCAGACAATTCGACGGAACTGTGAACCAAGCAAAATTGTACCAACGTACACTCAAAATATTAAAAAAATTTTGACTGCTGGTACAACGTGCAGTACAGCCATACTACCGTTACAATTTTTCGTACTATTCTCAAAATCGTATGGCGTTGTGCAAACTGTTGTACGAGAGATCGGAACGTTAGTGTGTATGTTGTACACCACCAGTCTGTCCAGCTGTACGCCCGTCTAGTACAGATAATAGCAAGTGTACTTCAATGAAAGGCTGCGGTTACAGTGGTTAAGAATTTGTTCGTACAAATTCATCTGAAGTGAACATTTCTGTGTCAAATCGTTAAGTCGACCTACAATTGGTAGTCGATATAATCATTGGCGACCAATTATTTAATTGAATATCGACTGTAATAATATTAATATGTATATGATATTTCTGTATAAAAGTAAATTAAACACAAAAAAATACATTATATTCGTTTTAATAAGCTACCTTACTGTCATACGTCCAGCTAGCTCTTTCATATCACCCTAGTGGCATCGGGGGAAGCTATGAAGACAAAAATTAAGCTTTTAAAGCAGTGATGCCTTTAAAATAGCTATGTTTCGTAATTAATAAGATAATTTGACTTAAAAGCGAAGTTTGGTATTATAGAATCTTGCTACAACAAGCTATAAAATCATTATATAGAGACCAAATGTCTGTAATGTCTTAATACGAGTACTGTAGCCATATAAATCAATTGAAAAACATGACGTTTCATGTTTTCATGATACAAGAGATAGCAGTGGCGTCGATTCGGTAGCGCTGGGAAGGGTAGTACCCCTCCTGCCGGCCCCCCAAAGATCTGATACTAGTTATTATTCAATACATCAATTCAATAAAACCATCTAATAGTGGTGGAATTAAAATTCTCGCACGATTGTAGTTCGACTTCATTTCTTGCGTATGCTCTCAATGCCATAAGTCACAGATGATATTGACCTTGATGTATGATAGTATTGCGGCTTTCTGAGCAAATAAATATATGACACATATTAGGCACGCTCAAACCTATTTTATATTATTTTTGAGCTTTAAAATCGCATAGATACATTTGAAAACGTTACACGCCCTTGTTACAACGATTGAAAATCGCTTTCTTACTAAGTATTATGAACAATTGCCGTGGCAGGAGAATCCTATGTTTGACACACTATAGGCTGAACCAAGGCCGAAGACTCCCGTGAAATCCATATTCGGCATATTGAAAGATATAAAGCCTGTGAGCACACTAACCTTTACTTTTATTCTAGAGCACCTGTTTCTAGTAAAGCCAGTGTTAAATATATCATAGAATTTAAACGATTTTCGAGCTAAAAACAAAAAATTATTAAGGGATTGAGTCCGCTCCACTTACTCAGAATATCTGTAAAAATTACATATTTCAATATAATGGTCACGGTAACTTACAACATTTTCCGAATAATTACGAATTATTTTGATTTTAATTCGACGAAAACGACAGAGGCAAATCGTTTTGTGCAAACACATTTTTGTTTATGTCAAGTTCTACCTTAGCTGTCTTAATCAGCTCAGAAAAGTCGCTGATATTTCCAAATACCATACTCGTAACTAAAAGCGCAATTTGTCAGAGATTTTGTCTTCATTTGTTATCTTTTCTCTACATTTTATTATATTTCAAACCTATAATCTATAACGCTAAGCACAACTGGGACGTGCAATCTAAATAGCTGCTCTGTCAATCGTACCAATAAATAAAATCTAAGCAATCGCTCTGCGATAAATTTTGAAGGTTCAATTTTGCTCTCATTTAAGGTTACCATCTGACCTGATTACAAAATCAAAAAAAAAGGTCCTTACATCAGACTTCAAATAAAACTTACCAAATTTACATATTTCACTTTCCATTCTATAATTTTCATAGTATTTTCTTCAGTTTTCCTATGCGATCCTCTGACAAAAAATATTTCTTATCTGTCAATACCTATGATAAAATTCTTTACAAAGAAAGTTTAAAAATAGTACATTTCACCGAAAAGTAGTGCGACCGCCCAAAAGTAGTGAATGTACTACTAAAGTAGTATAGATGGCAGCCTTCTCACTATTAACGTATAGAAAAAATCTCTGCGATATCGCACATCCTAGTTGTGTTTGGCTCTTATGGCATCTTGTCCTACGATATTGTAAAATGTATAGCACGCTTTTGGGTTCTTTGCAATTACCTTCATTCATTACCTTTATCGTCGGATTTTTAAGCTATATGCGCACTGTTTCATTTCGTAAACGTTCTTCGTGGTGTAAGGAAGACATTTTTTCCAAACTGCAGCAAAATTAAGCAAACCTTCTGAAAAATATTCCAAAAGGTGTAAATAAGACGCTAAAAAGCGCAATTAATGAAATATTTCACCATTTCGGACTTATAAAAAGCAAGGTGAGCAAGGAAATCGTGAAAAAAGAGTGAAATTGAAATTAAGGTTAGATTTGTTACTGCTGATAACTATTCGAAGCTGTACTAAAAATTTTCCATTATTCGCTAATGCGGTGTGAAAAAATCAGTTTTCTGTGGTCAAAAAAATTGTAATATTTTAATGGATTTGTGTGTTAAAATTGCAGCATTTTCATCAACAAATATACAGCATTTCTCAATAAAATGAGTACCAGCGATGCAATTGGCGGAACTGGTGCACCAGGCCCTGGAGGAGGTGGGAGTCAAAACGTTGTGGTCTCTAGTGGCGGAGCTAGCTTAGCTGGCGGTAAGTAAAAGCCTTTATTTTAAATGTTTTATTAAAAAAAAATTGCATTAAAATATAAATTTCATTTCTCTATCCTCTGATTATTCGTATTTTGCTACGTCTTTCATATTTATGTATTCTATTTTCTTATTGTGTTCGTGTCAATGCTGCATTTTATGTGTTGATTTTGTATTTAAGGGCATTTTATATCGCGGGTAAAAAATAAGTTGAAGTAGCCCTTTAAGAATAATAAATAAATTTGTAAAAAAAGTGTCGGTCGGATCTAGTTTCGGAGGTAGTTGTGGATATAGCTTTTATAAAAAGCGTTGTAACCTGGGAATCACTGGATATATTTCCAAAATATTGGTGTCATATCAAAGGTAATTAAATAAGGCATAAAAGGCTGTTTTTGCAGTTGTCCTTAAATAGTTTTTATAATTAGTTCTGAAAAAATTTTGTTAATTAATATATTTACCGGAGTAAATTAGGTTAGCATAAAAAAATGGAGCAAATGATACATCATTTTAATGCAAATTTATTTAGCTTTATAAAAAAATTATTTTATATTTTTTGGAAAAAATATCTACTTTTAAAAAAAAGGTCAAAATTTTCCAAAAATCGTCCAATCTCGAAAACTATGCAACAAATTTCCTATGTTCGATTTTATGCCTTATTTAATTACCTTTCATATGATGCCAATATTTTGGAAATACATCCTGGAGTTCCCAAATTATACAGCTTTTTATAAAAACTATATCCGCAACATCCACTGACTATATCTCCGAAACTAGTTAGCCGACACATTGTTTTGCAATTTTATTTGTTATTTTTATAGCGCTACTGCCCCTTAAAAAATTTGGAGGATTTGTGCTAAAGTAACCCTGTACCATTTTTTTTTTTGAAGATTGCAAAATAAAAATAGTGAAGTTTTCTTCTGTTAATTGCAACTACCTCGTTCAATAATACTTTGTGCAAAACTAAAGCTAGCCGTTTATCTTCAACTGTTTTTTAAAATGCTTAAGTCAGAAGAAAAAGTGCAAGTTTTTAATTACTTGTTTTTTAACATTTATTTTCAACTATCTATTTATGTTTAATATGTATATTAAATTTATTTACTGTCGGCATACTTTTTTGGTGCTCCTCGACCTGTTCTATAACTCTTCGGGTACGCTTAAAATTCGAATTGAAGTAAATTTTTTTTTTTGCCTGTGATAATTATGCATTTTGGTGGGTTATGCCAGCAACGTATATAAGCAAATGTAGATACATACTAATATATATCGACCATTCTTTAAATAACTACACTTTTTGAATTTTTTCTCTGATATTTTTGATTTTTCTATATTGCGTAATGCATATCTAAAGATGACTTTTGAACATATTTAAATTTCAAAACAGGTATGAGTCTTAAAATTTGACTCGGAAATTTTTTACAAACGGAAGATATCAAAAACTATAGGGAATAGAACTATAGAGAACGAACTTAAAATATTTTTTGCTTAAAAATATTTTACTTTAAATAAATTTGTTTAAACAGTAGTTTTTTTATTGATAAAATTAATTTTTTTGTTTATTAAATTAATTTTTTTGTGTATAAAAATTCTTCAATTAATCCTTAAAGTGAAAATTTCGAAATTCTACTTTTTGAGTTACTTAATTAACTTTTAACATTTACGATACCGTAACAAATATCGCTATAAGAGGATTCAAACATGCGATTGTTTGAAAAAACGCAGTGATATCTTTTGCGTGGCCGCTTGTGTATTATACCAACGACAAATGAAAAACATCCACGTAGCATAATGTTACCATGAGTGCCTTGGGTCATGTGCAGTATTTTTAGGTCGTTTTACATGCAACTTTCCATCAGATCCAAACAAATTTGCCTTTGTTTCATCTGATGCTTTATTGCAAAGGCTATTTTGCTAAAGGTCCATACCTATTATTGCGGAAAGTTTGTTCCTTTCAATCCTATTCCGAATCGTTCGACTGGTTACAGGTGCATTTAACTCCCTTAGTCCTTCCGATGAAAGAAATTTGATTTTATTTTTCTTGTCAATTTTTTCAGAGGTTACTCGCTTTCTACCTCGTTTTTCATACTTTTTTTCCAGGATGTCATTAATTTTCCCATGATATTTCTTTCAACATTTGTGCAATGGAGTCCACTACTCATTCTGAATATATTAACACTACAAAAATAATATAGATATTGTGTAAAATTACAACATCCGCGGCATATTACTATAGTTCCTTTCACTTTAAAAATTTCTGTTAAATTTTTTGTATTTGAAATATCTTAGTCGAATGCTCAACTATTAGTTTATTTTGATGTTAATTTCTATTTTTCTTTTCTTACGTAATTTTAAAATTGTGTGTTTTAAAACTACTTTTGACTACTTTTTGTTTTCATGAATATCTTTAACCGGTATAAGCTCGGATATTACAATATTCTTTGACGAAACCGTTAAAATTTCAATATTTTTCTTAAAGAAAACGTAAAATTTGTCTAATTAACTGACCATTCGTTTTCATTGTGCGCATAATCATCTATAAAAGCTATCACCTGAGAAAAAAGCAAAAATAAAAAACAAACAGCTTTCTTTTTCATGTTTCGAAAAAATTATCATCTATCTGGAATAAGCCTCCAGCACAGTAATAGTGGTCACCTCAAACCAATCAAAACAGGTTCAACACTTGCTTCTTAAACATTTCAAACCACCACTACCAAATCTCTCCCAATTTAAATAAAAATAATAAATTAAGAATTTCTTCATTCTTTCTTAATATAGTTGCAGCAAAAATAACGCACGTTAAGACAACAACAATCGATGGCAGCAACGCTGGCGGACTTGGTATCGGTACCATCATGACAAGTGGCATAGGCAACTCCAGCGGTGGTATTAAAGTAGCAACAAGCTCTGTCAATACCTCACTGTGTGGAACACCCATCGCGCTTAATACTTCACAAGCGGGCACTGCCTTTCGTGCTGGTGGACAATCGACACAAGTACGCGTCGTTATGCCTCCTGGCACCATTATGCCGCAATCAATGATTAAACAGTTAGAAGGTGCAGCAGCAGCTGCTGCATCTGGGCGTACACAAATAACTGCCATACCAGCAGCTGCGGCACGTACCGTTTCAAATACTTCAATCACTGTAGCACGTCCTATTACACAAACAACATATTTACCACGTGCTGGTGTTACTGCTACCCAAATGACTGGTGTTGGTGTAGCAACGGGTCAACGTTTAGTTACACCAATACGCACAACAGCAACTTCAGGGGTTGGTGGTGCCACAGTCGCTGGTCTTACAGCTGCTGGGAGTTTTGTGCGCAGTACATCGGTGAGTAGGAACACTTCCTCTCCGGCGACCACTGTAATTTCGCCTGCTACAAGTACAACTTGGATGGCAGCCAATACCACGGGGCAAGTGCAACTTATACGTGCCATTTCACATCAGCCACGCCAACGTTTAATAACAACACAAGGGATTACCAGTGTTACTGGAGGCAGTACTGCAACGAGTGGCACAGTGGTGGCTACGACAGCCTCGCTGGCGCAAGGCGGAGGAGGTATCATTGGTGGCACACAACAACAGCATGTTCATCAAGCAACTGTAAATCAATGTAAGTTGCGTTATTTATTTTATGCATTTCAATAATAAGCATGCCATCGAGTTAGTATTTGCATAAACGCAGCACTATGATATCTTTTAAGTAAATGAAGCTAAATTTCAAATCTATTATGTCAATATATTTAATTTTTCTATTTTTGTAGCTACCATACAAGCAGTTTCATCACAGCAGGCACAACAAACATATGTCGCTACGTTGGCCACGGTTTTGCCACCACGTCAACAAACTGCAACACTAGTGTACTCTTCAAATGTCTCCACATCACAGCCTCAAACACAAACACATCAATTTAATCCAACTGTAACTGGACAACGCTTTGCTGTAGCAACTCCACTTACAGCTGCTTCTGGCACTGGATCTGCACCACGTCAGATACGTCCAATTTCATTGCCAAAATCGTTTGCGGCTACAAAATTGAATACTACAAGCATAAGTATCCGCTCACCAAATTTACCCCAATTAACACCAACACTTGCAACAAATGTCTCTGCTGCCAACTCACCACGCAGTAACACTGTAAGTGGTGGCTCAAGTGGCAACGTTATACCTACTACAAATCTATCTACCACACGAATAATACAATTACAACAACAACCAGGCGGTACATCTCAACAGATAATAGGCTCAACAGGACGTTTGGCAAGTAATGTTATGCTGCAACCAATTATAATGAATGCATCAAGTGGAGGGAAAATTGGTAAGTTAAATGGACGTTTATTTTAGTCAATTTAGTATTTGGAATTAATTTAAATTTGAAAGTTACAACGGATCCAATGCATTTATTATTGCGTGAGTCATTGGTTCCGTTCAGAAGTACTGTATTTGCTAATGGAGGCAAATCAGTCGCATAACGGTTTTGTTTCCCAACTTCTGAAAATGTATTCAAACGTAATTGCAGCGAAACTTCTTACGATAAAAATTTTAAGTTTCGTCTATCCTTTAGCGTTGCTTCAGCTCACAAAAATCTGTTTTGAAAAAACAATTCAAAGTATCTGATGTAGATTAATGGGAAAAGTTGAATATTCTTTAAAAAATTAAATAAAATATCAACATTCGATTTGAAGATATCTTCGAAATGATCTCACAAAATGTGTGGAGATACTTCGAGCTGATGGCTTAGCTGCTAGTGCTCTTAACGAACCATTGTAGAGTAATTAATTGATTTGTAATATTAAATTAATAATAAAAATGATTAGATATAAGGCTCGCCTAACCCCTTAGTGAAACTTTTAATTTGCATCTCAATTTACTTGTTTTAAAAAATTATGAAGAAAAAAGTCTATACTCATCACAAATCATGGATCTCCCTTGGACATTATTTTTGGTCCTCCTATGTACCTAAAATTATTGTAGGATTATTACAGTAGGATTATATGCCATCAGTTTTTTATAACTAATGTGCTTATATTCTTAAATTCGTTGCTTTCATTATGCTAAAAGAAAAACAAAAGTTTACTTTTATTATCACGTGTATTTGTTATTTTTCTTTCTTTGTTATGAAATTGCAAATTTAATAACAGAAAAACAAATATTGCAGAAAATCTGTTCGTATCAATCTGAAATTCACTTTTAACGTTTCAAAGTTTAATCTAACCAGAAAAATGAGCGCGTTTTTAATTTCAAACCATGCAGCTATATAATGCTTAAACAGCAAATTTTGCAGGCCATTATTTCCAAGCAAACTGTCGTTATGATCAGTTGCTCTAAATTCCGTAGCAGTACCAGAATTTTATACAAATTCTTTTATATATTCAATGGAATCTTAAACCAAAAAACGTAAACAAACGCTAAACTTTTATTTACAAATGAAAAATCATACTACTCCGATAACCACTTGTCCAACACCATAAAGTCAGTCTGTCATAGCGTATCAGATGTGCATGACTCACTTAAAAATTCGTGTTCACAACTTTTTTTTGCTTATCAGGCGCTCACTCAACAGCAACGTATTCAATTTAGTCGATTATATTGTACTTCGTTGTAAAGCGAAAATCGGTAGTTCTTTTCTTATTGTAAAGTTCTTGTGAAATAAATTTTTTTTAAACAAAAAAATAATGGCTTATTTTGATTTTCTACAATTTTAGGTATACGCCCACCAGTAAGCATGGCTGCCAAAGTGCAACCTTCTCTAACGATTACTCAACTTGGTATTAGTAAAATTCCCAGTGCTACAACAGCACACAGTTGTATACAACAACAGCAGCAGCAACAACAACAACAGCAAAATTTAAGTGCCAGCATACAAACATTAAGCACATCAAATAGCAGTGGTAATGGCACGCCATCCATATCAACAGTGAACACAAGTAATTTATCCACTGCAACTGGAGCTCAACTGGTTAATGTAACACAGAGTGCAAACGGTGGTCATTTGCTGACCGCACAAAATGTAGTCTCTTCTGCTGGTGGTGCAACAGTTGTACCTGTCGCCATTACTACTCGCGGCGGTACAGGTGGTAATATACTTACCGGTACAATAACACCCATCAAAAATGCCAATGGTATAACTGTTGGTAAAGTTATGGCACAGGCACAAGTTGCTACAGCTAGCAATATTGGCGGTCCGTCAGATTGTCAATCAACTTTAGTCAGTACTGGCATCAGCGGTGCACCAACAAGTGTTTTTATACATCATGCTGCTGTACCACAGCGTCCACATAGTGGATCTGGTGCCGCTAGTGTTGCTGTGGCTACTAGCAATGGCATCACCTCAGTATCTGGTAGCTCCAATTCTGTTATCACTGCAGGCAATGCAACAGGTACGGCAGGTGGTTTTTTGCCTGCTGGCAGCACTTTTTATTATGAATCTGTACCAGCCAGTTCTGTGCAAGTTTCTACTGGAGTACTGTCGTTAAATACAACCACACTGACTAATAGTACTATGTCACAAAGTCAACAAATGATCGCTGGCAACTCAGCTTCCAATTTAGCCATTACTTCTTTGCCATTTTCACATGCGCCTACATCGACAGCTACTTTCACTGTAGTACCATCTACTGGTGGACGCACTATTGGTCAGTTGCAGTTACCGGTGTCGAGTGGTAGCACACAAATTCAAACGGTACCAGTACGTTTTAGCGCTCAATTAGCGCCGGGAAATGTTGGCAGTATGGGTGAAGGTACTCATATTGCTGTAGCGCAATCAACACAATTAGTCTCTGGAAGTGGTGGTCAACAGATTTTAATACCAGCTACACAGCAGGGAACAGGTGGCCAGGGACCGCAACACATGGTTATACCACTGCAGACATCTATTAAGGTTACGTCTGGTGGAGCTGCATCAGCTGTCGTCTCTAATTTTTTGCGAAAACGTGATGCAGAAGGTTCACCAGTTAGAGCAGCGAAAAACCTAGCACCAACATTTTTGTCGATGAATTCAAATATTGCAGCTACAAATATTACTACTTCTGCTCAACTAACTGCAACTACTGCTGCAGTTGTTGCTGCTAGCGGTTGTAATATCTTCAATACAAATTCTATCTCTACCGTAAATGCAACATCATCTTCTACACTCATCACTGATTCTGTTACTAACAAAAAAGAGCGTGTAGCGGTAACGGTAGTGGCTGCCACGCGTTCCTCTCGTGCTGCATCACCTGCTTCATCAGATGGTTCCACTACTGTATCTGCTAATTCATCACCGGGTATTGAACAGCAAATGCAAGATAATAATATGGTAATTAATCGCATGGCAACGGGCTCGAATGAATCAACTCATTTCAACCCAATCAATGAGGTACTTTTGTGATTTTACATTTTTTTTGTTGTTTTTAATAAAATGTTTTATCAAATTGCAGTTGTATTCGAATCATCATACTTCACATGGGTCTACACACCAGCATCATTTGCCCACAACTCCGGCAAATTCACGCAATTCATTGGATCATCACCAACAAACAAACCAGCATCAGCAACAACTTTTAAATGGCAGTGGTATCATAGATTGTCCACCACGTAAAAAGTCGAGACGCTCAACGTAAGTTTAAAGATTGCTTAAAGAAAAATATAAGAAATACAAAGTGCCCCGTGAATAACATGTTCTTACATTTTTGCCATAAGCTACTAAAGTTAGGACCAATCTACTAAGCCGCCAAGAAAGTGATTTTTGTCGCCGGAGATCTGATTTTTGCGTTGGTATTCAAAAATATTCCCGCATAAATATCCCAGCTAATAAAATGATACGAAAAACTCATGAGAAAAATGCCAATTCCACTGATAATTTGTTTCTAAAAACCCCTGAAATTCAGTACCGTATACAATCCTGCTGTATCGTAATAACATTTACCTAAATTTTACAAATCTACTTTCATTAGGAAATTATTTACTATCCAAAATCAGTTTTTATTCATCCTGTTGAAGCATGTATACATGTGTGTGTTTTTTTTGCATTAGCTAGCATGTCGTTGATATATGCATGAGCCTGTTGCATATTTCTTTTCTAACTTATTAATTAAGTTCTAGGGTAAAAGTTAAAGCTTTGAAATAGTTCTTTTAAATGAGGATGTTTCATTTCACTTCTACTAACAATATAAGTCTATACTCTCGGGTCCCATACAATATGAATTTTATATGTATATATAAATACGTTTAAAAGACATCGGCTAAATATTTGGACAAAAATAAAATGCAAGGTCAATAAAATGTATATTCAAGGCAGTCAAACCATATCAATGATATTGAGTTTGCAACGGAACAAGTATAGATACTGTGCTTTTTTGAATGAAATAATCTATGTATTTGAAATTGCATTTAGCAAGGTTAATTTCATGGTAGTTTAAAGCGTGTTTGACTATATTTCTTTTTTGTTAAATTTAATTTTCTGCGCTAATCTATAATTCCTAAACCAAAAAAATAAGTAAATATTTGGAGTTTCGATGTTACAAATAAATTCTTGTTGTTTGTTATATATTTATACACAGCGTGTAAAGAAATCGCGACTGGTTCGATTGCTATACAAAGCGGAAGTAAAGACAAAATATTTTTTTGGTATCCGAAAAAAGCAATGAAAAGTCGCTATCGATTTTTTTGTGTCCTAACGTTTAACTGAAGGCATTAAAAATTCCATGTACTTCATAGCTTATTATCCAGAAATACTTTATGCAGTGATGAAAATATGGACGCATATCTTTTTGGTATTTTTTTTAAAAAGTCTGCTTCAGCATTTGTCGAATTTAATTTATTTCGTTTGCTGGGTTGGATTTATATATCTTTAGCTCTGCTTGAAGAATAGCCTACCTCAAGTTGTACTAGAAAATAGTTCAATTCGAAAGTTCTTGTTCTTATACAAGAATGCGTGGCACTTTCAATAAAGCAAACACTCCAAAACGTTAAAAAATTCACTCTTGAATTTGAGATTTTTACACGTAATTTTACTGTTAATGCGGTGTAAGGTGTTTAATTTTTGGCGATGCCAATTATACCCTTACTAGTATTTTTCCGTAAAGCAGTGTAATGTCACTAAAAATCTTCTATTAATTTGCATAAATAAAAATCATATTGAAACTCAATTATTTTGTTTTTTGTTATTCTACAAAACACAGCAACGATAGTCAGCACTCGACACAAAGTCAAACTTCACTTAGCCTACCACCACCAACTGGCAGTGTTGGGAATCACATAGCACATGGAAGTGCAAACTCTATGCTAGCCATAGGTAATGGCATTTCAATGTTGGCAGGTCCAAATCACGAAGCAAATAATATCGCAAATCACAAGCAAAATAATAATCAAATTCCATCTTCCGCCGATTGTAAGGAAAACACTATACCAACAGAATACATTTTACGTAAACCACGCAATTGCACACTGCTAAACGTAAGAATTTTAAATATTTTTTAAATCTGTACTCTGTTGAAATTTACTTTTTCTTCAGACTTATAAGCAAAACTGGAAGGCTGCCAATAATCATTTTCAACGTTATACTGATATTAAGCCACGTGATGAACGTCGACCTACTGTTATTGATTTGGCAAACCAAGCTAACGTTTTGGGAAAAATCAATGGTTGGAAAATATACCATTTACGCTCACAAATGGAAGATTTGGTAAGTTTTTGTCTATTCAGATTGCAAACTTTTCGTTAGTTCTTAAAATAAAAACGGTCTATTTTCTGGTTAAGTATCGAAATATAATAAAGACGTGTATGTTTTCATCAAAACGTATACCATTTTTTAAGTATTCTTCCGAAAGTTTCTTAAAAGACATTGTTTAAAACAATAATCTATATTTATATTTTTAAAAAACTTAAGTTTAAGAAAAGTTTGATTTCCATAGAAAATTTAAAAATTATCATCTGGCACCTTATTTATTTTAGTGTGAAAACGAATCTAGGGGTTATGATAAACTATCAATAATGCTTAAACAAATGGAGTCACATGGTAAAAATTCAGAAGTTGAACGTATCAGCGATTTACTTAAAGTAAGTTTTGTCTTAAGTCAATAAATAATAAAAAATAATTTTATGCATATCCTCTTTAATATATTCCAGGGTAACATGCAGCGCAGCAAAATAATTGTCGATGGCGTTAATGAAGCTCAAAATCAAATTATGAAAATATTTGAGCATAAATCACACATTTCTGATATCATACAACGTTGTGCCTCTAAGCGTAATTTCAAGAAACGTGAAAAAGTCTAATTATTTTGAATTCATCAAATATACGCTGGGGCAACGCAAACACAATATTCATATATATATTATTTAATTCTTATTCTTAGCATACAAATATTAAAAATAAAAACAGTCATAGACTGTGCAATTTAACTATTAAATACATTTTTTTTAAAATCGTTTTAAGCAAACTACTTTTATCAAACTTAGATTTGTAGTTTAATGAAGGTTAAAAACAAAAATTGTTTGCTGTACGTATTTAAAATAAAAACTTATATATATGGCTTTCTATTTTAATATTCAGTGAAAACAAGACAAACACTTAAAAATTCTATTTACTATATTTAAATTTGAATTCATTAGTATGTACATATCCATATGTGTCCCATAGAATTCATATGCTTGTAAGTTTTTGCTCTGGGTGCAATAAAATAATACAAATCTTGTACATGAACAAAATATTGTAGAAAACTCAGAATTTGTCTTACAAATAAATAAAACAATTTTTATTCCTAATAAATATTGAATTTTTTGTGGTAAATTTTTCGTTTACAATTTTTCCGATTTTCATTTAATTTTGGCTTTCACCGTCAAATAGAACAACAAATCCAAAAAACTTAACAAAAAAATAAAAAAAAAGAAATCGCATTTTATAAAATTCTTTTGAATTATCCAAAATCATTAAATTTAATTAGTGAAAATACTGATGGAATAGAAATTGAAATGCAATTGCTACTTTGTGCCTAAATACTCAACGTATTCGCGGTATTCAAATGGAGGACTTAAAAGAAAGAAAAATTTCTTATTCTTTTTAGAAAATATAAAATCCTTAAGTCTTAAGTTTGAGAAAAAAGTTAGGCCGATAATTACGCTCATGGATATTATATAGGTTCTTGTTTTGCATGAAGTCTTTCAGATTTTTAAGGACTATTTAAGAATTTTTTGCACGAAAAACGCGTTGTTTGATGCAATTTTTGAAAATACAATTATCAAAAATTAGAGACTGCTAATTCTTTTGTAAAATTAATTCCAAAATTGAAGTGTTCTTGAATTTTGCGAAAACTTAAAGCGGGATTTTGATATTTTTTTTAAAATCTTTATCAAAGCTCTTTTTTAAAATCTCTCAGCTCGTGATCGCAAACCGAAAATCAAAGGAAGGTGAGTGAGCTCAACTAGAAACAAGCGTTCGCGATCCAAAGGAGCTGTTTAAGCCCAGTAATGAGTGGCTTCAATTCTCTTCATCATTTCCCCGATTCATGTATTTCCTATAAGAGCGTTTCCACAGTCAAAAACGGCCGCGTGTTCTACTACCCTGAGGATTCCACTCCAATGCTTGCCGGCAGATTTCAAATGGTGATTCGCAACCTGTTCCACTTTCGTCATTTCATTTGAATGGAAAACGGATCTAGATGGCATCTGGTAAGCATATTGACACTGGAAATGATCATAGGCCACCAAATTTTCAGAATTCGGCGAAGACAATTGTTGGTGAACGTTTGTAAATTGTTTAGCATGGTCTTGTTTGTTAACCATTTTTCACAGTCCTACAAAAAAACTGGTTCTACGTTTGACTCGAAGATTTTGAGCTTCGTTGCCTTTGGTAAAGAAAGACTGACATATATTAAGAAGCTGAGTGATTATCGCTTTATTGATTCCAACATTGATGTCCTTAATGGTACTGCCATTAGGTGTTACTACGCTGCCAAAGTAAGTAATGTTATCCACTTCTATTGCTGTATTCGCTTATCATCCGGATAAGTAAGTGGTTCTATATTTTCACTGTCTCTGGTGAGGACGATTTTTTTTTTTTCAAGAACAGTTCTGGCATAGCGATAAGTCCTCCTTTTGACGGAGTTTTTACTATAGTTCCCATGAACCAGTCTTCAGGTATTCGTTCTTATTGTTCATTTAAAAACAGAGTACATAATTTCAACGGTGAACTCCGGCGATTAATGTTTAAATATTAAATTTTGTCAAATTCTCAAATATGTTTGAGATATTTATACTTAAAAATTTTGTTCAAATATGATTTTAGAATTAAGTTTTAATTGAAACTTATAAAAAGAATAAAATAATTTTTGCTTTGCTTTGTTTCACTTTCTGTTTGAGCTCTCAGCAGACCTTACAAAACGGGAAACAACTTAGTAATTCTTACTAATCTGCTAAAAGTTCACTGATGATTCCGTTTAGCAACAGATGAAACTAGTATGACTAGCTACAGCTCTATTTTTTGTTAATATACCTTTGTTTGTAATAAGTCACATAAGCTTTTATTTATACGAAAGCGCCTATAAATGATGAAACACAACCGAAAAAAACAATTTCATTATCAGATTCTTAGAAAATTCAATTTGTAGCCACTAAACTTAAAAGAAAACGTAATTTCGAGCCAAACCAAAAATAAAACTAGTAAAGGTGTTATCTTCGGCCAGGCCGAAACTCACATACCCTACACTGCATTGAAAGTACTTTTTCAATAAAAGTTAAAAAAATGTTGAAGAGGTTGAATAAGTCGAAAATAATGTAAAATGGTTCAAAAATGTTGAAAAGTTCTAAAAAAAACTAAAAATGTTGAAAATATATGAAAACCATTAAAGAAAGTTGAAATAAATTGAATAAGTCGAAACATATGAAAAATGCTGAAAAATTGATGAAAAAGTCGAAAGAATATTTCGAATGAAATTGATGGTGAAATGTTAAAGATTGAAAATGTCAAAAGAATATGGGAAATGTTGCCACGCCCACTTCTCCAATTCCGCCCACTTTTGGTTCAATAAACAAACCAAACTTTAGCACAATAGCTTGTATCGTTTGCGATATGTGCCGTAATTATTCCTAAAACTTAGGGCGGTGACACACCCCTGATGCAATCAAGTCCGATTTCGATCCAGAAATAGCTTTTTATAAACAAACCTCTTACATCAAATTTCTGCATCATTACTCATATATTTCGATAGTTATGCGACATAACTGTATGGGAGCTGCCACGCCCACTGTTGCTATTTCGCCAGCTTGTGATTCATATGTACCTAATACCCAGTAAACCACTTACATCAAATTTCAGAACACTTGCTCCAATAGTTCACTTAAAATAGCACTTACTGCTTTATTTTAATGAGGGAGGTGCCCCGCCCACTGATGCAATCTTGTCAAGTTTCATTTAATTCCGAAGCATATAATAACCGACACCTCCACACAAAATTTTATGAAGATTACGCCCATAGCACACTATCTATAGCATTAAACGTTTTTCGCTTATATGCGAGGTGCCAAACCCATCAGCACAATTATGCCAAAATTTTGCAAGAAGACATCTTTTAGCAATTATACACGCCTTATTAAATTTCATAACGATTGCGTTGTTAGTTCTCTTTTTATAGCGTATATAACTATTGTAGGCGGTGCCACGCCCTTAAAATATAGTTTTCAGTGTATTGACGTAGCTTGTATTGTTGACTACTTTCAGTTGTATCATCCCTAAAATTTTAATGAAAATCGTATGTGCCAATTTGGAGTTATATGATATCCAATTTTTTAATTGCTAAGAAGTGCCACGCCCTTTTTTACAATTCCGTTTACTTTATGCGCAATTTAAGATTCATAAGATCTGTATTCGTGTACCGAATTTCATTACAATATCTTACACGATTTACGAGCTATGGATATAAAAGTTAATATTTAGGGCTGTGCCACGCCTTTGCAAACTTAAAACCTAGCCTAATCTTAATTTCGTTATCAGCTTCACCAAATCACCAAGTTTCATCAAAATCGCAGCAACTTTTTTTCAAAATTGACTTGGGTATATTTACATAGAGTATGAGCGGAAGGCGTGGCCGTTAAGTTATTTCGCCCATTTTTATATGCTAGCAGCTTGCAAGAAGGTGTGACCTGTGTGCCAAATTTCATTGAATTAGCTTGCTTAGTTTTCCCGTAAACTTGATTTCAACAGACAGACAGACAGACAGACAGACAGACAGACAGACGGACACAGCTGTATCGACTCAGGTGGTGACGCTGATCAAGAATATATATATTTTTCCATACCTGCCACGCCCCCTTCTATGCGTTACAAACGGAATGACAAAGTGAATATACCCTTCGTGTAGGGTATAAAAAATGTATGTTCGCTTATTTTGTATGGAGAATAATGTTACGTCAGTTTGAAGTTTCTAGGAAAACCTAAGGGCATGGACACCACTCAGGGTTGACAAGTTAAAGCAATTCCGGCCTTCACAATGATTTCATTGCTGGTAAATTTTTTATAGTTGATTCAATTTCAAAAAATACGTACGTTCAACTTGCACTTAAAGCAATTCAGTTATTCAAATAAATATCGGGAAAGGATTTTTGCCCATCGTGCCCATGGAGATTTTTGATCAATATCACAAAAACTATTTATTCCCAAAATTTCAGCTCGTTTGACTGAAAGGTCTTTCCCATTCATTTTGTGTGGGGTTCTTTACAATTTTTGTTTTCAAATCACATAATCCTTTTTTGCCTAGTGGCAATACTGCAAGCAAAAATATCTATTAGCTGATTAAACACAACGTACTAACAGTAGGTTAGTGCAGGCCTTGCAAAATGGATACGGATAAATTTAAAATTGCAACATAGCGCTGTTGACGTAAAGTTAAAAAGTAATTTCCTATGCGGCCAAAATAGGTTTTAGGATAAACTAGTTTTCCTAGGCCTAACTAGTTGATTTGAATGTACTAATTTTTATGTAGTATTACTGTGGCGAACGAATACGAAGTTTGGAAAACTTATGGATGTAAATTCTACCCGATGCCTGCCCACTTGTCAAGCATACAATGAAATTGATAAATCTTGTCTTGCTTTGCTTACCACAGTACATACTGTTGGTGTGTGCTAGCAGAAATCGGCCTCAGTTCAGGGCATACATCCTATAGTATGTCCAACACCGGTATCGATAACCACAGTGCTTTTGTATTAAGATTTCATTGCTCTTTAAATTAAAGCAAAAGTGTAATGATATGTGTAAAGAATACATGCAACGGATGTGAGTTACAGTTTTATGTTAATTCCAATATTTAATTTATTTCGGTACAGTTGGGAGGAAACTGTAGTCTTAAGCTTCGTTGACTTCATTGGCTTTTTTACGATTTTTTTTTATAATACAATTTATAACTAATTGTAAGTTGAAAACTTACCGATATTAAAACTTTTTCGACCAACTTGTTTTTTCACAATATCTTAACACTCGCGATTGTTTTCATGCGAATTAATTAACATTTTAAGTTCAAATTGTTCACACACAAAGGAAACGACACAACCTTAGCGCTAAAACCACCGAAACTTCACGAATTGAAGAAGTGGATGGCAAGTGTTGTCAATTTATGCGGTACCATAATGCCTTTTTAGTAAATTTTAGCCAACATTTGTCTTTTTTTATTTGAAAATGCTTCTTGGGAGTTTGGCAGTTTGTTATTTATATGGTTGTCCATTTGAATTTTTATTGCGCAAACTTTAACAAATTTTGCATTTAATAGTTGAATTAACTATCAAAATGTTTTAGTTTTAAGGAATTATTAAACTTTTTCGTGAATTTTTTAATTATATTATGCCATTATATTAAATTAAAAACCCTAATTTTTACGTGACAAACGATTTTGCCACTGAGTTATAAAAATCATATTGTCTACCCCACCAATGTGAATTGTTTATTGTCTTGAGGTTAGTGAAAACGGCAGACTCGGTCCTACAAACAAAAGATCGAAAGAAGTTACTTCTGCAAGTGATGGAAATTTTATATGTCCTAGTCTGCGTTAAGATTTGACCAACTAACGTAGCTTCGTACTTTACCTTAAAAACTCAATTTTTTACCAATATCGTGAGTTGTCAATTTATGTTTATTTTTTGGAAAATTAGCACAGGCCGACAAAATTATGTCGAGCCCCTAACCCTGAAACCTGCATATATTTTTAAATGTTTAAAATGCGCTGAATCCATATCCGAGGCTGAAATTTCTCAATTGACCATGATTTTCGAGATGGAAGTGCAAAACAAGCGATTTTGGGCGAATTTGAGGTTATGTAGCATCGCAAATTTGTCTTTTCTCAAAAAACTATGAACAACATCTTAAAGTACATGCCTTGCCTTTTTAAATGCCGTTGAGTTTGCTTAAATATATTTTATTTTCGCTGAGATATGTTTGTATGGTTCATAAGGTTTGTATGGCATTACAGACGTTAATGGGTTAAAAGCACTATTTCAAACATAAAAATATTCAAAGTGCTATATCTCAACGAAAAAAAAGAGATATTTGAGCAAACTCAACGGCATTTGAAAGGGCAAATCTTTTACTTTAAAACGCTGTTCATACATCAGACATGCTGATTAAGATTCTGTTCATACATTTGACAATTCTGTCCGCGTTGTTTACATGTTGGTGCTAGGAAGCTTATATTTTGTGACAATTATTTAAAAACCCCATGCTAAAACATCGGGGGAAAATATAAAAACAATTAACAAAATCATATGTACACCCTAAGGATTCGAAGTTAGAAAGAAGGCCACACCATACCTCCTAGGTCTGTCGGATAATGAACTTCTGATAAATACAATATATATATGTACATACATATGTATATTAGTCATAAATTAGTCTGAAATCCATTTGAAATTTTTTTATTTCATAATATTATTCTGAAACATTAACAGTTTCCAACTGGACACTTAGAAATTTATTGCCCCTTCTGCAAATTTTGAATTCACATGAAATTCGCCATTTTCCTTCTTGACATAGGAAGTTGACAACACTTGAAAGTCCTTTGTCTTAAAGTTTTCGTGTTCAAGCGTTAAGGTTGTTTCCGTTTGTGTGATTTAAAATTATATTGCTAATTATTTCGAATATATTTCAATTTAAAACAATCGTGAGTGTTAACTTAAAGTGTAGTGCATTACTCGTATGGAGTTGATTTTAAATGTTTAATTTGCGGTAAGTTTTTCACTAAAACTATAACTTATTCAAATCTTAACCAAACTTTACTCCAAATTTACTTCGTCATTCGCGTACAAATTAATTTCATTCATTCAAGTAATTTCCACAAAAAAAAAGTATTTCATATGAAACTTGGAATAAAAGTTTGAATTAGCGATAACCTTTTTCGAAAAAATGGTAATGAAAAAAAAAATTTTCATTTTCAATTATGTACTTCGATCAGTGATGGCATTTTTGGTACATTTGCGTCTTATTTTATTAACATTTTTAGTACATTTGGCAAATTTTCAGTACATTATCGGTACATTTAGACAATTTGTAGTAATTGCCTTTTTTTAGTAAATGAAAATAATCGCAATGTGTAGATTTATAATAATAACCAAAATCGGCCACTTGACAGTGGGGAGGAGTTCTGTACATCCATTTTTTAAATATCCATCTTGAGCTTTTACTTTTTTTGTTCATAAAAACCAAAAAAAAAAAATTTAAAAAAAATGAAGGGTGTCTTAACCAGAGAGTTGGGGGTTAACATTCTGGAGTTCTTAAGGACGCCTTTTATGACCTCAAAGCAGTTAATCAGAAGTACATTAGAAGGAAATAATTTTAAAATTGGGACGACTTACTTATTGTACAAAATAATGTGGCTAGCAAACCCGATGATAGACAAACTCTGAGCTGAGATGGATGTTATTTGAAGTCAGTGGGTTAAAATAATTAATAATATTTTTTTTCGAAAGCCAAAAACAATGCACCATTGTTAACATAAAATTCACATTTTAAAATATTTATGTTATGATTTCAACCAAAAATATTTATGAATTTGTTGGAATTTATTATTTAAAACACGTTTTTGGTGAGCTAGTACTACAGCCTAAAAAAATTAGTTTTTCTCTTAAAGCTACCTTAGCCACTTCTTTCGAAAGCGAGGTTTCGTGACTTACCATTAATGCTGTTAGAGGGGTGTGACATCGTCCTTAATTTTAAATTTTTATGCTATCGCGACCACCTGTGTAATACACGCTCACCATCTACTGTAATACACGCTTGCCGACTACTGGTCTCTCCTTATAAGACAGCAATAAAGCAAAAGGTTGCAAAATGTACCTTCCTATTACAAGTATGTATATCAGAGTTGTATGTGTATTATAAATCGGGCTCATTTATCACAACTTTACTTGGTTAAAATCACAAAATAATTACAGAAATTATATATTTGCTACAAAGTGGCAAAAGATTTCAGTTTGCTATATTGGCAGCAAATAATCTTTTCATGCTTTATTTTTGTTTTACATGTTGGAATTTTTGTTCCATATAATAAAAAAAAAGTTTAGTTGAGTTG